>CAJQUW010011646.1:0-344382 GCA_907163375.1 Prostheceraeus crozeri | reverse complement strand
ATTTACGCTGAAGCGGTGTAGGATTATGTACCTTGGATGTTTCTTCCACTGGCCTCAGTTGTAGATGATCTGACCGTAGCGAACCTTGTATCGTTTGACCGCCATTTTGTCCTACTAGTGCAGCAGATGGAGTAGATGCTGAAAATGAAAAAAGATTGTATTAAGTTTACGTTCAAGGGAGGAGAGGGAGGGAAGTAGCGACTTACCATTTTAGTTGGATAATAGAACAGGGAACTAGAGAGAGAAAATGTGCGTCCGTCACTCGTATGATTCAACGATGGAATGATTCTCACTGTGGAAGGCTCGCTATTTATACAGAAATGCTTGATTCTCATTGGATGATGATCCTCATTGGGCAATAACATCAAGCTGATTCCAAATCTGACCTCCGTTTACCCATCCGAGCCTTCGTTTTGAAGCTACAGCCAAAACGTCCCAAATTCTAACTCTGTCGTTTTTCGCCAATGTCCCAAAATCTTAAATGGCGTCTCACATCTAAACGAAGACAGATAGGAACAAGCCGATTCTTTCACTGAATTTGTCTCACTCTTAGCTTTCAAACGAGCTATGGCACGACAAAATCCGTCCACTGGAAGCCAAAAATCGAAGCGAGCTCTCCCGAGGGGGGGGGGGACGTCAGCGAAATTTCAGAATTTGATGAAAAATGTTTTGGTGACGGTCCCAGGTCGAAATTCCACACTTTGGAAAATTTTCAAATTTTTACCCATACAAAGTCACTCTGACACTTAGGATTTTTTCAGGTAAGCGAGCTCCGACCTAAAATCTTGTAACCGCTCTAACTTTTGAACGAAGACAGATAGGAACAAGCCGATTGTTTCACTGAATTTGTCTCACTCTTAGCTTTCAAACGAGCTATCGCACGACAAAATCCGTCCACTGGAAGCCAAAATCGAAGCAAGCTGTCCAGAGGGGGGGGGACGTCAGTGAAATTTCAAAATTTGATGAAAAATGTTTTGGTGACGGTCCCAGGTCGAAATTCCACACTTTGGAAAATTTTCAAAATTTTACCCATACAAAGTCACTCTGACACTTAGGATTTTTTCAGGTAAGCGAGCTCCGACCTAAAATCTTGTAACCGCTCTAACTTTTGAACGAAGACAGATAGGAACAAGCCGATTGTTTCACTGAATTTGTCTCACTCTTAGCTTTCAAACGAGCTATCGCACGACAAAATCCGTCCACTGGAAGCCAAAATCGGAGCAAGCTGTCTAGAGGGGGGGGGGACGTCAGCAGAAAATTTTTTCTCTCCGATTTCGCTGGAAACATCCTTCCTAACCCAAAATTTCACGTAGATTCCGAATCTGGCCTCCGTTTTCTCATCCGATGCTTCGTTTGGGCGCTACACACCAAAACGTCCCAAATTCTAACTCTGTCGTTTTTTCGAAAAATGTTGAAAATTTTTTCTCTCCGATTGACTTGAAACTCACATACAGATAAAGAATTTCACGCTGATTCCAAATCTGAAATCCGTTTTCCCATCCGAGCCTTCGTTTTGAAGCTACAGCCCAAAACGTCCCAAATTCTAACTCTGTCGTTTTTCGCCAATGTCCCAAAATCTTAAATGGCGTCTCACATCTAAACGAAGACAGATAGGAACAAGCGATTCTTTCAGTGAATTTGTCTCACTCTTAGCTTTCAAACGAGCTATCGCACGACAAAATCCATCCACTGGAAGCCAAAATCGAAGCAAGCTGTCCAGAGGGGGGGGGGGAGGTCAGTGAAAATTTTTCTCTCCGATTGACTTGAAACTCACCATACCGATGCAGAATTTCACGCTGAATCCGAATCTGGCCTCCGTTTTCTCATCCGATGCTTCGTTTGGACGCTACACACCAAAACGTCCCAAATTCTAACTCTGTCGTTTTTCGAAAAATGTTGAAAATTTTTTCTCACCGATTGCCTTGAAACTCACCCTACCGATGCAGAATTTCACGCTGAACACGAATCCGACCTCCGTTTTCTCATCCAACCACTCCTTCCACTCGAAACAACCCATTTTACAACCCAACATTCAGCACGAAAAACATCACACACTATAGCCTCAAGACTAATCCTGGCGGTCGCCCAAGTCCACCACGACACTCAGACCCAAAGCACCACGGCGGCCGACCACGACACTCTGCCGTTCCAGAGGGGGGGGGGAGTCAGCGATGGCGGCCATCTTGCGCTATCTGGTGTTTGTCACTTCCTTACTACTTACGCCCTTGGATAGCGAGTGGCGCCCATTTTGTTTTCAGAGAGCCACTCTCAAAAGGAAATTGCCTACCTCCAGATGTGAGGAGGGACTTCTAAAAGCAAATTTGCGCCTCAAATAATCAAATTGGATTCCTAATTGCTGTGCAAAGACGCTCCCATAAGAGATGACAGATTAATGAAATTTTATCTGGATAAAGGTTTTAACACCTTTTCAGCGAGGAAGGAAATGAATGAGACTGACTATTCATTGATATGTTTAAAATTGGGAAGCATCCGGTTTTTATCTCCACAATTACTCGTACTTGTTCATGAAATTGTGCATAATTGCTTGATTAACAAGCGGTAATCATCAGGTACATGATGTACGTTATACATTGTCAATGTCGTGTAGACCTCGCATTGATGTTGCTATAGTACTACTTTGTGTGCGCATTTGATGTATTATAGCGAGGTCCTGTTCCAGGTTGACCTTCATCTGTAGCGCGGTGTGCAAATCACGGTGCGACTGAATAGCTTTGGAAATACTTTTGGCAACCCTGGTTATGTAAATACTGACCACTCTGTAAACACTCATTATTCGCAGCCTATTCACTGAATATGCATTTATAATAGTCGAGACAAATACTTGTTTATGAAACTTTTCGATATAGACTTTCGCATCAGAACAAAATTATATTTGAAATTTACCTAGGCTTCTGATTGTTATGAGCTCTTCCTATTCACAGTGTGAAGCACGTGAAAATTGGATAATCTATAAGTCATTCAATTTTCAACTAAGCATGAAGCACTTCAATGCGAGAAAAAAGCTCATAATCACGTTAATTTATTCATGTTTAGAGCTTCTATGTTTATAAATGGTCAGTAGATTGAGCGATGCGAAAAGGCGAACGTGTAATATATTTTCTTGACGAGCAGTTGAGGGAGAGGATGAAATATTTCGTTGGGTTAATGAAACGCGCAAATGAATCTTCTTTGACTTTTCCTTAACAGATCACTCCTCTTACGTAAGTGATGATGCAATACACTTACACATTGTAAGTGATGACTGCACTCGTCATTCAGCAAACACTGCATTAAATCACCATAGTTGTCAGTTTCTTGTGTGTTTTGAAAGATATCCAAACTTCCTTTTCTTTTAATTTTCCATGGTCTCATCAGTAGAGCTACAGTGTTTACTCATTCTCTCAGTTAAAATGCAGACATGCTGGTTTATTAGCAATGAGTCTGCTTTGTGATTGTAGCTTACTTAGACCGGGATGTTATAACTGTCGTCATGCGCACTTTTCAAGCTTATTGAGATGCAACTTGTGTATCTTTTCTCAATAGCCTGGATGTTCGCTGTTTTGAAGGATGGGATTGCGTATTGGACGTCTTACTGAAGACAATAACACAATATCTTAGGCAAGGCTTTACCTTTTAAGTGAAAAAGTGGAGAAATTGTGTGTGGTCGGTGAACTCGTTCAGCAATAAATCCATCCTTTCGCTTTTCTTGCACATTAATTTTCTCGTACTGATGTAAAATAATTCCGTGACATTTGTCATGGATAGGTCTAAAAACTAACTTGCCTTAAAAACAAGATTTATATTTTTTTGTTATTTTTCCATGATTTTGGATTACTTCTTTGCTACTGAACAGCTCATGTGATTTGACAATCTGTTCATAGAAGTCATGTCTCTCCTTGATATTCATGGCATCTTTCAGGTGGTCGGTGCCTCGAAGCAAACAGGATGACTTTGCTGTGAGCTCCCAGAAAAAGTGTCAGACAGCTTCTTTAAACAACGAGTTTGATGACGAGATTGTTCCGATCCCTACAAAAACTGCTGTCGTTGACAAGGATCAATGCCCTCGATTTGACACATCTCACGACGGTCTTTCTCGACTACGACCTGCCTTTGCCAATGATAACGGCAGTGTCACTGCAGGAAATTCTTCCAAGATTGGTGATGGAGCAGCCGCGTGCGTGCTTATGTCATCAGGAGAAGCTGCAAGACGTAAACTGGCTCCCATAGCATCCATAGCTGGTTTTGCTCAAGCTGGCTGCGAGCCATCGATCATGGGAATGGGTCCTGTTGGAGCCATCAGAACCGTTTTGTCTCAAGTTGGATGGTCGATCGATGAGGTCGATGTGATGGAATTCAATGAAGTGAGTCAAAAAGAAGTATTCACTTTTTCCTGTCACAACAGTAATCTAAATATCTGTCTGGTGTGTAAGTTTATTAAGCACTTAAAAAGTAATGTTGCGCTTTAACCAGAACGTGGGCACAGGACTGACTGTCATAAGGACTTGAAAATGTTTTGTTTTCGATGAATGTTCAATTAAGTGATATAAAAAGGTATGATCAAGCTGAAAACGCAGCGATTATTTAGCCAGGATGATATGCAATATATCAAATAAGCTGATATGCAAGAAACATCCGATGTATTCCATCAGAGTTCATTTTCAATGCATTAGCAATATCACAGTAATTCCCAGCCTTTAATATTTCTGCTTCTAACAACTACATACAGTATATGATAGAGATATCTTTACCATGAAATACTATCTGACTTTGAAAGTATTATCACAATTTTGAATTTACCTTTTGTAAATGATGCAACTGAAGCGGTCAGACCGGCGAAATAATTATTCTGTCTAAATAACGTTCGATTATTTTTCGCATCCCGCTATAATCGCGCGTCGAATTGTTTTTACATACATGTATGATATAATAATTTCAATGATATGATTTCCAAACAATTCTTTGACAAAATTACTTATTTAGCACGCAATTAGAAGGTTGTTCTGAATTTAACACTTTTTTTCGAAAATCATGATTTTAAGGATTTCAGGAAATTGAGTACGTATGTCAATATAACGGCCTGTCAAATGACGCAGCAGTTGCGCAATCATAGCAGTTTGATAGATGTTCAGCTTGCCAAGAAGAATATTCGATAGCAACCCTTCTCAAAACATTCATGAAAGGACGCCCAGAGACTAGTAGAAGATATATAGGTACTGCAGCTATTGGATGTTTGGGTGTCCGGAGCGAATAGCACTGGAGTTGTTGCATTTGGAAGATTGACGATCACCTGTAATGTGGCGGAATCGAGGCTGTTGCTCATCATAAATGCTGGAACCTTGTAACTTTCTGCAATGTGTTCTTCTTGAAGGGAAAATATTCGGTTTAAGTGCACTGATTACATCATTCAAAACTGCATTCGACCTTTAGACAAAAGCATATTTTTTCTTCTTTTTGTTGCCTAAGGGGTCGCCATTAAATGGCTTGAACCTCAACTGTGTGTCCAAAAGGAGAGACTATTCTCTTCTATGATACTATGACTCTCATATGGCGTTCCATTAATTATTTAATTTGTTATTTCATAGTTATTGCGACCCTATTTTTTATTCATTTTTTTGGGTTGATTTCTTATCTATTTGTTTTTTATTTTTCTTGTGTCATCCCGTGTCATTGCTGTTTGTGTAGAATGATGAATGCAGAATTCTTTTGTTCGTGTTTGTCCGCAAGACGCAATGCTAGTCGGATCGATTTTCACTTAGTGGTCAATCCACCATGTCATTCTATGACCAGTTCCGTGTTGTGCCTAACTACAAAGCGGACGAAGCGCCTGCATCAAAACTTACATGTATGTGTTTTCCGCTATTGAAAGCACATTAATTATTGTTTTCGAACATGGTGATTCAATCTACCTTTTAAACTTCTTTCCTATCATTATTTCCATAATGGTAAAAAATCAAAAAATTACCTCATATATTCATTTGCGATATTATCTAGCAAGAATTCTCTCACTTCAAAAAATCTTAGAATTCTCCACTGCATATCAATTTATATTTGCGCATCTGCATTTTCTGTCAGTAAATCAGTACTCTGAATAAGTCATGCACTTGTCATTTGTGGATTTATTTGACTAAATATTTCATTGATTCAATTCCCATATACGAGTTTGTCTCAACATTTCGCACTTGTTTTCGAGTGATGTTTCTCTTCATCGAATGTGAATTCCCATCAAGTGATGGAGTAACACGAGCAAATCTAATCTCATCTCAACTGATTCGTGTAAGACATGAAGTGACATTTCGTGGTAATCATGCAAACATCTGTCAATAATAATATTGTTTACAGAGAGTCAAGTTTAGCGTGACATGATCATTCTAAAAGATAGTTGGCAAGGCCTGGGAGTATTTTGTTTGATTATCAATCGAATGTGCGGTAATTTGCTGAAGCAATAATTCCGAATTCAATACGTTGATGTCACTATTGTTGTGTGCTAGGCAGTTTGTCTTCTTGCTTTATTATGCATTTATTATGCATTTTATTGTTTTGTGAGAGCAATCTCCATTCCATTGTTAGAGCAATAACTTTTCCGCGGCATGCATTTCAAGTTCCAATGTCATGCAAAAGTCCAGCTTGTCAGCTATCTACGGTACATGACTGACAACAGACATGTCATGTCATCAGACAATGGATGACCAAAAATTTGGTAGCTGACCGTGAGCGAATCTTCACAGACGTATTTAACGCGGCATGAACAACGCCCGCTCACGCAATCTGGTCTCTCCAAGCGAAGTTGTCGGCGATAGCCGTTGATGGTGTTTCAGCCTATCTTCTACGTGCGAACTATCATCGAACTGCTGCGGACGTGATCACCACGGCTTGTGGTCCTGGAAGAATCTGGAGACTCTGTTGGTGCTGTGACTGTCTTATAACTGTGAACGTACCATCTGTCCTTGTAAGGACTGTTTGCACCATTTATTTATTTTCACAGTATAATTTATCCACATTTTTCATTTACATTTTTCAATCATATGTTTTGGGAATATTAAGAAAATAATAACCCGTAACACTATCAAAATAATTGTGTATGACTTCTTCATTGTCACTCCTACATGTAAAGGGTGTCATTAAATTTGCTCATCACGCTTGACAAGGGCGTGTCGTGCTGTTTCATTGAAATAGAACTGCCTTGTGACAATATACATGCAATGTTTGGATTGCGGTCTTTATATTTGTTAGTCACCGTCATAGATGAGTATTTTAAAGGAAATTAACTTTTCGTGTGTAACATTGCACCGAGACGGTGACACTTCTTTTGTGATTGTTGTCACTTCTTGAAATTTTGACTACAGTGGTCACATGTGTATCAGGTACCTGTCCTGTAGCGAAAACCAAACGCTGTCTGCATTTCATCAGCTTTTTGCTACAAATTGGGGGTACTGTCGTACTTCAGTGCATTTTCATTTCGGCTCGAAAACAAAATCCGAAGAGAAGACAAATACGAGCGAATATGATCCGACATCGTGTTTTCAATGTTCGAATCCAATCCGATCAGATCCGACATTCGTAGAATCCGACTAATCCGGAAGATTTTTTTAATAAACTCACAGTTTGCATCGTGCATATTCCTTCACTATCCTATTTCTGATTAATTGCTCATTTTTTTGTGTTTATAACTGAATGCTTGGGCATCTCATTTTCAGTTTATTTTATTGGGCTTTACTTTCAACAGTGTACAAGTATAATACACGATTGTGCATGGATGTGCAAAAAGTAAGGTTATCTAATATTTTAAACATTATCTCAATAGCAGTATAAAGCATAAGTCTCAGTGTAGCAATATACTGTAGACAAATCGATGTACATAACTGCAGTAACTTAGCGTCAAGATCTGTACTTCATGTTCATATTCTACATCAATATTTGCACGTCATTTACGACTATGATTGAAATTATTCTTATTCGGCCAAACCACGTAACCGTGTACATTGGTGCAGGGCTATGTTTTTTGTATGTTCAATTCCATAGACATAATAGGGCCAATAAAATTTCATTTCATGCAGTGGTTGAGGTTACTAAGTTATCCTCGATGTCGGAATAAGGCGGATTTTCATAAAAATGCCACTCCGATCCTGAGAGAGAAGATGACTCCAAACAAATATGATCCGACAGTCGGATTTGTACACCTCTTATTTATAATATCACAAAGACAGACTCATGGTTTGATGCGTCGTCATTGTATAGCCTCCGTCCTTATCAGAGCGACCTCAGCATAAAATGTTGAATAAGCTGAACACTGCTAGCATTGAGACGTTAGGACTAGGGTTCGCAGTCCTGGGATCCCACGGGTTTTTGCGATTCTAAAAACCCAGGGATTTTAAAGAGGCCTTAGAGTGATCACAGCTGAAGATAAGTCTTCTGTTCAACTATTTTTTCAAGTTTTTATGTCGTAGATAATGGATGAGCTCATGAATTGGCTTATACAGTAGACTCTCGATATAAGAATCACATCGGGCAATTATGTTTTGATTCTTATAACGAGATTATTCTTATAACAAGAGTTTTTATTTTATGAACACTCTTGCCTTTTATTTGTAGTAATGATGATACATACATCCATATTAGCAATCAGTATAGATAAATGCTTACGTAACTATTAAAGAAGATGTTTCTTTGTTGTTCCTATTACCCACGTTGCACTTACATACTTAAAGAAATTAAGAATACAAGAGAAACACTTTTTCAGTTCAGCTTCAACTTCAAAAAAGTCTGAAATAGTCAAAAAAGTCATGGGCTCGTTTTAGGATTTCTTCTTCTATCTTCCTAAGAACCGGGATGGGATGCAGTCATCTCCTGATGACGTCCTCTGATGACTCACATTGTCAATTCTAATCGATGGGTATAGTATGATAACGCAATAGGTGAGGATTTCATCTTCTCAAGGTTAATCGTGATATCATGACACTTTTATCTGACGTCCATTCGCAAATATAATCAATAAAAGTAGGATTACGCCATTGGACGAACGAAAGTGTGTCCTTATTTATTCTTATAACGAGTGCAAAATACGTAGTAATTCATACTAATTTGTTGATGGACTATTTAAACATTGATTCTTATAACGAAAGTGACATGATAATTATTCTTATAGCGAACAGAAAACTTACAACGTCGTATAGAAATGTTTCGGGAAAATGGATTTGATTCTAATAACGAGTTTATTCTTATAACGAGTGATTCTTAAAACGAGAGTTCACTGTATATCCTTGACTTTTTTTCAAATATGCCTACTCTGTTAAATGTTGATAACAATTTTTACTGACTTCATAGGGAGTGATGTTTTATTATGGATGTCGGTGCTGCTTGGAAAAGTAAGCTTTCATGTGTAGTTATTTCTCTTATTATTGGGAATAGAATTCAACATTCTTCGATAACTAAAATGATTCAGAATAGAAATAAATATATCGCGAATGTAAAGCAGTATCTGCTATGGAGACTCTCTGTACATGGACGTGACACACAAATCTCAAATGAGGACCATTAAAAAGCAAAACTTTTCATCCACTGTTTATCTACATGTCAATGTAGAGCGATTTGTTTCGGAATCTCGAGATGAGTCATTGATTCGACTTTTCGCGTTGCTCAGGACTAGAACCACGCCAACCACCCGATTGTGCTGAAGTGTAAATCTACCTTAATGCTGAAAGTAATGAAGGCAGCTTATTCAAGATTTTCGTTGCATTATTTGATCTACTTGAAGAATGCAGTCAATCCGCTTCGGTCTGCGCCAACTTTTCGATGTTCCTTGGGAGTTCCTAGCCGATATTTTGAATCTCTTAGAAAATGTGATTCAGCTTTCTGTGACCATGAATCTTCGATCTTGCAATTTGATACATTATTTTCGGTCACCGAATTCTAATTACTTCTGTTTTTCTCCTCAGGCATTTGCTGCTCAGTCCATCGCCGTCTTATCTGAACTCGGTCTCAAAATGGACGATCCACGAGTGAACGTAGGCGGCGGAGCCATCGCTCTTGGTCATCCTCTGGGCGCGTCAGGGGCTCGATGTTTGGTCACATTGTTGCATCGGATGCGTCGCATGAATGCCAATAAAGGCATCGTCTCTCTTTGTGTAGGCGGTGGAATGGGCGTGGCAATGTGTGTGGAGAGAACTCACTGAATCCAAGTGATTAAGAAACTTCACGAAAGGCTTCCAAACACTTATCCATATCATGACTTCTCGGAGCGCTGTTTTGGTGCCAAACCGTCTGAGTACAATGCCATTTATTA
This sequence comes from Prostheceraeus crozeri, assembly GCA_907163375.1. Classification (NCBI taxonomy): domain Eukaryota; kingdom Metazoa; phylum Platyhelminthes; order Polycladida; family Euryleptidae; genus Prostheceraeus; species Prostheceraeus crozeri. The sequence continues at coordinate 334,103 of CAJQUW010011646.1, read as the reverse complement.
TCATAGATAAAGAAGCGTAATATAGATGAAATATGCCTTGCAACTAAGTTGGCCTTCGAATAATTTATAGGATGCTTATTTCAAAAGTGAACAGATTGATTGAAAATCAACCATACTTATTGATTACAATTCAATCCTCTTTTTGATTGACCTCATGTATCTCTTTCATTGATGGAGATCGCCCAGTCATTTGATTTTAAGAAAGTAATTCATTTTCTGAAGCCCTAAAACATAACCTGCTCTACAAATCACAATCTTCAACTTCTGTTTTCTCAGCTTGATCAGGTTTAGCCATCCGTTTTACAGACATCTATCTTTTGTGTCGTTCTTCTCGTTCTTCCTGGTCTCACCGATGCGTTGTTAAATTTGCAATCTGAGTCAAAATTATTGAAAATCATAGGCCGAAATCACATCCTTTTGCACATTTTATTGTTCTTTATGTGATTTTGACTTAATCTCTTGGTTGCGATCTCGGTGTGTGGCGGTTGGCTAAAGGTATTATGGAAAGCATACTTCATCCTCTCTTCGTCTATAGCTTTCATCAATAATATCAAATGCAACGCAAACACAGTGAAGTTCCCCAAACGTGCTGCATACACTTTCCTTCAATTTCAAAAGTCTAAATGCTTCAAAATTAACCCAAAACGCCATTTGTCTTACTTCACAAGCACTTTTCCAACTTCAATAGAAAATATATAAATGAATTATTTTCTCAACATCAAGGAATTTGGCTATTTCGATCAGAAAATTGTCTGCTGCAGTACAATCAGAATTATCAAATTTTTATTTATCCGAAGTGAAAACTGTTCATAATTTAAGCTCGTCATGACAATGTAGTTTTCCCTTCCAGGACCACCTCCAATTTCAAAATTATCAGAACATTTCAGCGTTTAATATAAAGTGACAATATCTTGAAAATCGTTCCAATGAACACTCACGCCTCATACAAATATGTTATACTCAATAAGTAGGCTGACTTCGTGTACTACATTCATTTGAAATGGAAGTTTGGTTCAAATATTTCATGCAGAATTGTTTTGATCTCCGAAAATGTGAATAATATTGTTTGATTCGTTAGGGCTTACTCTTCTCGTTGTCGTAGAGATCTTTCCTTGTTTTTTGATTTGGCTTTTATTTGGATGCTGAAATCTCGACTTCTTCGTCGATAGTGTGTTTCAAGTGAAATTATTTGCTCAATACATGCGTATTTATTTATACTGTGTCAAATGGTGATTTTGATATTAATGACCAATTTATTAACATTTTATACTATTGTGGGACTTTATTTCTCCATTTATTCATTTTGAAGAAAAATGTTCCGATTGTTGCAATTTTCCGTCTCATATCTCTTCCTCATGAATATGTTAATTATAGATAATTACTCAAAGTATCAGGAACCTACCGACCTCAATGCTTTAAGGAAATATTACACTTGATCCATTTACACACCGAGATGACAACAATTCACATGGAATTGCGAAAATCGATGTCTACCAAGGTAAAGCAAGAGAGAAAATGAAATTCTTTTGGATGCACGTAGTATTTACAACTCACCTTATACATGCAAAAGCAATTCATTTCCACTCTTGCTTTACATTGGTAGATATATACATGTATGTTTGCTGCGTCCATTTGTCCTTGTGAGCTGTTGTCATCTCGGTGTGTCAATGTTGATTTTATTGCAGTCAGTCTCGGTGCTCTCAGCTCTCAAATGTGATAGTACTCGCAAACATGGAACTGAAGAAAATCTGAGGGTTCTGACGGAAGATTGCTACAAAATGATGCGAAGCAATCAACATACATTGTCGGATCTGTCTGACTTTTCCTGTGCGAAGCTGCATGTGTGCGCCTTTTCAATATAGATTTCTTGATGATTAGCTTGGTTTTATCTGTTATAATTCACATGTACTCCGTTCTTTTGATTTCATGAATTTTCATGAGCCGTTTCTAAAATCGTTGGAAAAGATCAAATTATGGCAATTACGCGCGTATCTAAAACTTCTTGCAAAGGATTTCATGGTTCTCCTGTCAGGGTTGGACAAAACCCAGCCGCTGACAAAAGAACAACTTTCACCACTGAGGCCTGGCAAAACTGAGGGGGTTTCGGATGAAACTGTAGCCATATATAATACTTCAAATTATGTAGGACAGGTATAAGTCTATATTTGTGATTGATCATAAAATTGCATTTAGAGGAAAATGTTAATGCAAAAATCTCAACAGATATGGATGTTTTTTGTTGATACCCATGTTTTGCATTTTCGTTGTCAGACTGTTCTCTCAAGCTAAATGATAATCTGCGAATAAGGGATGTAGATCCTAGTCCCTATTTAGGACTGCATGTACATTTCGTCTTACTGAATACGATTGAGAAACTTCTAAGTAGCTATGAGCTCCATCTACTACGCACCCTGCGGTCAAATCCGATTGTCCTCCCTAATGGATGCAAGCGCAATTTTTGGCAACAATCCGCAGTTAGTCCCCTAGAAATTTTAGTTTGTCCCTATCCATAGACCGCTGACGCGGCAAGCGGAGCGGGTGCAGAAATCTGGCGACCCTCATTGAAACAATAGATCGTGACTGAGATCAAACACAGTGTATATTTTCTGCCTCAACTTCACATGTCTATGAAAAATTTACGTTGATTTCAGGACAATATCATTCTAATTAATCAAGTTGGCCAAGATGTTAGGCTGCAATTTACAGGCCCTTGGTATGCACTGCAAGGCAGCTGCCACTCATTTTCCAACACCTGCAACTTCGCAGGAAAAATTTGAACTGGTATAATTCGCAGCTGTAAAACAATTTTGCATTTTTTGATTTATGAAGAATTTGTCATACGCGCATCAATAATTGCTTTCATCTACTCCTTCAGTATATCGGACGTTCATGAAATTGGCATTCAATATTACTAATTATCAGTTAACTTATTTAAACTTTGGCATAGCATAGTATTCATAAGAATTTGCATGCAGAGCATTCAGGAAGCAGATAGAATGTATTATTCTGGTATGATTGTGGTGCCTTAGATACGTCGACGATGAAAGTAGAATTGTAATTTCTCTGAATTCTTCCGTTGTGTTTTATCTCTTTGCATGAGAAACTTCTCTGTGACCAACAATTATTTTCGTTTATTACACAGTGCTCCACAATGATCAGCAAACATTTGCAAAATATTGAGAAACTTCCATAAATAATTAAAATTTATTACAGACTCCGCGCAATGTCATGTGGCATGAAGTGTCTCATTTCCGAGATTTCTGACAACAAATGTGTCAAATTTTAATTAATCAAGACATGGAGAGGAAAGTCCAAACTTGAATAAATTGTAGAATTGGGCGATGTCACGTGAATTTGCATTCACTAAGTAATAACTATTATGTAGTTGTTACGCGGTCCCTGTAGACACCACTCGAGATTTTGTTGACGAATTTGTTTCATGGTCTACTGGGAAGAAATTGTCTATTAATGTGCAAATGACCAAGTCTATGACTGTCTCTCGTAAATGTGATTTCTTTGTTACTCCTCCGATCTCTGTGCACTCAAATGTCATTGACGAAGTCCAACAGTTGAAAATTTTAGGTGTCACTTTTTCTCATAATTTGTCACGGCATGTTCATTTCCATAATCTGTACAACAAATGCTGTCGCTTACTTTCTTTAGTGAAACGTCTCAAATGTAGTAATAACAATGCAGCTATCGTTTGGCAACTCGTTTTTTGCCATGTGGCATATGCTTGGCCCGTTATTTGTGACATCCCGTTTGTGTTGTTTAAAAAGCTTGACAGGCTAGACCGTGTAGTGAGACGATGGACTCCCGACCTTAGGAAACCCTGTTTCGGTGATATTGTAAATAATATTTGTATAAAATTGATAAGAAAAATTGTTAAAAATAGAGAAATGCATCCCCTCTCCAATTTTTTTTATCGTGAGGCACTGTGACTCCTATATGTCTGTTTGTCATCAACGAGTTTTGTTACCGCAGCAAGGAAGACTTAAATGCTATAACAACTGCTTTGAGAAATTTTCCAGGTATTCCTAAAGTTGCTCGGGTAATGTTGTGAAACTTTTGAGTTGTTTTATTTCTCTTGATGCACATCCTGTCATATACAGCTCGCTGCATTGACTAATGAAGTATATTTTTCTTAATAATTCGAAATTCCTTCATTGTGGAGTTCACGAAAATCTCAACATTGATTCAACAATGTAGGAAGATGTGAAACATGTCTTCTTTCTTCTGAATAAGCTCATATGAGAGAAAAGATGATGACATTTAGGCAAAATTGAGAGAAATTGTTTGAAGGGAAAGTACTTACAGGAATTTCTGTCATTGATTATTTAGTTTTGATGCTCTGCAATTTTCTTGTAAATTAAGGAATTGCGTGTGAATTTTAGAGGATTACTGCTCAGCATTCCTTCACATTTCTGAGGAATAACTGATTTGGATAGAATTTATGAGATTCCTCTTAAAATCATCGCCTCTGTTTTCTCAATTTTCTTTAATGCGTTGCCATTAGTTGTTTCATTGAGTTTTGTATCCCTGTTGTGAGGAGATTGTTCAAAGAATTCCCATTCGGTCTTATTGTTTGTTACGATTTGAAGTTGTCATGGAAATTCACAGGGTGTATATCCTTACTGTCCAACTTGTCTCCTCTTCCCTGTTGTTCTCAAGCTTCAGTAAATGTCTACAATTTAGTTTTCAATTGTGATGACACGGTGTCTCCGTGGCATAGTGGTTTAAGTGTTTGGCTTAGCGATCCTTCGGTCCAGAGGTCGAGCCCCGAAAGTGTCATTGGAAGTCGTCAGGAAGGGCATCCAGACTAAAAGATCACAACGCTCCAGATAGAAGTCTGACTATGTCATCACCGTCAAAGCCCCCAGTATAAGGATAGTAGTGACACTAGACCATCATCATCATCATGCTACTTACAGTATGTGACGGAAGAGTAAAGTGGGGTCGTGTGACTCTGTTAAAATCCGAACATTAATGCTATTCGTGAGAAATTCACGACGAATCGTCGGTTTGCTTCAATATTGATGACGGAAGTGAATTCCAAATTTGAAAACAGCAAGTTTGACCTGCAGATGAAGCGCATTAGATGTTTGTAATTACTCGAGCGAATTCGTAGGTATAATAAAATCGAAACCAAAATTAAAGCTGTCAGTTTCATCAAAAAGTGTGAAACTAACAAATACACGTCTGCGTACAGGGCAATCATAATTAAGGATTCCGAGTGTTCTTATGCGATTATCGCATGATGTCGCATTACGTTCCCTTATTTAAGGATATGAATGAAGCCAGTGCTGTTAAGCATTAGCAAGGATAATTAAAAATCAGTAGGGCCTTCTCAGCTTACTGTGAAAGTCTTTGGAATAAAAAAATGAATGAATGACTGTCCTTTCTGCATCCTTATTTGTTATACTGAAATCTAAACCGAATCGAAAATGTCGAACCCACATAGTAGAGACCTCCGAATCGGAAGATTTAGAATCGAATTGAATCAGAGAAAACTTGCGTCGTTCTACTTAAGATACGTTAAGGTTGAGCAAGTAGAACGTTGCAAGTTTTCTCTGATTCAATTCGATTCTGAATCTTCGGATCAAATTTTCTGATTCTTAAGCATTAAGAAAACATACGTACTATACTTTAAATCTTGACATAATTCTAATGAAATCTTGACGGTAAGTTGTGAGCTGCATAGTGGATTTTTATTTGACTCGCAACTTCCCTTTGAACTTTTTTTGCCAAAGTGAGTTATTTGATGAAAAAGACTAGGTTTGTAATCTCAGACTTGATGAAAAAAGTCCTTCGGATTTCACGCAGTACTGGAACCGTAATTTTTCCTCGAAAGCATAATTTTTGTGAACAGAGGATTCAGCTTTTTTACTTTCCTGATTTTAAGTAAGCAGTTCGAATTTCTCAACATATGAACAATGCCTTTAGCTTCTCATGTTGTCGATGTCCTCAAATGCGATCCATATCAAAGATAGTCGATTGGAAGTCCTTGATCCTTGTCTGATTAATTCGCGTCGAATTCGCAACAATATACTAAAATATGTAGACATCTACAACTTTACATTGTAGACAAGGATGAATTGACTCAAAGAGGACATCAATATCATAATAGACGAAAAATAGCTGCGTGTCTTAGTGGTTTTGAACCACCAACCTCAGGCATTCTAGGCCAACGCTCTACCAACTGAGCTAGCGACGGCGGCACTTCAAGAATCCCCGTAATCCAATCAGATGGCTTCATCCCCCAAGACAACATAGCAGTAACCGTCAAGCCAAACTACTAATGCCAAGATATCAGTAATCAGTAAGGAAGACTCATCAACTGCCTCGAGTGAAAACACAACATAGCAAGATTGCTACATCGCCACACTCAGGTCGTGTCAGTTAATGTTATAAATCAGAAGAAAAAAATTACAGCTAATTTTTATGAGCCAAACCGATTCGTAGTTTATCGAAAAACAATTTTGATTCTTCAGCCGATTCGAAAATTGAAGTCCCTACCAGACCTAATTTCTCGCTGCCACATCATACGGGAATTCCCATTCATGCGGCAGCTCTGGATATTCCTCGATGGTAATGATGAAAAAATAACTCCAGTAATTATTGATGACCTTTAACCTAACTGATAAGAGAAACTTGGGAATATTGCATTCATCAATTCAATTAATTTCGCAAAGTAACTTGCTTTTGTCGCAAAAACATGAAATTTACTCAAAAACTGTTTCTGATTAGCTCTTTACACTACCGGGGTATCGAATTCTTCGTGAGTATCATCTCAAAATACGAGTAAATCGGAGGGGCATTTTCACAACTTACAACTGAACATGCAACCAAATTTTCCGGAGTACAAAATGTATGATCTAGAATGGGTCGTAACATCATCCAGACATCTCATCTCAGACAAGAATTTTGTGCATAATTAGCATTCGGATCGTCTTCTTACTACTTGTCGACTCCGCAAAAGGAACGCGCGTCGACCTCGGCTAGCATGAACGGCGACTTGTCTTATTCGGTTACTTGGCATATCATGCGTGTAGCGTCAACGATTGTTCGCAATCGTTCACTCGAAATTTCATCATTTCACGCACCACTATTAATTAAATGACTACTTCTTCGTGAGATGTATTCATCCAGATGTTGGACATCGGGGACAAGTTTCATGATAGCATAAATGATTGGTTATTAAAAATGGCTTGAAGCAAAGAATTTAATTTTTCCGATGAAATTGATTTATTTGTAAATAATTCTCCACGCAATTTCTGATGAAATGAAGACGATGAAAATTTCATTTCTTTCACATTGCTTACTTTCCCCCAACCCATGTCTTTCTAATTTCAGGTAACTTGATTTATGGATAATCTGTATCATCAAGTTCCATCAACCAATACACAAAAGATCTTCGTGCAACGGGATTACAGCAGAGGATGTGGTGTTCGCTTTCAAGAGGAGTTTCCTCCTGCTCTTCAAGGTCGAGTAAGTTAACAGTCAATTCACCCCACTGCTAGGATAATAGAAGCCATATCATAGAAAACATGTTTTCATTAATCGAATTACAAATATGGAGATCTTCACAATTGTCTCAAAGTAAATATTATGAAAACGCAAAATTATGAGAGCAGCTAGTGGACAAAAAGAGGTTGATGAACCCAAGCAAGATCGGCTTGGTGTATGACCTTAGCGAGTAATGAGAAATTCTGAGAGATGTAATTCGCGTAAAAAATGGTGCACTCAAGTGCGCAGGCGTCAAAAGATTCACGAAGAACAAAGGAAATTAATTTGTCTACAAGTCGCGTGAGTGAAGTGGAAGGGTGCTGAGAAGGCTGATCACATTTATTACCTCTATGACGCAATCAATAGTGGTCGTGGATGCGAGATAGCAAATGGCAGAAGATACCGTGTTGGATGGATAGAATTTAATGATCTCTAATCAGTGCTAAGTGGAAGACGCTTCACAAGCAGACTACGGACTATAAGGAAGTGTGCACCGGCCAGTCATAACGGCGTTAACGGCTGAAAGATGTGGATCACAAGAAAATGTTGTTCACCGATAAGCAGAAGGATCCATGATAATAAAAATGTGCGGAGTAAATTTCATGCATGCATCATGCCGTGAATAAATCCTTTCTTTCTTCTTTCTATACCCAGGGGCGGCTAATACACGGGTATTAAAATGAAGACTGAATCTGCAATTATTGATCATAGTTGGGTATGTAAGCATTTAGATAGCAATCCTTGGTGCAGGATCTAAATGAATGTTAAGACTGCATAGGCAGCGCAGAAGTATGAATTGATAGTCAAAAGGAAAGTGAGAGGATTGTAGAAGAAAACATGTTTTTAGCGCAACGCGATAAACTTGGATGTGAGAAATTTAGTATTTCGCAAGTTGCGGAGCAAGTACAATACTAACACGTGTACAGCCAATAAGTAATAATGCAAAAATCTTTTTTCATGTGCATCAAGTCTAGCCAGAATATTCGTAGGCCCCGCTACTCTTTAAGTGCTCATCTAGAAGATGAATATAATTCAGATCAAATGCAAGGCCTATAGTTTCAGTGAGTAATTCACTTAACAGAATAACAGAATCGCATGGCCGCTGTGATCAGCAGTTCAATTCTCCTCTATAAATAGAACCAACCAAGCTGCTGTAGAAAACATGGTGCTTTGATTTAAAGTATTTTTTCGTGAAACATCCTTGTCTAAAAATTCATTGAATAAAGAGATTTAGACTTCCAAATTTCTTTTTACACTAATTAATTGACGCGGAGTTTTGCACACTAATATTTCAAATTTTTGTTATTGAAGCATACTTTGCGGCAGCTTGTTTGAACTCCATTTCAACTTCTGCAGCAAATTTCATTTTTCGGTTTAGAAAAGGAGCAAAATTTGATTTTCTAAATTTCAGATCACGAAAGACATTTATGAGAAGTTCATTGTTGAAATCAATTCAATTTTTGAAAGAGCTGAGGCAATGTCCGCACGGAATTGCATGGAAAGTTGTTGCGCTTGTATTACCGCATATCTGATCTTCCTGTGTATGGATACCTACTACGAGAAGGTAAGATTTTCAAAATGTCTAAAGATTACTTGTGTCTCAAATAAGTGAAACAATTCACTATAACCTGAAAGCAGACTAAGAATCAGCGCTGGTCTCGAACCACTAATTTCACAACTCTGCTCGAGAAATGGTTTCACAGCTTTGCTAAGAAGCAATTAGAACTGACTCATATTTCAAAATAATCCGACCACTTGATCTCCTGATTTATAAAATAGGAAGACCTTAAAAACTTAGTCGTTACCGACCACATCTGCTTCACTCCAATTGCTATGTGGACCACTAGAACTAATCAAAGTTATCAACTCAAGAGCGAGAAAACTTCTCCGGATACAATGCTCTTGATCTGACATTCCCGGATACGTGAACTACATTATGATTCCAAGGTTATCAACATCTCTTTTGCATTGATGCGAGTATCGGTTTCTCTTTTTATATTTTTTTATATCCTTTGTATGAGACCACATGTTTGGAATGAACAAAGAGACTCCTCCCCTTAAGGACTATATAGCGCAGGGGTGCCCAATCTTCTGAAGCAAGAGTACAACAGAAAGAAAAAACGAACCTTATCGGGCCGCACCTCGGAATTTTAAAAAAAATACAATTATTACTATGAAAACAATTTACAATATGAAATCAATCAGTGTGAAACTAAGAGAAGAAATATCCGGTGCAACAGATGAAACAGAAAGCAGCAACACGTCATTCAAGTGACCATCTCTGAGTCTGGACCTATACTTTGATTTCGCGACTGCTGTTAGACTATGACGTTGAATTCATGTGAATCATTTCAATCAGTGTTGATAAGGAACCCACCCCTATTAAAAACCCCCAAAACCCATGTTTTTTTAAATAGGTGGGTTTTTAAAAACATTCACCAATTTATAGACATGCGATCGAATTTGAGACACATATTGGTAGTCGGTCATGTCTGATGTGTTTTCTAATTTAAGTATCAAACTACTCAGAACATAATATTTCTTCATTATCTGAAATTATTATATCTTTTTCTTTTTCTCGTATTCTTTTTATACTACCGAGACAATTCTTTCGGTATGAGATAAGAAGACATAATTCATGCTTGACGTCTAAATGGTCTACTATTTATTCCAATGAAAACAAATTTAGTGATGCAACTGAGCGTATAATATCACGTGTATGATTTCGTCATACTGAAATCAATGATCCAAAAATGTTCATAACAAAAGTGTGGCTTTACGAAAATTACTGAAGAGGCATGGAAACTCTTACGATCGTGAAAATTGAATGATATAACAGACTGATTAAAGCACCCGGAAACAGCAATATTGAATAACTATAAAATTTTACTACGAATGCTCCGTAGCCACTTCTTTAGAACTGTAATTAGGCTAGAAGTGTAATTAAAACAATTAAACGGTCGTTCTTGTCGAAATTCCGATCTGATGATATGCAACTTGTATTTAAAAATCCTGGCCTTATGTAGAAGAAACACAATCTACTATTTTAAAAACCCAAAAATCCCACTGGTTTTTTTTAATGGGGTTTTTTAATATGGCAACTGCGATTTCGATTAATGTGATTATCTGCAGAGCCCAGTGAGTGCTGGTTAGATTACAGAGTAGGAAGGAAGTGTGTTGAGCAAAACCAAGGAAACGGTTTTGAAGTTGAATTCATGTGGATGATAGTCGCACGCTATTGTAGGTGAGGGTCGGGCTCGAGGGCCGCACCGCTGATATAGAGCAAAAGTGTATGAATCCTGCATTTGGTCGGTTCTCTTTCCTTTTTAATTTAGAAATATGGCCCATCAAGAAAATATTCGCACTATTGCGAATATGTGACACGTGAATGATAAGTGCAAAATCTAGTGAGGGAATATCATGCAAGAAGGTTGCACAAAGTGTGGTCTGAAGTAGGGGTGCAAAGCGATTAATCGTTTCATCGCTTCAAATACTTAAGAAATGCATTTAATCGCAGGCTTGCGATTAATCGTTTATTTTGCATTTCAATTCTAATGCAGAAAGACTTATATCATTTTACTGATTCTTTAGTGCTAATGAATGAATTTTCTATTAAGTTAAACAATCGATTATTCTATTAGTGCGTTTCGTGTGAAGGTTGGAATTCTCCAGTACGAAACAGAAAGGTGTGGATGAATGACTCACTTGTGATTCGGTCACTATGCTTTATTTTTAGTCTTCTAGCAGCATTAGACTGCACTGATATTCCATATAAGCGGTCTCGAGTAAGGATAATTAAAATGAATGAAACTAGGCCTTTATGCATAGGCCTATACTTTCAATATCAGTTACATCAATACAAAAGACAAAGTGATTGTGCATGGGAATAAAACTTAACAATTCGTTGAGAAGCAGTGATAGTTTACATTATAACAGTAATACTGTAATCTAATATATCAATAGTAGATTTGAAATTCTATAAGAAATCAATCGCGCGATCAATCGTTTAATCGCTTTATGATGCGATTATTAATCGCTTAATCGTATCGATGCGATTGCGATTAAAAAGTCACCCCTAGTCTGAAGGAAGTCGAAAATCGTGCTTGAAGACGACACCTCATGTGGTTCAGCAATTTGAATAGAGGCAAGAAGTGCTTGAGAGAGTTGAAAGCACGAAAGTCAGGGGCGTCGAGATGTCGGAAAGTTAAGGAAATCGTGGAGCCTCTTCTCAGGAAAATTGGAACCACCGAAGAATTGACATGAATCATGACAAAGGACGTTTATCAGCCGTCCCGCCGTAGTTCACCAGGATTTTGGTTATCCGAAGTGATATCATTTCGTGCAGATTGTAATTCATCATTCTTGCATAAGTGGAATCATCTCATTCATGCAGATGAGCAAGAGAGTCTTGATGCGATTATTACTGACTTGTTCTCGTTTTAGGTAATTTCTTCACAGTGCTGAAACTTGTAGATGTGATAATCCGTTTCCATCAGTGTCGTTTTAAATAGGATGTTTTTCAAGATCTTTAAATGCCATCGGTGGCCAGCGACCACAGTGCGTTTCCTCGACAAAGCTTCTGTATTTTCACGTGCCTTAAACCAGAAGTTGGGGTTTTATCCTCCTTTCCCTATTATCAAGCTGGTATTTCCATGGCATCCCATAAAAAGCGGATATTACTCCAAACATTGTCAATTTTTTCATGCTAACCATAAGTATATTATGCTTTCACTATTATGGTTCCACTTTTGTGCTTTTCCATTTGCTGTATTAGGCCTGCAGCTGTGATGCAGAGATGGGCACTGATACTTGCCACACTGCAGTTTCATAGCCTGATATCGCTATTCTACTTTTAGTTATCATTTCCTTAGTTCCTGTACTGTTAACACTGAAATGATATTTTTTGTACTGTATGTTCGGTGTTGTATACATGCATGAAAGCAACGGTTGTTAAGGGTTGTTAAGTGGAATCAGGTAACGAAGGGGTAGAAGCTGTTACCGATATTCGATTGTTGATATAAAACGTGCGCACCACCTCCAATTGCACATATTTATAAATATAATAACTATTTGATTACAATTGCTAGTGCTTGGAGTTTGATAAAAATTCCTTTCAATTTCAGTGCGTGCGCGAGGTTGACAGGCTGGTGGATCAATACAATAAAAATCAATTTCTACCTCGAGGAGTGGCATTCGTATCTCCTTCAGCCCGGGGTCTTCGTGTGGTATCCTTTTGATAAAAATGGCTTTTCTGATGCACATGTATATTAAAACATTCTTTTGAAATCAAGGGAGCCTCATGCAATCTTTCCTGCTTTTTGCATTATTTTCAATGACGCAATGATTGTTGAATATATCCGTTGCCAGTTATTTTAAATGTCACTTTCAACAGTAGAGTTACACGTTGGAGATCTAGAGGAAATTTTGATTTATTTATCCATGGCCGATTAGGTTGTCTTGGTATACCTCAGATTTGATTGCTGCACATAAATTGATTTGATATATTTTTCTATTCGTGTGTAGGCTTTATGTATGTATAGCAGTGAATTCTAACTTTTGAGCCTTCACTGGTGAACGTGTGAACAGAGAGAACAAGATATTCCATCCAGTACCAGTTTAACTGAACCAAGAATTTGCCGGTCATGGACTGATTAGCGAGCTGAGCTAGGTCTCCTCAATTCTTATCGATTTATTGGCAATATTTCCTGTAGCAACAATTTTACATATTTTGCAGTTTGGCTTTTAAATTACAAATTTTATATTCGAATGCCTGAATTTATTGGCAGCACTGTATAGCTGCAGGCATTGCAGAATTTTATCAGTCCCTTTGATTTTGAATCACATCTTCAAGTATTCGAATACTATAACAAATGAGTAAAGTAAATAATTCAGAGTAGTTGCATAAAATTTTCCTATCGCCAATCGAATGGGGTGCTATTTTCCTTTTCAATTTGATGAACTAGATGTTCTATTATGATGCCGATTTGATAGTTAATCATCAAAAACTCATAGCGTAGACTTACTAAAATGTTAAATCAATCTACTGCATCATGCGTATATGTATATAATTTTAGCAAGCCGCTGAGATCACAAATATAAAATGAATTCGAACTGAGTAAACGAAGAAAAGCGTCAAATGAACGAGGAACTGGGTGAACTGAAGAAACGTGATGGTTCGAATGCACCGATGTGTGGTCACAAGTAGTCGTGTCAACCTTTTCGCTGTGTATCAGAAAGAGGATGTTGAACAAAGTAAAATTATAATGGCAATTGAAGGAAGTTTACGAAACGTAGAGGTATTGCATAGCATGAACTATGAGGTGTAGCAATGTCCTGAGAGATACACGAAGCAAGGATTGTGAGTCATAGCACTTTGTAAAGGCCTAAATTTTATACCCATCATGGCACATTGATGGTAATCGGAGCTTTAGGCTCAAATTGCCGAGGCCAGTATCAATGATACTGAGTGATAATAGTACCATGATTTTTGCCTGAGGCTTAGTTAAACCGGACAAATTACCAATTAACTTGATTTTGGAAAAATGTTTCCACCTTTACCCATCAAGCCGATACCCATTCTTAAATTGATCGTGCGAGGTCAATCCGAAATTGCAAATAAGTAGTTCTTGCATTTGATGTTATTATTTTATCAAGCTCATATCTATCGAGATGCATGCTTAGTTTACATGTGTACCATAGGCCTACATATTTGTGAGAAAATGCCTTCGCCAATTGTCATGATCAATTTTAAGGATTTCGAAAAGCCAAGTAGAAGTTGTCAACTTTTTGATTTTTTATCTATATATTTATGGCTTGTCTTTTCTATTTGTCTTTTCCTTTTTCCAAATCCTGAAAATTCTACATATTTGTATTGAAAGTTGTAAATTTGTTGCTGATTTTCTTTGACCGCTAGAGCAGATCGAAATTGCAATCGCCGTTGAGCCATCCCACTGATATCAATATCAATATCTATCTCGGATGAAGCTTCCTTAATTGAATGGTATCGAAACAGGTATTTGAAACAAAATTACAGCATATCGAAAGTAGTTCACATATTTCTCGCTGTTACTTGTGACTGTAAATATATTGTGTCTTGCCATCTCAGTGATCAATTAAAGGACAAAATGATGAACACTGCTCCTCGTGTAATACTTTTGTGCTATGGATAGTATGTATTGGAGAGAAGATCTGAGTTGTGAACTGTACGACGAAAAATATGGAACTTTTCAATATATTATTTTATATTCAGTATTTTATAGATCAGTGTGATGAATCACTATTTTGATTGTTCATGGCTGCTTTCCTCTCGTGTTCGTTAACTTCTTGCTTTGTTAAATACTAGCAGCACAGTACATTGAATCATTCTGCTGTAGAGTTTCATGTGGAACATAGCTCGATAGTCGAAAAACTGTCGTGGCTTCCCGTACTTTTTGGATTGATAAGCACGAGTAGTTTTCAATAGCATGCGCTATGTATAAAAATCCAATTTACGTTTTATTAGACGATTCATTACTATAAATACGTTTTGAATTGATATTGGTTTTATACACATGATATTGAAGTTTTTAACTCTCTTGTGTACGAGTTGAATGCATGACATAAGTTTTTGCATGTTGAAATAGTCCAAGACGAATTTATACATTTGTGTGATATCATTTTCAACGATTCAATGTAAACTCTTTCAATAAAATTTTCTACTTAAGTGGAATTTTTAATTGAAGCATGTTGCAATGCATTTGACAGAGTAATTCTCACCAACAGCGTTGAATTATTCGGTATTTGAACATGTGGATAAATCCAATTTATTCCACAACATTTGACGAAAATGTGTCTTTGATTTGTAAAATCCATATTTCTGAACCGATTTCAATAGTTTTTTTTAATCGAACCGTAAAGATCTCATCTATTATGGCATGGTTTTTTAAAAAGTCACAAAGCCAAGATCTTCTTCACAATTTGCCGAAAAAAGACCAAAAAGGCATGTCCAAAGTTTCAGTACTCTCACTTCAACACGGATTTTCGATTAGATACATTCAAATACACCCACTAATATTTATGTCATCTGAAAGAAGATCAGCTCTTTAAGACAGTCTAATTTTAAATATTATGATCAATATTAATCATTGAATTTTCACTGGGTTTCCATTGTCCAATGAAAAAAATGTCCTCTGACCGAGACGTTTTCTGTCCTCTGACCGAGGTACCTTTTCTCGAAGAATATTTATTCTTCCATTAAACGTTTTGCACCAAACGAATCCTCTAGTGTGCTAGTTTATAAATCCGTAAAGAAAATTCAGTTTGATGCCGTTACAAGTAAGTAATATTGATTAAAAATATTTTTATTCGCTTTTTCGACCAGAGAATTTGAATATTCCTAAAAATTTCATGTAGATGCTGAAACCAGAAATTTTGTCAGGAATCGATGAAATTTCACAGCATAGGAGGGATCCATGCTCTTAAAATCTATGCAAAAGAAATTTTTTATATCAATTAACCCTCTCAAAATCTCCAAAAACCACGAAAATGTCCTCTGACCGAGACCCTAAAAAATCTCGGTCAGAGGACAACGTTGAAATTGAAGATCTCGGTCAGAGTACAAGGGTCTCGGTCTAAAGACATGATAATGTATGCAATTACATTTAGATCACTTCGTTTTACGCGTTCAAGTATTCGTCCTATTCGACATCTGACCGAGATGTAGAAAAAATGACTTTTTAAAAGTGCTAGATTTCTATGGAAAGTTTTTATTTGGTGTGGTCGCAGCTAAGATTTTTGTGTTCAGCGTAAAAAATGAGTATGTATGCAAATTTTCAAGGAAATCTGAGACCCAAAGTTGAAAAGACAGAAATGTTGTGGAATAAATTGGATTTACCCATGTGGTTGTGCTAATGGACAAGATTTCAATGGATTTTCCTCAGAAATTCGAAGTCAATATACACAAGTTCAACTGTACCGGTATTGGGAGATCAGGCTACTCCGTGAAGAGGGGGACTATGTACCTTCCTTCGTGTAAAACTAAAAAACAGGGCAAAAATTGGAAATTAATGTTTCTGAATGTTCCAAGAATCGCATCGAACGTATGGATTGAAAAAGTTAATATTGACCTGAAATTATAGAAGTGCAAAAAGCTTCAAGCTGCATGTAGAAAACAAATAGCAACCGCAGACGCAAATACAAATAGGAAGTAAACTAAAAAGGAAAGTCCTGAACTGAGTCTTGAAGATCTTAGCTCCCACAAATGCCCCTAAACGCATAGCGCAGGCATTCAGCGTGTTGAAGACAAAGACTTCCAATAAAACCCCATCGCGTCACGAGGGAAAGCCTTGAGCTAATCCGACTGAATGAGCGGTCTTGAAAGCAATACTTTGAATTTGTCTTCATGCGCACATGTCACGAATCTTATAGGCCTACGCGTCGGCTGTATTAAATTCTCTGGTCGGCTGGGAATTCTTAACTTCCTGGAGATATCAAGATTTCAGTTTTATCTTGGAAACTCTACACACAGGTTGGTTCCATATCTGGAGACTAATATGGAACAGTTCTTGGCTGCCAATTAGGATTTGCGCATGATCTTTTCCAAGTTGGCGAAATTACCTCAGCCCTTCAATATCGAGAGCATTGTCATGTAGCTAGGTTTAGACCCCTGTGCGAAGTCCTCCATGCATCTTGTCGCTGCCCTCCGCAAACTTTACATTTATTATCAGCGCATCGGTCAATAGTCTGCTGAAACCTATGAAGTCCAATCACGATCTTGGAAGCCTTGGAAGAGCATTTGCGTAGATCCTCGTGTAGCATTAATACATGGTTGAGATATGTACTTGAAATCTCCTTCAAGGAGACATGTTGCGAGTGTAAGCAAAATCAACGTGGGCGGAATGTAACTTTCTTTGGGTCCACGAAGATATATGCAGCAGTTGCTCAGTTTGTTCAAGAGATTTCAGTGCTCAAACTTTTTCAATTTATTTTCTTAATTTATCTGACAAAAATGCAAACATTGTGTACAGCATCACTATATTGTAATTTGATATACGCATACATAGAGTAGGGCACGCATTCATTCAATTAACTGCAATCACAGACTGTAATTTTTCTGTGATCATGATTCAATTGATGATTTTTCGGTTTCAGGCATCGAGCATTTTGATAATTTGGGTTTTCTCAAAGAGCGACAATGAAGATGCCGGCATAGAGTAGGGATTACTCTATGGATGCCCGTGTGTGGGATCATTGACTGCAGTACTCATTGCGGCAAGAAAATGAAAAGTTGAGGATCTTGTTGCTGGTGTGGGAGGGCATGACAATGAATAAGACAATTGTTTATTTGGGTAGATGTCAATAAGCACCAGAAAACATACTTTTCAGCTGAAAGGTATGGGCATTTTATGTTGACATCTTTCGTTAATCAGAATCTTTTCATGATGACCCCGATACATGTGCGTAACTCATCTAACGTATAAGAGAAACAATGAACTTCCACGGTGTCTTTTTCCGTCATGACGGAAAGAGATGGCCAAAGAGTGTTCTGTGAAGATATCCTCGTGTCATGTAAATGTGAAAAAAATGCATCATAGGAATGCACTTATAATATGCGTATTTCATCCATTTTGTCAAACATGCAAATCTGAAGTTGCAGCTTGTTCTTTGTTCCATCCAAATCTTCCATTCAGCAATAGCATATTGTTTGAATTTTTCAGGAAAAACAAATATTCTGAACTCTTTCATAAACCGCGCTTTTTTAAATTAGCAAAGTTAATTGGATGACTTCAAAATGTTTATTACCAAAAACAAATGTATTTTGCTCACAAATAAAACTGTTGAGATTTATGTATCCGAAATAGGCAATTTTTCAGTGGAAGAGTACACTGATGTCCATTTCTGCCTTCTTCCAGCTCAATTAAAATCATTTTAATTAACATACGCGCTAGATGTTCATAATTTTTCATTGGCGTAGGTGATTTATGAGAGCGCTTGAGTCTGTGTTTTTATGAATTTATATTTGTAATTCCATCCATGAATTTACTGGCATGTTGATCAGCTCAAGGTTACTTTCTTGACATTGAATTTGACATTGAATGTTCACCTTTTCAAGTCATCTTCAAGCCACATTTGCTGCACAGCTACATCTTGGTCTCATTAAGCTATTTTTAGATTCAGCTTGTCATTGTCTGAAATTAATGGAGACAGACTTTGAGATGACAAATTCTCCTTAACTGACGGTTGATCTTCATGTTGAGAATATAGTGAGAAATCGTGTACTCGAAAAATTTTGCCTAAAATATCGAAGTCCGCAATGATTTATTATGTAATATTGGTACTACTCAAAAAATGCGATATCAAGTAGACAGAATCATAATATCTCTGAGTTGACTATTTAACCTACAAAAAATGTATAAATACTCTGACACCCATAAATGTTTCACTTTGTAATCAAACAGCAATTATGGCAGTGTCCGTTATCTCGTCGGACATTGGAGATTTTCAGGTATGATATCCCAAGGAACATGTATCAAAGCTACATATACTGATTAACCATCAACTGATCTTTAATAGTTTAATTGACGAAATCATGTTGTCATTGGTATAGACAGTGGTCGATTATTGTAGTTTTCGTCTATTTCAATCAATGTCTACTGATGGTCTGTATCTTCTGTGGGCTATTTAGCATCATATATTTTTTTGAGTCAATACCTCCTCCCCCTTGCTAGACGGTATTGTCCCTTGCTTAATTATATTAAAAGCATTCATCTAGTGTCGCGGCTGTTGAAGAACTCCAAAAATGGATGACCAAAACGGATTACTGAAATTGATCTTTGAATATATTGACATATTAAAAAAGAATGGGTGTATACTGGTCTCACGCTTGAAAGACATCAGTTGAACATAAGCCAGCTCACTAGGTTTTCCAAGACCGATGCTTTTCATATATATATACAGACCGTATCTCATCATTGACAGATCAATTTTTGGGATGCCCCTTTTGACATCTCCAGAAGCTTCAAGCCCCCCTATTGAAGCTGTAGGGCTCCTGTCTGAAACTCCAAACTACCCTGCAGTATATCCAAGGCACTCTCATGACTGCAACGAAGATGCACGGCACCCTGATGAATATTTATGAAACGTGTGTTGTTGAATTCATTTGCTTGCATTAATCCGTATTCTTCGATGAGTATTTTGATTTTTCCTTCTACCAGGTTTATGTTTTGCGGCTGATAATATCTCAAACTATCTTATGACAGAATGTTGAATGTCGTGTATGGTAATGTTTAGAACCGGAGCGTCATTTTTATCAGGTCTCGCTCTGATTGACTGACCAAATCATATTACTACGGACATAACTGCATGCAAAACACAAGAATTTCTGTTGACAAAAAATGTGCATCCATTAATCTAATGCCGAAATGTGCGAATTCTGTTGTAAACATGGTAGATCCATGGTCATCACGCGAAGCGATGTGTTGGAAGACGTTCTTTTATTTGCCGGAAAAGCGATCCGCAACCGTGGTCAACAAATCCAATAATTAGAAATTCACAATCTTTCATTCTAAGATGTTCATTCGTGGATTCCACTCATCGCGGATCAATAGATAATGCTCACCTTTTCCATCAAAACCAAAATACTTCACGAGGATCAGAGACAACACGAGGTTCACTGTTATGAATTTGGTATGAAAATGAAATTACGTTGACAGCGAAACCATTTGTTTGAATAATGCACAGTCGTGAAATCTTCAGACAAAAGGCTAGCAGCTATCTCAATAGTGATCAAATGCAAACATTCAAGTGTGCAAGTTTGGTCGATACCTGCTGACGTATGCATCAACAGCCAAAAACTTAACGTGTGCCCGTCGTGCTTGTATACCAGCGAAAAAATCCTACAAAGCCAAGAACCGATGTAAATTGCGCTTTGTCTATTTTATGATATTATTGTGAATTCTGATCAATTCAGCGTAGAGGTGATTGAAGTCCAACAGAATTTTCTTATATATTCATCTACAGTATGCAATATCGAACCGTTGGACAACGATGGAGGATCGATCACAGGATAATCCTCGATCCTTGTATAATCGCGACGAACCTTGTATAATCTGTCAAAGGACAGGAGAGCTGTCTTCTTGCAACTCCGGTTGCAACAGTTTACGGCAGTCTTAATATTTCATGAAAATTTAGACACTGGAATTGTCAGGAAAAGGCCATTTATATACAGATTAGTTTTTAAGTCACACAATATTTAGAAATACCAAGAAACATAGGCATAATGGTTCTATATCAGCACGCTGACGATATCGTGCTGATTTCTACAATATCTGAAGGACTGCAAACATTAACCAGCAAAGTATAACAGATCTCGGCCAACTTTCAGGTAGATATTAACAACAAGAAGACAAGGACAATGGCGGCAACGAAAGGAGAAGAACAAATTGACACATTTTGTTAAAGAGAAAAGCTGAAAGAAGTTTAGAAGTTTAAGCACACCTACCTAGGATCGGTGATGGGTCCAACAGCTGACTGCAGCCAGGAAATAAGATCAAGGCTGAGTGCAGCATGAACAACAATGAAACCCCTCAATGCAATCTGGAGGGACTGCGCACTCAACCAGAAAATTAAAGTCAGGCTGAGGAGAATTGTGGCGACCATCAAGACGAGATAACTCCAATACTTCCGTCATGTCATGTGTACCCAAAACGTGGCGCAAAACATGTGTACCCACGCACTGGAGGGTCGAATCGACGAGAAGCGATCCAGGAGAAGGACACGGAGAAGATGGAGCAACGACATCGCGGATTGGACCGGACTGACGCTTGTGCAGTGTTCGCCTTTGGCGCGCGACCGAGCAACTTGGGATAGGCTGGTGCAGCAGATCGTGGTCCCCGGCCCTCAGCCATGAGGAAGGAAACAGGCAAGGCAACACAAGGTTCTATATCTAATTTTTGAGGTAGAAGATATTTCGATGATATCGAACCATCTGTCTATTTATTCACTTATCTCCTCATGCGTCCCAACACATTAGGGTGGGGCAAAACCATTTCAAATAGCGAAGTACAATGCCAATAACACTCTTTGTCCTATTTCGTCCAAGTCACATTTAGTCCTACGTATAGTTCACAATTCCTCTCCATCCCACTCTGTCGTGCGGTACCTTCTTCCACTCGGTGATGTCCTTTCTCCCCTGCACGTCAGTGACTACACAGTCCTTCCATTGCATCCTTAGGAGGCCGCGTTGTCTCCTACCTTTCACTTGCATTGCCTCAGCCTTTTTCGGTAGTCTCTCGTCCTCCATTCTCTGCACATGACCTGCGCATCTTAATCGATTGTCTTTGATCTTCCTTGCTATCATAGAGTGAGTATATAGTTGGTAGAGTGTCGACTCAAAAAAAATATCTGTATACTGTGAAAAATTTCATGTCTAAAGATACAGTTTCTGCGGCGATTGCGTTCCTGTGGTCTAAAAAATATTTGATTACTTTTTGAGAAGCTTAGTTTTGCAAATTATTCCTGTGTTTGTATACTATTGACGTGAACCAAATATATAAGCAGTATGAGACATGTTAGATATCAAAAGGAATGAACATTTACTAACAAGCATCTTGATTAAGCGGAAATATTAGGGGATTTCCATGAACCGCATTATTATGCAAGGGGATTTTATTACTACTGAGTTGTTACTCTACAAAATATACCGGCACTTGCTCTGTGCCTGTTATCGTTTTCTGCGGCCCCACTTCTCGCTTCAAATCATCCATGCTTCTCCTTTCGATCTCGACTTCCTCATCCAATTATTTGATGTCCAATTGTAGGCCGTTTGAAATTTTGCCATCTGCTTCTTTGTTAATGGTAGTGTTTCCAATCCGTATATGCATGCTGATATGACACATGACTCCAGTACTGTTCGCGTGATGCTTCTCCCGATTCTGCGGTCTTCCAGTACGGAATCTTTTATGCGAAACGTAAATTTTCGATATGTACTCGTATGAATGTACATTATTACAAAAGGCACATTACAAAATCGCGATATTAATGAATATTGGGGAAAACATATTTCTCATTAATTGTGATACTTATTATTAGAAATTTATTACGCTAGTACTTTAGCAATCTGACATGCTTCATCTGAATAAATAAGCTATGAAATTTCCATTTCATGTTAATGGAAAAGTTTTTTAAACAAACCAATATTTGCATGTTCGGATATTTCAAAAATTAGTTGAAATTCAAAATGTAAATTTTTGCATTGTAGTCGAGATCCATTTCTTTACGAAGCAAAACGGATAGCGTCATAATCAAAGAGATCATAATTAATTATTAATTAAATATTTGAGGCCAGTTATAGTTAAAAAAATTCATGTTTGTCCTAGGAGCCCCGGACTTCTTCCGCAATAACATAAAGTAAAACTCAAATATTTTACCCAAATTTTAGCTTCAAACAATGTCAAGCACACTTCTTCAAATTATATCTTACGTGACTGTATAATACGTACCAAGACGAACCGACCAATGAAAAGGACAAGAAACCAACGATTTGAAAGAAGAACAAGAGCAGAGGTACCGAGTGCATGTATATTCGATTGGAAGAAACATTGCATGTCCTGTGGTAGATACTGCAATGAAGCATTGACAAGGATATGTGTCGAGCAATAACTTTGCGTTTAAAATATATATTCCTTCAGCGAAGGATATATAGTCATATTCTTCGCAGGTTTTATTTTGAATCGAAAATATTCGCCAGCTGAAGATTTGTCGCGAGTGCTTGCATGATTATCCTCTGATCGATCTTCCATCGCGCTTCAGTGGTTCGTTATTGCATACCATAGATGGACAGAAGAGAAAATTCAGTAGATTGATAAAAAAATGTCCAATCGTCCTTGGCTTCTTATGAGGCATTTAATATAAAGACATAGAAAAATAGACTTAATCTACCGGTGCATTTAGAAATTTATAAAAATCGTCACAATTAGTATGACAAGTACATGGATGAACATAGCCTTATGACTAATTGGTAAGAGTGGCGTTTAGCTCTTGAACTTTTGGACTAGAAATGTCTAGAGTAGGTGAGCATGCATATAACGTGTAACTTCAGAAATTGATAAATTTTTATTAGTATAGGAAGTGTATTGCTGAACTTAAGCTCTCACAGCAAACATGAAGTAGATATGAGTGTGGGCACCTCAAATTCGATTTTTTCGTAAACCTTTTGGCTGGAAGATAGTGCTACATGAGCGACAGTAGCGCAGTCAATCAACAGAGGAGTTCATGAGTAGTGAAGATAGGTACATGCTTCTGAATTTGCCTCTAGCGTATTAATGGTAGGAATGGCGAGTGTGGGCACCTGAAATTCGTTTTCCTCATGAAATTTTAGCTTTGAGAAGGTCCAATTCGCTTCTGCTATTTTTACTTCCACCTTCACCCATTTTTTCATTCCCGGACTAATCAGTATAGAGAGTATAGACTAACAGTTTAGAGGTCGAGCCGCGAAATTGTCACTGAAAGTCAGCAGGATTCGGGCTAAGAGCATCACAATGCTCCAGTTGAAGTCTGACTCTATGAGCACCGTCCAAAATCCTTAGTGGGGGAGAAGTGACGTCAAAGCTTCTTTATTATAGCTCCTACTATATCTCATGCATGTAAGGAAATGCGCAAAATATTCAGGCATAGCTGCTCTGAATTCTGACTTTCACATACTTGTAAAATCGAAAAGAAAAAAACACTGAGATGTTTGAAAGCAGTCATTGCTTTATGAATGACCAGTGGATTTGTACTTTTTTCGATGTACTCCATATTTTTCCTAAATGACATTCCAATTTCTTTTCAGATTCCAAATTTCAATGTTTCGAAACTCGAGTCAATGGCAGACGAATCACTCAGTATAGTTCTCCAAGGAGTACCAGCATTGTCAAAAATAACAATCAGATCACATCTGCAAAATGGAAATCATCGTTTCTTCGGCTACGGACACTATTACAGCGACATTGATGGGCAAATCGATCTTTCTAAATGTGAATGTATCAATGGGACGTATGCCGGTATAGATCCAATGGGATTATTCTGGTCAATGAAGCCTGCAAATGGACAGAGAAAAGGACTGCGTTACCTTCCGAACATTTTCAAAGCAGCAGAAATTAAATTGAGTGCATTTTCTGATCACATAGAAACTTTTGATGACACCAGTCCCATGGTAGAGCAGATGATTAAACGGAAATTCATATCTGATAATGTGACATATATGCGCATGCGACATGGACGATTAAGAGGAATACTTTTCATTCCCAAGACAGATGGCAAATCTCCTGCAATCATAGATATCTATGGATCAGGCGGAGGATTAATGCCTCATCGTGCAGCGCTCCTGGCATCAAAAGGCTTTGTCACATTATCTCTCGCTTTTTACAGATATGAGGATTTGCCGAAGATGATGGATGTGATTGATCTTGAATATTTCATGGAAGCCATCGATTATCTGAAGCAGCTCGAGTTTGTCCAGCCTGATGCAATCGGCGCTATCGGATTGTCCAAAGGGGCGGATATAATGCTTCAAGTGGCCGCCTTGTCCAGTGATATCAAAGCTGTAGCTTTTGTGAATGGAGTGTCTTTCCCCTCTATTTGTGATTTTCGCTGGAAGAAAGGCTATCGCAAGGGCAGGAAAACGGATTTTACAAAAGTCATCGAAAACGACGATGGATCTTTAATCCTCCGTGACTGTAATTCTGAAGACGACCTCACCGTGGAAGAAGTTTTTCCCATAGAACAAGTGCAAGGGAAGATACTCATTTTCGCCAGTGGTGACGATCTCAATGTCAATGCATCAGTACACGGTCGGTGGCTGATGGAAAGGTTGAAACAGTATGGTAGTACAGAGAATTGCGCATTGATAGAATATGAAGGTGCTGGTCACATTTTAGATCCTGTATTCATGCCTCATGTTAGTCAAATGTACATGAAGAGTGTTGGCGGGTACATGTCAAGTGCCGGAGGAATCCCAAACAAGCATCACCTTGCACAAAAACGGTTTTGGAAGACTCTGATTGAATTCTTTAAATCAAACTTGTCATCTGATAACCACTCATTACGCCACAAGCTTTGAGAGAACTGTGGGAAGTCTGACCTGTTAAATATCAGTATTTGATTATTCATAATCAACTCTATTTTGAACTAGTTGCTCATAAATCTTAGAAATTTTCGAAGCTCCATCTATTAGATAGAAAAACTGTTGAATGATGACAAGCTTCTTTGTTGACTTCAGTATTGATTTTCTACGGACTCATTACTTAACAAACGCTCAGACATTTCAGTAATTTCGTTATTTTCAGGACGTAGATTATTTCCATTCTCCAACAAGCTGTCATTTTTATAAACCCAGTGAATCTCAGAAGACATGCTCAGATTCACCTAGTTATATCGACCATTGAAGGCGGGGAACGCTGAAGTACTGTCTGGGTTGTACTGACTTAACTTAATAGAATTTCGACCATAAAACAAACGGGAGTTACTTTTTTCTTGGTATATCAATATGAATATGAACTCCCGTCGTTTTGGTAAAGTGCGTAGCACACCCCTTTTTGTAAAATAGCTGATGAATGGATCTGATTCACGAATTAACATGAATAATGATCCTGCAAATTTATGTGTTAGGCAACTGGTAGACGTAGATAACAGTGTAAATATTTGAAATATTTCGGATCGCACAGACTAGATGATCAGTTCAATTTCAAGATGGCTACGATTATAACAATTGCAAAAAGGTGCTGATCTGTAATGTTTAATGTTCGCGACAATTCATAGCTTCATGATACACTTTCTAGAACGAGTGTTCGATAAAATTTCCAAAGATTTCTTATACTCCACGTTAGTCACTACTCAAATGAGGTTTTGTGCTAGCCATAATACCGCATGTTGACAATTAATTTTAAACAGTTGCAGTTATTTACAGCGGTGTGCACTTCAATTTGTCGACTATGCATGACTTCGAATAGACTAGGACTTATCAAGGTACACAGATAGTTAAGGGAAATATAGATCTATTAGCGAGTGATCATGACGGCATTATCGACCGAGTATATGAGCTTTTAAACATCTGGTTGCTGTATTATCTAAATTATGAGTCGACCCGAGTGATCTATCACAAGGCGAAATCAAGCCTCGGATCAAAATGTGTATAATCTAATCTATGGACAGTCGTTTTTCATGTAAAATTGAGATGTACTTTTATTGGCACCTGAAATTGAAATTTTCCTACATTGTTGCATGAATAGCTAGATCAAACACTAAATTGGAGCCTGAATTTTAGCCTCTATGTTTGGAGTACTGCGGAGTGCAATGCAAAGGCTTGGCGAAGTATCCGATGCGCCTAAATTGGCTGGGATTGTTGTTTTTCCCACAAATACGTATCCTACATTGTAAATATTACAAGATGTTACATTGTTCATGACAAATGTGGGCCGTAGACTCTCACATTATATTCATGCTCATCCCATGCTAAACAATTGGACTTAAATCTGGTTTTTACAGTGATATAGAAAGAACACTTTTCACTAAATTGTTAAAGTTTCATTGTGAATGTTGGCAGCTGGCAAAATGATCATTCGTCATCTTATTACTAGATTGGACTAAAGAACGTATTGGCTATCGGTTTCGACTAGGGACCTGCGAGGCTTCGAGAGTTTGATTCGATTCCCAAATCGGCAGGTGGTTCGAGATTCTATTCGATTCGAAATTATGACTCGAAAAAATTTCGAACCAGTGTGCCTCGGGTGACTGAGCATTACTCATGTTGCTATATTTTGATTTATAGCCTCTGCTCGTCTAGCTAGAGCGTGACGTTCTAATAAGCTTGTCGTGTTGGATTCTTATGAACTGGAAGCGGTTGAGAACTTCGGATGCTAATCAATAACCAGTTGAATCAGCTAAAGTGCGTGCTAAATATTCTTCAGATGACTTGTGGTTGTAAGCCCGAGATCATGAACCCGAGCGTCCATGTTTTTCCATTTCTAAGTCTGGCTGGTCTTAGTTTACACAAGAATTAGTGTACATTAGTATTGTAAGTCTTTTGGAATCCTTCGTGTGAATGAACTTGAGTGTCGAATCTAGAACTTCTAATATTTTGTAGAGAATTCGGTCTGAAAAAATTAGAGAATGATAATAATTACATAAAACGATAACATGGATATCAACTGAAGTCAGTATCACCAGCTGTGCACTGTAGAGAAAGATTGCATTAACAAAAATTGCAGAAGTCCGGTCGCATGTTTTATGTTTCACGTTGACATACATAAATTAATGACAGGACTAGGTGAATGGAATTAATCTTATTCGATGTTCATGATGCGAACATTTTAAAACAATCTCAAATTTTCTGAAGTTTGTTTCATCCGTTTAGGATATCATACTTCTGCAGTGATGGATTTGCTGTGTTTCGATGCCGTTCAGAGTTTGTTATGATATTTTGTCATCAAATTTTATACAAATGTGATCAACTGTGCCTTATTCTGCCATGTTTTTATATATTCCGTAAGTCTACATGATCATCTTGGAGTAGTATGTTTTATTGAATATTTTGTATTATGCTTCCTAATGATCTTGTTGCTGTTTTGATATATTCCATTGTATATCTTGAGTTATTGATTCAACAAATACTCATCACTGGAAAATATATTTTGATTATTGGAACATAACGTATTTTGAACGCTGACTCACTATTTGTTTGTATTCAGATGTTCACGCCCTAACATACATGTACTGCGTGCTTTCGATGTTAGATGTTGTTCTTTCCTTTTTAGATGAGTTCATGGTGAAGTTGATTATCATATGAATTTAGGCGTGCGCTAGCCGCGCCTGCTCGCACCGGTGCACCGAATAGTTTCATATGTTACACTGAAGCACTTATTAAAGTATAGGCGAAGTATAATTTGTTTCTAGAGTATCAAAATTATTTTTTAGCAGCATGATTGCCAAAATGAGTAATCAAAAAGCCAGAAGCTGCAATTTTTTGCTATTTTATTTCCGATATTTCGACTTCACAGCCTGCGTCAGTGATACAAATTGAAGCATAAAAATGAAGCCGAAACATCGGAAATTAAATAGCAAAAAATTGCAGCTTCTGACGTTTTAATTAATCATTTTAATAATCAATTTGTTTCTAGTTCTAGATTGCTATGTGACAGCCAATTAAAGCCTCAAAATTCTGTAGGTAGGTCATTCTTAATAATAATGGGTAGGTCACTCTTTCTTAATAGATGCTCACATATTCTAGAATTCAATGCAAATTTCATGGAGTGAACCCTACTAGGAAAATTTTAACTGTGCTCCTTTAGTTTTATTTTGCCAATGCTTGCAACTTACTCTTATCAAGTTTGACCCTCATGTCTCCATGAGAGTTTTAATCAAACTCTTTAAAACTAGACAAAAACAGAAATGATATAGATAAGCAACAACCGTAGTAAAAAATTGCAATCAGTAAATTGCTAAATTAGTGGCGGACGAGACGTTGGGATTTTAATTGATTCCTTTAGGAGCATATCTAACAAAGGAATAGTCTATTTCTGATTCTTATTAAAATTCATCTGAACACATCAGGAAATGTTGAGCGATTTGAAACAATGTCACCGCAACTTACAAATTATTATGCAAGAAGGTCAACACATCGACTTCGGTCGGCCTCAAACAGTCTCTGTGATGTTTCTGAACGCCGAAAAAATCTTTCGGACGGATCTCTGACTACTAGACTGCTAAGATAAACTATATCTTAACAAGAGGAGCAACAGCAGGGTACGCAATATTCACTAAGAGATTCCGAAATTCTGAGGTCGAGGGAGTTGATATTTCGTGGTATAAAATGATTTATCGTGAGCTTGAACAAATCCTTTCTTTGAATAGAAATTGGAAATTAGTGGCTATGAAACAAACAATACTAAGCTTCAGTCAACCTTGATTATTGTCATCATTCAAATCATTGAGCATGCATGGTTTTCATCATCAACTGTCAAGCCAAAAGAAAAACCCTCGCTCACGGTACGGTAATCTATGTTGCCTATCAATTTTCCTGTAATGGTTTTCAAAGAAATAGGCGCTCGATCAATCGATTATTACAGATAGTCAAGTCCGATATGCTTAAAATGTCGAGTCCCCGTCGAAGAAAACGAAATATCAGACGTTAATGAATAAATAAAAGAATAATAGGACTAAGCGCAAGCCGGAGGCACTTTTCTTTTTATCTGTATCACTCCAGGGAGTATTTAGAATGTGATTTCACGCGGAGAAATCTGCATCAAACGTTTGGATTTTCAGCTTAAAAATGAAATAGCATTAATACATGCCCCACGCTGTCTCAGAAACAATTAGGTCTTTCAGTGGTTACAGTAGCACTGCATCTGTACACTTGCGGATTGAAGAACGTCATCAGTCCTCATTAGGATTACGTCAATTCATAATTTGAATTAGTAAGCATTATATTCTATTATAAATGGCTGCTGGGATGATTTTCATCATCGTATGAGAATTGAAAACGCAACAATTTAGGTTATTTTATACTATTTTAGCCTTTTAGGTCACCGCGGGAAGCCTTAATAATAGCAAATTCATTCTGTTGGGGAATTACATAATCGTTGGAGATAAAGCATGTCCGATTTTTTGTACCGTGCGAGCTTCAGTAAAAGAAAAAACAGCGTCCATGTCGTGCGATGAAATTCGAGTAAGCTTGGCCTTATCGTAATTTGCTTTCCAAGACACTGAGCTTCTATTAACCCTTTAAGGAATGCTATAAGCAAAAAGTAGTCTTTCAAGGCCGGCCTTCTCCCAGTGAATTTGCGAATGAAGAAAAACAGAAAATGATGTAAATTAACATATGTTGACAAGATTAGGTTTCTAAAAGATTGCAGAAACCTTGTTGATTCAAAGAAGAAAGTGTGTTGACGTACCGCACCCAAACCACGTCTACAAGAATGCGAGCATTGACCGCTTGCCGGAGAGTATAAGTGATCGGTCTATGACCGCTGCCGAATTACTAATAGATCAATGTATTATACTCAACCAGATTTGAACTGAATTGAAGAGTTGACACAAACGTTCTAGTTCTAGATTGTTATGTGACAGCCAATTAAAGCGTCAAAATTTTGTAGGTAGGTCACTCTTTCTTAATACTCGCAGATACTCAAATATTCTAGAATTCAATGCAAATTTCATGGAGTGAAACCTACTAGGAAAATTTTAACTGTGCTCCTTTAGTTTTGCGACCCTGCAGTGACTTTAGTGAATATTGCGACCCTGCTGTTGCTCCTCTTGTTAAGATATAGTTTATCTTGGCAGTCTAGTAGTCAGCGATCCGTCCGAAAGATTTTTTCGGCGTTCGGAAACATCACAGAGACTGTTTGAGGCCGACCGAAGTCGATGTGTTGACCTTCTTGCATAATAATTTGTAAGTTGCGGTGTCATTGTTTCAAATCGCTCAACATTTCCTGATGTGTTCAGATGAATTTTAAAAAGAATCAGAAATAGACTATTCCTTTGTTAGATATGCTCCTAAAGGAATCAATTAAAATCCCAACGTCTCGTCCGCCACTAATTTAGCAATTTAGTGATTGCAATTTTTTACTACGGTTGTTGCTTATCTATATCATTTCTGTTTTTGTCTAGTTTTAAAGAGTTTGATTAAAACTCTCATGGAGACATGAGGGTCAAACTTGATAAGAGTAAGTTGCAAGCATTGGCAAAATAAAACTAAAGGAGCACAGTTAAAATTTTCCTAGTAGGGTTCACTCCATGAAATTTGCATTGAATTCTAGAATATTTGAGTATCTGCGAGTATTAAGAAAGAGTGACCTACCTACAAAATTTTGACGCTTTAATTAGCTGTCACATAACAATCTAGAACTAGAACGTTTGTGTCAACTCTTCAATTCAGTTCAAATCTGGGTCAGTATAATACATTGATCTATTAGTAATTCGGCAGCGGTCATAGACCGATCACTTATAGTCTCCGGCAAGCGGTCAATGCTCGCATTCTTGTAGACGTGGTTTGGGTGCGGTACGTCAACACACTTTCTTCTTTGAATCAACAAGGTTTCTGCAATCTTTTAGAAACCTAATCTTCTCAACATATGTTAATTTACATCATTTTCTGTTTTTCTTCATTCGCAAATTCACTGGGAGAAGGCCGGCCTTGAAAGACTACTTTTTGCTTATAGCATTCCTTAAAGGGTTAATAGAAGCTCAGAGTGTCTTGGAAAGCAAATTACGATAAGGCCAAGCTTACTCGAATTTCATCGCACGACATGGACGCTGTTTTTTCTTTTACTGAAGCTCGCACGGTACAAAAAATCGGACATGCTTTATCTCCAACGATTATGTAATTCCCCAACAGAATGAATTTGCTATTATTAAGGTTTCCCGCGGTGACCTAAAAGGCTAAAATAGTATAAAATAACCTAAATTGTTGCGTTTTCAATTCTCATACGATGATGAAAATCATCCCAGCAGCCATTTATAATAGAATATAATGCTTACTAATTCAAATTATGAATTGACGTAATCCTAATGAGGACTGACGACGTTCTTCAATCCGCAAGTGTACAGATGCAGTGCTACTGTAACCAATGAAAGACCTAATTGTTTCTGAGACAGCGTGGGGCATGTATTAATGCTATTTCATTTTTAAGCTGAAAATCCAAACGTTTGATGCAGATTTCTCCGCGTGAAATCACATTCTAAATACTCCCTGGAGTGATACAGATAAAAAGAAAAGTGCCTCCGGCTTGCGCTTAGTCCTATTATTCTTTTATTTATTCATTAACGTCTGATATTTCGTTTTCTTCGACGGGGACTCGACATTTTAAGCATATCGGACTTGACTATCTGTAATAATCGATTGATCGAGCGCCTATTTCTTTGAAAACCATTACAGGAAAATTGATAGGCAACATAGATTACCGTACCGTGATCGAGGGTTTTTCTTTTGGCTTGACAGTTGATGATGAAAACCATGCTAAATGATTTGAATGATGACAATAATCAAGGTTGACTGAAGCTTAGTATTGTTTGTTTCATAGCCACTAATTTCCAATTTCTATTCAAAGAAAGGATTTGTTTTCAGTAGGATGTTTATATATTCTTGCTTCATATACTGCGCATAAATGAATCTGTCAAGCCTTGGAATTCGCTTACGAATTCACCATTCCAATCGTTTTTGTAACCCTAAAAATACGAAGGAAATTGACACAATGCAGTATTTAAGCTGCGCGTGCTCAATTTGACCACTCGTCAATTCACTTAGATTTGTTGCCTCAATCGATGTATCGGTGATTGAGGTAGTCAGAAGTCATCAAATACTCATTCCAATATTAAATCGGTTGATGGTCGCACGTATGTCTCCGGGCGAGTCGAACTTCGTATTTAGTGAAACTGACAACTAAGTCACGCGACAAAGTGTTCTCAAGTGAAGCGAAATTGGAAAGTCTTATCTTTTAACATCAATACACCATGAAATATCAGCATCCAGCGAGTCTTGCTCTGAGGAGATTCATCGATGTTTTACAATTCGACATAAGCGGGAGTTGACGTTCTGAATCAAGGGGGTTCAGGTCTCGATCATGGATCTTGAGATGGTCACTTGTCCATTTGCGAAATATTCATGATATCACGGAAATCTATGCACATGCGATTTGCATGATTCATCATTCACAAA
Organism: Prostheceraeus crozeri; assembly: GCA_907163375.1. Taxonomy (NCBI): domain Eukaryota; kingdom Metazoa; phylum Platyhelminthes; order Polycladida; family Euryleptidae; genus Prostheceraeus; species Prostheceraeus crozeri. The sequence goes on along the minus strand of CAJQUW010011646.1, from coordinate 300,931 downwards.
CCAGCAATAGGCAAAATCCACGGTCAATAAGACATTGTTTTTTAATATTTAAAGTCGCATTTTACAGATTGTACTGGTGCAAGCAATACTACACAATGATGTGAAGCACTTCATTCTTCTAGCAATGTTGCCAAAATGTGTTTTACCATCTGCGAAACGAGCGGGAAGAAGCATTTAAATCGCATTGACATTAACAATTTGTGCGAAAGATGGGCTGCAGGTGATTATGCCAACCTTTGGAAGCATAGAGTACTCTATGTTTGGAAGGCAGCGTGTTTGAATGCAAGGCAAGTAAGTATCAATTCCTCATCAAAGGCATCTGCTAGTGATTCATATCAGAAGGGACTTCCTGAAGGAGTAAAGAAGGCTGCAATTTCATTAGCTGAATATAGCTTGTTGGGTAAAGCTTGTAGAGTTCTCACCAGTAAAGGCATTGCTCCAAATTCCAATCATCGTCTTTTAGTAGAGAAGCACCCGCAATGTGATCCGCCTATTTCACCAGAAATTTCGATTGGATTCTGTTCCGCAACTTCCTCAGAACTTTGATATTCGTGCTATTCTGTCATAATTCCCAAAGGGAACAGCCTGCATTCAGGTATGGGTGTTGAACATCTAACAGCGGCATGCAACTGGACTTTACCGATCAGTTTCCAAACAACATTACGCAGATTCATTAACCACATGATTTCAGGCATGGCTTGCGAAGAAGTCGCACCTTTCTTTGCAGATGCTTCACTTACTGCATTACGTAAATCTGAATACAACTCGCCTCTGGACATCCATCCTATTGCAGTGGGGGAAGTTCTCCGAAGATTATTTGGCAAATGCCTAGTGTTCATTCATCGGAGACGAGCGCAATTTTTAGTGGTCATCAGTTTGGAGTCGCTTTCCGTAAAGGAGTGGAACGAGTTATCTATCAGATGCGTGACATCGTTGATACTAATTGGCAGGAGGATGATTTTATCATTATGAAGATTGACATGGTAAGTGCCTTTAACTCTGTGTCCCGACAATGTGTACTAGAAGAGTGTGCCAAGAACATTCCGGGTCTGCTTCATTGGGTTACATGGTGTTACAACCGAAATCCATTGTTATGCGCCCGATGTGTCAGCTGAAATCATCAACAGGCGTTCAGCAAGGCGGGCCGCTTGGTCCGCTTCTTTTTGCATTGAGTCTAAATCGACTGGTCAATTTACTGAATGATACTACAGAACTGTCATAATATATGGTACCTAGACGATGGAGTATTATGTGGAAGTAGGGACGCCATTTCCCATTGTTTGAGAATAATTGAAAAAGTGACTACATGGTCTGGTCTTCGTCTCCATTTACACAAGTGTGAACTCTACAACAAAACTGATCTCAGTTGTTCCCCATCACATTTGCGAAAGTTTCATGAGCCTAACATGGATATTTTAGGAGCACCTATCGGTGAAGAGTCTTTTTGTGATGCATTCGTATCAAAGAAAATAGAAGATGCTGAACGTCTTCTGGACGTTGCTGTGCAGCTGAATGATCCCCAAATTTCTCTGCATAGTATGAGACTATGTAGCGGCTTGTGTAAGCTTAGTGACATAGCACGCTGCTGTCCACCAAAGAATGTCATCAGACAGTTGACCAAATTTGATGCGGATTCAGTATCATTCGGCTTGACAGATTTCTCGTTTACAGGCCAAATTAAGTCTCAAACGAGGAGGATTTGGAATCAGGTCTGTTGAGATGCACTTATCGGCAACCTATTTGTCATCAATCTCATCCACGAATTCGCCATCGGCTAATATCAAAGAAACCATCGAAGAGTATAATTTGAAAACTGATTCTTCCTGTCATTTGGAGATGCAGTCGCTGATGTCCAGCTACCACTCTCAAAAGCTTTTATCAGAGAGGATAGAAGACTCACTGGAGAAGAAACTGTTAGAAATGAATCAATCCTTGGTTGATAAAGCCCGTGTTGCCGCCATTTCTAATAGCCAGGCATCTGCATGGATTAAAGCGAAACCGAGTCCAGATATGGTTCAACTATTGGAACCTACGATGCTGACTGCACTTTGTGTCCCGACAAAGTTGTGGATGATTTTGGGGTGCACGCTACAATTTGTAAGCCGGGACCCGACGCAGTTAGACAACATAACACCATTCGCAATTCCATCCGCCGTTTATGCCAACAAGGAAGACTTAATCCAAGATTGGAACAAGGCTCCAGTGACGATCTGGACAAGCCAGCGGACATTCTCATCCCAGACTGGTCACTAGGGAAGGCAGCTGCTGTTGACATCACTGTTGCACATCCGCTCACTTCTGATTTTATTCATGGAGCGAGTACAGCATCGGATATGTGTCTGACAGCAGCAGAGAAACGCAAACATCAACGACTGAAAGTGTGGCAGGATGGGATGGATTTGCGCACCTATAGCGATCACCACTTACGGTGTTCGGGGCCCGGCATCAATGGAAACATTAAATCGAATTGTCAGATCGCTGTCAATGTGTAGAAACGAACGGTACTCATTGATTCGTAATGACATACTTGACGTCATGTGTTTGACGCTGACAAGATCAGTTGCTAAAGCTCTCCTGGCGTGCATGACTCTTTGAAGTGTTTTCTTTTATTCTTTTGGTCATTTTTTGTATCTTGAGTTGAACAGCGATTCTTAGACTTTGTACATAGGTTTATTTGTGTAAAAGCTATGCTTACATTTGTTACTACCCGGTGCTAAGGCAGCTTCCTGACTTTGACTTTTTTCCTTATCTCCTACTTTTGGTATAATTGCTTTTTTTAAATTGAAATAGTTGTTAATAACATGATGTATATGCACATGTACAAGATAAATTATGCACAACAACGAAATATATTTATCAGTTGTATAGTCTGAGTTTACTTGTCAACAACATGTCCTGACTTGATGATATCCTCCTGTTAATTGTGATACCCTCACGACTGACGTTTTTATCTTATGTTTGTCAATTCGCATGATGTCAACATTCATAGAACAAATAAATATAGAGCAGACTAGAATTTGTGTGCTTTCATTCTTAAATAAGTTGTAGCTCACTCAATGTATTTGTCAAGTCATATGCAGATCGTTCTTTCATTAATCAAATAATGTAAAAATCGCTTGTTTGTTGGATCTCTTCTGCTCCACATAAAAATATAATATAAGTATAAAAATCTACAAAAATATGATATTAGTAGGGATGGTCCTATGAGAAAGCGTGAGAAATTCGGCTCAGTGTGAGAAATGTATCTCGTTGAGTAAACATGGCTGCAGTTCTATCTGAGTACACACCATGCGATTGTGTCAGAATTGGTTTGACTGTATTTCAATATTTCACGTTTCTCCTGAACACGTGCAAATGCATCACATTTAAGCATTGTATCAGATTGACATGTCTACAACAAATATGAAGTATTCGGGTGTGAGGTTGATGATCAACAAAATGCACAAATTTCATTGTCTTCATTTGATCACATGCGTCAAGTATCAACATTCCTTCTTACATGTTGCCTGTACCGATACATTATTTGCAAAATCCGCGTGCTTCTTCTTTTGGAGGGCTACAATTGGCAAATCCAACTTTTTTATGCAAGCCTCACCTTTTTGTGGATAGCAGAACACTTGTTCTATCACACTCCCCCACCCCCGCTCGGTCAAATTCATTTTACGTCATCTTAACTTGCGACGATTTTTTTTCATTTTGGCACGTGCAAACTAGCGAACAGCGAGTTCACTGTGTAGCGTATAACCTTGTTTTGTTCAATTCTTTGTTAAAAGCCTCACGAATTCTCAACCAACCAGGTTTCACGACCTCTGAATTTCGGTATCTCATAGTAAATTTCTGATACCGGAATTGTATTCCCTCATACGATGTCATTAGGCACTGCATTTCCAGAAACCTTTATATGATTATGGTTTTAAAAACAGACATCGTCATTCATGAAGGCAGGTCGGCACGCGGATGTCCAGTAACGTGCGTACTTATCTAGTTTTTATATGTATTTCTATTACTTTGCATTTATAATCAAGAAAATATTGGCATTTATGATAGAAGACACCCTCCAGATGCGACTAGCGCACAGCCCTAATATTTATGAACGGCCCATAATTACCGTTTTACCACAAAAATGGATTAGCTGCGATCGTCTACTTTGGAAGGCAAAATTCAGCAGTGCAAGTGAAAAAGTAATCATTCGAAGTCATTTGAAGGCCGATTCATGTCCTTCTTGAATGAATCCTTTAGTGGAAAGGAATCATTTAATTTCTTTTGTTTCATACAACGAGTGCTTGTTGTAGCCGCACTGCTTATTGAACTTGCATTTTGCTCACTAAATTTTGAAATAATTCTTGAGTTTGGTTAAAATCAAGAACTTATTGATTCATTCAGTTATTGTAACCTTATAGATAGACATAAAATACATGGGTAAACATATTATATAGGACTAATCAGTAAAATATTGTTTTACATTTTGTAAGATGTAAATAGTTTCATTCTTCAAAAACATCTAGGTGGCCGGCTCGGAAGGCTACGTAATTCTGTTTTTTGAGAGTAGAGCTAGATATCAGGCATTACCTCTACACGGACGCGTGATGGCATAATTTATTAACAACTGATTCATCTGAAAAGTAGTATATTGATTAAAAGCAGATCCTTTCCATTAGCCAATAAGGAATGTGATTATATAGCTTGGGATCTGATTGACCAGGCTCGGGAGGCTAAGGTTCAAGGCGCATAATCCTTGTGAAAATGCATGATGCGGGAATCATAAATCGTTCTTCAACTGCATGTAGAATAACATGTTATTTGTATTATGCAGAACATGAAGCGACTACACTTTCGTGTAAGTGAAATACTTGTAGAATATAATATAATAGAAGGAATTATATTTTCAGAAAGGTGGGGCTGGTACAAAAATCAAATAGGTAGTAGCATGAGGAAAGGAATGTTGCAAAAAAATAAACACAATCGTTAAAATATTTTTATAGATGCACTTCCATTTAAAATATGGGCCTATGCACTTGCACCTTAAAGGATTATATCTATAAGGCCATTTGATGAATTTACTGACAGTAGCAACGCCCAGCTAGCTCGTCAAGCACCATGCAGCAACAGCTTCATCAAATTGTCAGTTGACAGTCAGAGCAACTACTGATAAGGACTTAAAAGTCATGTAACTTCAATATAGAGGAACAAGGCCATTTTCATCAGAAAGTTATTCATGTCAAAGAATCCACATTTTTCGTAGAGAGTGGAAATATTCTTCATCAGTCTGTCATGATACTTTTGCACGCTGCTTGCTAATTGAACGTAATTCAATTGAAAGATGGTTGCTACATTAATGAAATCGATTTTTTCTAGTTCACCAGAATATTCATTCAAATGAGGACCTTCAAAAACGGCACACAATTAACAAAATGGGGTAACACCAAATCTTGATTTGGCTATGTTTAAGGAATTTGAGGAGTAATCACAGACCTGTTAAATATATAGAAAATTTAATTAAGACTGTTACACCATAGACTTCTAAATTTCTCTAGACAGATAGGTGAGCAAAATCTGAAATCATTTTATACATGTTCAGGCCAACCAACATTCGTGTTGCAAAAGATCAAATTTTGCAGCTTGTTTGAATGCAAAATGCAAGCAAATGCAGTATACCATTGTTGGCTGTGAACCGAAATGCAATGACGGTGTAACACAAATACATTCCTCTACTTGCATATCAAAGAAATTTGAATTTGTGATAGCATCGATTTAGTTGAAAGTATTATATCCCAACTAAACATTCTTGTGCAACCTTGTGTGACGTCTTGTGTAACCTTCAATTCCACGAATCTGACAAATGCTACCACGAAGGACATGGATCATCATGGCAAGCAATGAAGAAAAATTGAAGAAATCAAACCGTGATCTAAAGTACAGTGCCATCGAAATTCCTTTATCTGTCTAGATGCTTCTCCAAACAACTACAAAGCTGCGATCCGGTATGGCCACGTTTTCAAGTATATGTCCTGGCAATGGAAACACAATCGGAAGATTTCTTGTTATGACAATTTTGTCTAAAATTTAGAAAGAACCCATTCCATCTGCGTTTGTGACATCTCAAAACGATAATGGACTAAAAATGGCGATCATAAGTTGAAATCTTCCCCACAGCATCATCGCATCATTGACTGTCGAAAAATCTGCGAATATGTATTTGCATTTATCACAGAGAGAAATCCATTCCAAGCAGCACATAATGTATCTATCATCTATCACAAGTTTTCCAAAGTTGTCAATCTGATGACTTCTGGATAATCTCTGGATGACCAGCCAGTAATAGAAATTCGAAATTGGATTCAATTATGTAATATTTGGGAAAGACTGACAAAGCTCCGTGAAGCCGAATTCAACTGACGGAAGATCCAACCGAAGCATTGACCATTGTTATGTAAGGGTCAGTTTCGAGAGGAAAAGAGAAGCCACATTTCCACACTACGAATGTCCTGAAATGAGGGGGAACAGAAAAGTGAACTATACGGAGATCCTTCTTTGCATTCAATTTCATGAAAACAATCATGATGGACATAATAAGCATTTACAACCTGAGCAGCTACTTCTATACGGAGGTCATCAGGCGATCTGACCTGTGATGGAGGCTCTTCTGAGACCAATGACCAATGCTCGTAAAAGCACAGCCAGATCACACTGAGAAGGGTTTTAGCTGGATACGTCAAATGACTGGTGCCAAAATTATTTTATCTTCATTCGTCACCTTACAGAGAGTGACAAGAAAATGAAAACAATGACTTTATTGAAGTTTTCCAGATTTAGTCTGAGAAGTGTTGATGATAAAATATCATGCAGTCAACCGCAGAAGATGATGTGTATGCAGGAGAATGTTTGCATACAAAAACTGATTTCAATATGAATCCTAATAATCGAGATGATATAAGTGGTGCTTCCTGCCCTTCACTCCTGAAATGTAAAAAATGTGATTTTTGTCCTGAGTGTAATGTAACAAATAGTGAGTTGGCAATGTTCGACATCCTGAAGCTGCAAAGCTTTTGAGCAAAATTTATCATGGGAAGTCTCCACCAAACGTATCTGTGCTTCAACTATACATTCCTTGCTGGAGGGTGTTGTATGAGATCAAACTGAATAGTTTTTAATTTTCATGTAAAAACTTTATTTTTGATTGATTGATTGATCACGATTTGTATTATATAAGACATAATGCTGATACAGCTTCAAGGTCTTTTTACAAAAGAATTAAAAACAATCAACTATAAAATAATCAACGCAAAATTACACTGAAAGTACATGAAATAGCATCAGATTGAGTTATTCAATTAAAAGTTTTTAGCGTCCACTTTAAAGGCAGAAATTGAATGCAGAGATGTGGAACTAGAGGGCAGCGCATTCCAGACCTGAGCACCCCTAGAAGCAAAAAGAGATTTTGCGACTGAAGATAGGCGACACTTTGGTTGTTGAATCATGTTTTTAGAAGAGGAACGAAGTCTGGATCGGCCAGGGATCTCACTGACAGACGTAAGTCTATCAGAAAGGTATGAAGGAGCCTGGTCATCAGGGGCGTAGCCAGAGGGGGGGCCACCGGGCCATGCCCCCCCCCCCAATCGGACCGCCATCCGATGTGCTTAAAAATTATAATTTCATAAATAACGAAGTTAATCTGTCCTACGCTATTAATCAACTTTTTGTCATAGTGATTCCTATGACGTAGTCAAATGAATTCCACTCGTCGGTAAATTATAACCTCAGCTTTATTTTGATTGGATGTTAGTGATGTCAGTTCCTATTGTCTTCCCCTAATGCTTCCTTCGCTTTGCACAGAAGGCTACTATACCAAGCCGATAAATTAGCTCCGACGCGCTGACTAGACTGGACTTAAATTGTGCTTCGGAAGTGATTCGTTTCGTCGATCCCATATCTATTATAATCATTTATATGGCAACAAATATAAGAAAAGCCAAAAAATGACAGCATTCTCAATTTTTTCCCGAAAGTGTCTCGAAGGAGTGGCTGTCGATTCGTCAAATAACATTCAATCGTCGACGCTTTTGATTGCTTAGCTCTTCTGCTGAATCAACATCTATTCCTCCTGAACTTGATGAAATTGAACACAAAAGTTTATCACAATCTCCAAATATCGATCGTGTTCCGAAGACAACCAATGACTGTATTCATCCTTATTCAAACGATGTTGGTCTAGCAGCTAATAGAACAGATTTATCCGATGATGACCGCCGGAGATTTCTCGAGTCATGGAAACCAGAAAAAAGATAGTGACTTTCCTTCCTCGATTCACAAAAAGTCAGGTAAGGAAAGAATTCGTCGACTCTTACCTTAGCATTTGAAGAACTTTCCTTGGCTTACTGTGAGTAAAGTAGAAGGCTTAGCAGGTGCTTTTTGTATTCCATGCGTTTTATTTATGACTTCTTTGGGAGTTGGTGGACGTTCAAAGGGTCACGGCCAGTGTGCAGGAAAACTTGTATCAAAACCACTTGATAGATATGATGATTTAACCGGTAAACATGGTGCTTTGTCTGCACATCAGGCTACTGAGTACCATAAATCTTGTATACTGGCTATGGAGAATTTTAGAAATGTACTATTCTCTAAACAGACAAGTATCAAAGATCAGTTGGTCACGGCAAACATGGAAAAAATTAAACAGAATAGACAGTTTCTTGAGTCCATAGTCGACACAATTCTCACTTGCGGTCGTCAAAATATAGCTCTGCGGATCCTGCGGGGCTTGGAGAAACGGGCAGCGTAAATTCAGATGCAGAGCCTATTTCAAACGATGGGAATTTTAGAGCTCTTTTGAGGTATCGTGCTCGTCCATGGCGGAGATCCAAATCTTCTATTGCATCTAAAATCTGCTCAGGCGAATGCTACCTACAGTCTGCTTCTATTCAAAATGAATTGATTAAAATAGCCGGAACTTTAGTCAAAGGGAAAAAAGTTCTTCAAATTCTGAGGGCCAGGTGTTGGGCAATTATTGCGGATGAAACGATGGACAGACAAAGAAGGGAACAGCTAGCTGTATGTATTAGATATGTAATGAAAGGATGTACAGGGAAATGGAAAGGGGGAGATCCATGAAGATCCTATAGCTGTTGTTGATCTGATTTCCGAGATCAAAAGTCAAATGGATGAAACTAATGTGGAATCGGAGGTCAGGCTCAGCGGAGCTGCTATTGAGGACACATTACTGCGAAAGGTCCAGGATCTTGGTTTGGACCTTGAAAAGTGCATCGCTCAAGGTTATGATGGTGCAACTGCCATGGCTAGTAGTCGAGTTGGAGCTGCCACTGTTTTCAAAGAGAAAGCAGCATTTGCTTCATATTTCCATTGCGCAATGCACTGCCTCAATTTGAGCGCTTCAGAAGCCATCAAAATTCCAGAAATAAGGCATATAGAAGACGTAGTTCGTAAAATATCTAAATTATTTCGCTCTAGTCCTAAATGTACGAATCTATTAAAGACACTAATTGATCAGGCTGAAGATACAAGGATCAGCAAAAAGCATCTTACTACTCTGTGCACCACGTGATTTATAGAAAGACATACGGCTATTGTTACCCTTCGTCAGCTACTCCCTTTCGTTATCAGTGCGTTTGAGACCATGAAAACATGGTCATCGATTGATATTCGACAGTCAGCACAATCTTTGAAGGATTCTGTTTGTCAGTCAGATTTCATTGTTGGTCTTGTTATTCTTGTTGATGAAAACAATTTCGGGTATTTTGTTGCCTCTCACTCGTGCTTTACAATGTGTGGAAATTGATTTAATCAAAGCCATTGCTTTATTAAATGACACACAGGAACTCTTACAGTGTCTTCGTACAGAAGAAAAATTTTCGAAGATGTTCCGTGAGATGGAACTTTTGGCTGACTTTCTTGATGTTCGTTTACGTTCACCAAGGACGTCTTTGCGTTCCGTCTATCGACCTAATGCAATTGATGATATTAACCCAAACCCAACTGCGGAAAATTATTATCGCATCAATTATTTTTTCCCATCAATTGACGCCATTATTCAGGATTTAATGCTTCGGTTTGGCGAGCGTCAGAGATCCGTGTTGCAGTTTACTAGAGCTATTCCTGCTTTCCTACATAATTCAAGTTTCGAAAACAATTGGAGTGAACTGTGGAAGACTTTCCAACAATATGATGCGCTTTTCGCTGATTCTCTGGAAACAATTAAACAAGAATACCAGTTGTGGACAAAAAAATGGGAGGACATATCTGCAGAAAGCCGACCTCGCACAGCTATCGAAACACTGGATCACTGCAGTGAATTTTTCCCCAATATGACAATTCTGTTGGAATTGTTGGCGTGTCTACCTGTTACCACTGCTCAAGCAGAACGTGTGTTTTCGAAATTAGAAAATACTTTGACTGCAATCCGCAGTACAATGACTGAGGACAGACTCGAGTCACTTCTCTTCCTACAGATCCATCGTGAATGCACACCATCAGTTCACGAAGTTATTGACAGATTTGCCAGTACTGCTGCTCGGCGCTTAAATTTTCTTTTGTAGCTACATGTAGACTATATGCCTCTGCATCAGATGTTAGATATAATTTTTTTCTGAATTTGAGTTTTAATTTGATCTAGATTATAGAAGGAGTAAAGACATAAAAGGAGCGGTTTCCAATGACGTAATCCGTCATCATTATTAGTATACCAGTCTATAATACACGTCTATAATTAAAACGTTATACTTATAATTTGGAAAATGAGACCCTATCATTGAAGTTACTGTATCTAAATTATGATAACTAATATTCAACTATCACATAGGTGAATAGGTCTGAGAAAATCCTACATAAAGTTTTAAGTGTCGTCTGACTCGATAATTATCAAATGCTGATGCGAAATTTGATATAAACTAAACAACAAAATTTAAAGCCCTTATCTCAATAATTTATCAATTTACCTGCAATTCCATTAATGAGTGATACTTGGGTTTACGATCCTAGCATCTAAATATAATCAAACACTAATTATAATATTAGAAATACAGCAGTCTAATTTAGTCGTAGGTTTGTGGAGGTAAAAATATCTGTTCCTTTTTTGCGTCAGATTTCACGAGACTTCAAAAATCTTCGAAGTTTAATCCCTTTGAATTTAGCCGCTCCCTGCTGGTCATGTATTCACTTGAATACGAGCACTGCCAATCTAAGGTCAAGACGGCATCGAGCAGATAACCATTTCATTTCTTTCAAGTGCGTAGAAATGTGTGAATATCGAGGTAGGTTGAACACAAGGCGTACCGAGGCATTCAGAATCGCTTGTAGACGGTTCATCAAGTTGTTTGTAATACCAGATAGAGCAGCCGCACAATAATCCATCAAGGGAAACACAAAAGCAGAAATAAGATAGGCTGCATCAGTACTTGAAATAGACCTTCGAATAGTCCGAATATTTGTGAGAATAGCGAAGAAAAACCATTTTTCCAGGTTATACAACTCATAACTGAAACTGAATAGGCTAATTGTCTAAGAAAATAGTATCTTTCTTTAAAAAATGAAAGGACGATGCTCAGACTATCGATGAATATCATCACATTTCCGGTTACTTCGTAAAATCTCGCTGTTCGCACGTACATGAATCAGATTTCCGAAATTTCAATGACATTTTTCAACAGCATGTGCAAGATATTTGCTCATAAAATCTCAAATGCCTCAGTTCTGAGAAAGTTATTAGAAGAAAAATTGCAAAATTAGCAAATGACGCGGAGGTGTAGCACATGCGTTTTGCGCATAAGCATGTGTAAGCTCATGCGTCCTAACTCCTAATGTACTTAAATATGCATACATGCTGTGCTGGCAGGCAAACTGTTCTCCAAAATGTTGATTATGCTTATTGACAGTCTATTTGCAAGGTAATCTATATTTAGGAGTCCATGCCTGAACATGTATAAGCCAATTTCTACCTATCTGTCCAGAGAAATTTAGAAGTCTATGGTTACACAAATGCAATTCTTTGACGAAGGAACATCTGTCAAAGCACTGCACAGATGGTAGATATCAAGATCAAAGAACTAAAGCTGTTGAAAGTAAGCGGTGATATGAAAGTGTCTAGAATTCATTTGTCATTTCATGATAAATCTGGCTGCCAAAATTGTTAGGAGAAATTGAGGATTTTCCGTTGTCATTTTCCTCACACGAACGTTTCACTGCAGATTTATATATTGATCTTTACCACAGTATATCAGACATTTTTTCGTATTGACTTTATGGAAACTCTTATATGCTACTTCAATATAAATTTTTTGTTGAAGTATGGCTTGGTCTAAATTGAATATTTGGAGAATACTTAATAGAATACTATTATATAATGTTGACGGAGTCGTCTACACGGTGAATGATTAATTGTGTTCTACCACTGAATTGCGTTATTGTTGCGTCGTTGTCTCTCTCTCTCTCTCTCTGCTCTTTCCTGACGTTTTATCACTTCGTTTAAATTAACGGCCGAAACGTCAAAGAAAATGACCTCAGAGTTATTAATTAGTGACATGGAACTTTATCAATGAAAACCGTCGATTACTGACATCAATGAAGCTATTGACCTTTTAAATATTACTTCATGACGTTCGCGCCTCCTGCGGGTATAGACGAGAATAAAACATGGTTCAAATGAATGTGTTTATGTACAAGCTGTGTACGTTTACATGCTCCTCTTGAACGACGTTATTACAAGATCAGAAAGTTTTGAAAAAGGAAGACTTCATATCCAATCACAGAGCGTACATTGTCATGTGGATTTCAAACGACAACTACTTTGATCCAAGCAGGAGACATTGTGTTGTGTTGATTTGCAATGACGCTGGTAATTCACGGGGTCTTGCACAATAGGAGGTCTTAACCTACCATTGTGACGTGTACAGCCACCGTTTCATTGCTTTGTATCGTCAACAATCTGGCTATTCTTTGAATCGCCATCGTGATAAACAAAACATGTGACCATATCGACGTGTAGTGTCCGAATAACGCTCAAATCAATCCATTACTACTATGAAGTTGGTCGCGGGTGAATTGGAGGAAATCGATATTAGTGATTATCGCCACAATGGACGTATTGGAGGCAGAAGTCGATATACTTCCGACGACGTCATCTCGAAGAATGGTAGGTCATCTTTCTATATCAGTGGGCCTGAATCTGTGCTTCGGTCAGGAATAATTCTGAAATGCATCACAATCATCAATTCGAAGCGGTTTTGAGAATTGTCAATATACATGTAATTATTTTAGCTTCCCACTCGTCAACTGAGTAACAACGTTGCACGACTCAGGCGAATTCGAGATATTTCTTGTGGATGTCATGAAGAATGAAGGATTTCTCTGAATATAGAAGCTCTGATTGTGAAATTTGTCATTGTATTTAGGCCTACTTGACACGGATTATCAGGATGCTAGTTCTTATCTAGGTTTCACACACTTTCAAGGGTTCATGATTATTGAAATTCACTTAATTCTATCACTGAGGCAAAGGTGAGCTAACGCTATATTTAGGTCAGTACATGTAGTACGTCATAGTACGTTGCATGTGTATAGGCCACTATTTAGATTATTGCCCACTCTGCTTCCCTCCAAAAAATGGATTCATCAATATGTTTATTAAATGTGCTTGTTGGTCAAATGGATGGTATCATAAATAGAAAAATTTTCAGTATATGGTTGACAGAAAAACTAATTTAATGAAGCTATCACGCCCGCATCCAGACAGTTTCAACCAACTCATACGTTGTCTATCAATGAACGTTTCAATGCAATATTTTGCAATCATTCTTGTCTGCGGCATTGCTGAAAGAAGTGTTGAAGAAATAACGTTCTTCTGGTTTCCTCTATCCTTCGAATGTTCTTTTTCTATCAGTTTTGATCATTAGATTATACTCGCAATTCACACAGGCCAACTATGAAAGTGCGTATGACTGGAGCGACTGTAGCATTTATTTAATAGCTGACTTTTGAGTAATGGTATCAGCATGCCTCATGTTTCAATGATTCACGGAGTTGAAGACTTGTCTGAAGTATTATGAATAAGGGCATGAATACACTGTCAGTTAGGGTCGATATAGTGCATTACATTCACAACTTCTCAACTTTTCAACAAGCGTTCAACTCTTCCAATTTCATCACTTCTAGTTCATATGATGTCAGCGGTATTTGCTAGCAACATCTGTATATGGTTTAGGTAGTCGAGGGTAATGTCATCAGGCACAATTATGTTCTTCATATGATGACTGATGCATAGATGATGTAATGCCACCTTGCATTCTATCGAATTGAGAAATGCAACATTCAGCTTGTATTATTCTATAGATTTGATGAAAATTAAACCAATTATGTCGCTCGAAATGATGACGTCATCGCGTTGTATTGACATCGCTTTGAAGCCAACTTCGCAATTTGGTGTGGAACACATGCTGCACATCGATACTGAAATCGATATTTGCTATCGATAATGGACGGATGAATTGAATGATTGATTGACATACACTGATAGCAGTTATCTGGACAAATTAATTGATCAACAATGGAATCCAAGTACTGTGTGACAGATCCCCATCATAGTGAGCATTTGAATCTGGCTTTCAAATTCATGATATACCGAATTCAGACAAAAGGAGTCAAAAGAAAAATGTTCTCTCAATTTTACGATAATTATATGCATTGTTAAGGTACGTTCACACATGAGAGCTGATGGCTGATAGTTGAGTAGGCCTAATTGGCCAATCAAATGCCTAAACTGAGGTTTTCGTTGCCGACTTTAAACGTCAATCATATTACTATAGCGTGCACACCTATCAAGTGTGACCAACCAACCCTGAGAGCTATTATCAACTTCGATGGTCTTCGGTGCGGGTTGACGAAGAATTTGGGGCGTGATAAATACAGTATAGGTGTTAGCTGAGAAGTGACCGGGTCATTATAGTAAATTCGATGAACGTCCTGATAGTTGCACATTATAGTAACTTCTATATAGTGTAACCACCCCTGAGAGCTCAACTATCAGCTTCGAATGTCTATCAGTATAATTCAGCATTTCAGCAATTCTGAGAGCTCAGAATAAGTTCAATGTATTTTTTTTTTAACAATCGAGCCATATGAAACACCTTATTCCGACTGAAGGGGAATCAATGAAGGGTCATCTCATCAGCAACCTCCTATAAAAGGTTAAAACCTTTCTCTGTTATTTGAAAGATGAGCTTGATAAATTGATGTTTTTATGGCAGTAGTTGATGTTATAATATTTTCTAATCTGATTTATCTAAGATTGAAAGTTACTATCATTCCTGAGTTGTAAATTAAGCGGCGTACAATTTTCATATTACCATTGCTTCATCGTTCAAAGTCATGTAACAAATTCAATGGCCTATCAAACCGCCAGACCAAGTTTCAAGTACCATTTCTAAATGCAATATGCGAGTAAATATCCGCATATTGTAATAATTCAATCGGAAAACGTGGAGATTTATCAGATTAATTGTTCCTGTTGTCACAACTCCAATATCCGCATATTATACAAGGTAATAATGCAATCGGAAAACGTGGAGATTTATCAGATTAATTGTTCTATTGTCAACAACTCCTGACGCTTCAAGATCATGTCATTCCGTGGTAAAGTATAGTCTCGGCGCACATTGTATTAGTATTAGTAGGCTATAAATCAAAGTCGGTCTTTCCATCATTATTCGAATTCACCAAAGAAGAATGCTTTTGATGAGTTATCTTGATGGACACATAGAAATGAGGAGGTAGATCAATTGCTGTCGACAAGCGGTTGTGTGTGCATTTCGATTAGTGCTCAGACTTATGGTAAAGTGAAGTAAATGTCCCCCATTGATTTCTCAGCAGTTGTAGGCCCTAGGAGATATAGTCCATATAGAATGTTTGAATTTTTAACTGTCTGACCTATACCTACTTATAGCAAAATGTGTTTGGCTTAAAGGTTGTTCCACTTAATTTGTCTATAAAATACAAATTTTTAATCATGTATTCTACTTTTGTTGAAATATTTTTACAAATGTAAAAAGATTTTCTGACGCATTCGAGTATCATTAAGTCAAAATATTTTCAAAAAAGAAATATATGTTCGTGGGTAGTAGATGTCACTGGTTAAGACTGTATTATTCTCGATTTTGCCTGCGTATTGACCAACAAATTGATGAGGAATAAGCGATAGGTGGGGATGAAGCGCCCCTTGCTTGAGGGTTAAGACGCTTCGGGGAACTTTACCCACATAATAGGCCTACTGTTTGAGTTTTGAGAAAACATATTCCATTGATTCATCAGTGTTGACATACTGACCTTTAAATGACTTATTCATTTAAAGTACACGAATTTCCTTTATGGTAGAATCTGGTATAACTATATTCAATAAGTTTCTAGAAAGTCATTTTCGCTTAGAGGAATGTCGTGCCCCACTCTACTCTACCGGTAGGCCTAATCATCAATCTGCACCAGAATTTGCAGCAGCTTCTAGTTTGTCATTCAGATAAGCGAATTAACTGAAATTCCGCTCTGTATGAGAACGATCATTCTTTGTGGGTCGTATAGAAAGGAGAATACCCGGATAGAAAAATGGGCGACACGACAACAGATTTGTCTTTCAGACAATCTCAACTGCGCTGAACACCGATGTTGAAGAAATACAGCGCAAACTTCACAACCTGTGAAACCAGTTCGATAAAGATCAAAGAAAAATGAAAGCGTCGACGTCAGATATAGGCACAAATGAAAATTTCTAATCGCGGTGACCATACTTTCTCTGCTGAAATTTATAGAAAGTTGAGTGTTGCGGCGATTGTTCGACTGTTCTACATTGCGACGACTGATCAAATAACTGATAGTCAGCTCTCAAGTGTGACCACAATTCGAAGCGCCAACACAATTATAAACCAAAAATAGAAACAATCTTAAAATTATTTGCTGATGGACAATAGTAGTGTGACCGGGTTCTGAGAACAGCTATAATTGAAGCTCTCAGGTCACTTCTACCTGCACCGGTTAATTTTAGGAGTGGTTTGTGAGAATGAGGGGCAGGATCTGTCTCAACTATCAGCTCTCATATATGACCGGGTTACTATCAGCTATCAGGGTGAACGGAGGTCATGTATCAGCTCTCAGCTCTCACGTGTGAACGTACCCTTAGAAATCACCCGATGTGTTCCCTCCATACCAGTGTTTCCCAACCTTTTAATGTCTCGGTACCACTTGAGATCTTACACGGTCGCCGCGTACCACTTAGTCTGAAAGAAACTCTTTTTATGCTAGGAAAGATATAGTTCTTTTTTATTTCAAATAAATGTTTCGAGTAATCGATCTCTGAAGATCATGTAGATATCTGTATGAATGTTGTTTCAAAATACTGTGTCAAATATCTACGATCAAATACAGGTTGCGTATCGTTTTTTAAGAAACGTAACTTATACCATTTGTGAATACTTTTGGCTTGCCAAAGTTGAAGGTAAATTTCTATGCCATAAGCATTTTCAAAACACATGATTTTGGATTGCTGAGCTTCGAGCATTATCTAAAATGCATCGTTTTGTTTTGTCGATTTTGACCTGTCGGTCGACGGTCGCTCAATAGATATCATTGCATCGCCTGCTACATTGATCTAAACAACATAACACAAATTTTTATGTGACAGGATGAAATCTATGCACAAGACAAATCTTCGTCTTTTGAGACAATGAAAAGTGATAAATTGCATCGAATTTTGTCGTCGATCTAATTTTCTCGACCTGACCTACGCACTTTTCCTAATAGAGTTGGTCTGTGACGTGAATAGATGAAATTATTATCATGATACATAAAACCTATTTCGGACAGATACTCGAGTACCATCTGATGAGCTCTCGCGTACGTTGGGAACCCCTGCTTTATACAGACTACGAAACGCGTCGGGTGAATTTCTATTTTCGATCTCCATGATTCTCGCAAAATTGAGAGAGAGCATTTTTCCTTTGACTTCATCATGACTGACCTCCTGTACAAGCAACTCCATCCGTGCAAAAGAAAGAGAAAAGAAGTATGTTTTTGGATAAAATCATTTATGAAGAGTCATTGGCTTGTACGTTGGCAGCAGATAAAATCACCAGTTTTCAGTGGAATATGATAAAACATAAACTTCAACTTTCAAGTTACAATTATCCTTTGTTAATTGTTCGTGATCTGTTGATAAAAAGGCCATTGTACATGTGCCAACAGTATCTTCTTAGATATTTCAAGGACCCGTGTTGAAATATGTTTTCAATTTTAGAAATATTTTGAAAGAGAGAAAATGTGTGTGAAATCGACTAAATTTGTCGATTTACGTCCTCCATGTCCGTGGCAGTGTCATTTTTTCATGCTTGATAGCAGAAATTTACTTCAAATTATCTGATTGTGATTTATATGGGATTTTGCAGTGATTCGATACAAAAGGGTCAATTTAATTTGCTATTCAATTGATTATTTTGTTCTTAAAGTATACCAGATTATTACATAGTTGTAGAATCGTATTTCAGAATCCCTTCGATATCTGATAAAATTTGTTCCCAGGGAAAATCATGGTTCCGAAGAGAGGGATTCTATCGCGGATATCTATTGTCCTAATAATTTGGCATACTTTATAACGGATAGAGGATAGCTATGCGATTCTCTGACATAGCTCGTGAAATTATTTGATATATCCCTCGGGCTAAAGTCTTCGGGATTCATCAAATATTTTCCCTCTCTACATCCCAGAGAATCGCATAACCATCTTCTGTCCATTACTTAAATGTACTTTTGTTAACACTGTGTCAGGAAACCCTAGTTATCGGCGCTTCGCTTATAACTAGGGTTCCATGGTTGTGTGGATTCCCTCACATTTATATGATTTGCAGTCCATCTGCTGTCAAGTCTAGAAGAATGCTTTTAACGACATTATTCATTATCCATTGTTGGAGCTGTCATAGAAATCAACATGTTACCTTTTTGTTAAACGGCGGTTAAAAATCGATCTCAATGTGAAAGTTGCAGTTTTGACTGTCATGCTATGTGGTGATTGAGGCCATTTCTAATGACAAGCGAGATGACCGGTAAAAGTAAGTGAGGATATCAAGAACATGCTGAGAGTGATGATGTCAGAGTGTAATGTCCTGATTAACCGATGCACGAAGTCGAACTATATCATTTTTCCGTAGGTAATTATCAATACGAACCAAATAAACAGAATTTTAAAGTTGTCTCATGAAAGTCTTTATTCATGTTATTTAATGTCATTCAGTTAACTTGTGCATTGGGTGCACGATAAAAGCTATCAAACACTTCGAAGGTCGAACGAAGCAAGTGAAGTAAATGCTGTAGTAAAAGTGTTTACTTTATTCTTGCGACGTATTTACTGAGTTTTTCCACACTTAATGATACACTTTCCTATCGAGCAATTTAATGATTCTTAGATAATTCATGAGATAAACTGATTGAACCATGTACGGACAAGGATGTACATCGCCTGCTGTCACAACTAATAAAATTCATATATTGATACAATAGGGCAATATATGCTTATTTCCAAAACTCATTTATAAACTTGCTTATATCAAGCGAGCACACATTCACAAACAAGTGTTTGTTCATATCCTTTGGTTCTGCTTCTATCAACCGAACTACCCGAGCATAGGGAATATACGCTTTCAATACAGACACGTATCCATAATGTTCAATTCTATCGGCTAATATTGAAGGTCGATATGTATGTCGATTTTAGTGTCATATTCTTGCAGGGTTTTACTGTCAGCTGAAATACAGTGCAGAGAATTTATTGTACGTGTGGAGTGCAAAATTGATTTTAATTTCACTACCACTTGTTAAAGGCATATGTAATAACGACTAAAAATAGCAGTACAGTCGCATGTTCTCGAGAGTAAATGTCAACCACAATGTGTCACAATTTGTTTCATTTATTCACACTCCACCAGTGCATCGACCACTACATCTGATAAATGTAATTCATGCTCAACTTTCGATGACAACTTTGCTATGGTTCGTTCGTTTTAGCGGTTGCCATTCTAGCTAAAAGGAATTTCAAACTGACTTTTTTAGGGTCATTTTTTGTGTCCTTTATCCTCGTCATTCATACAAATGTCTGAGATTCTTAGTCCTCATCTTAGTCATGCTGCGATATTTGCGTGTGAGCATGTTGTATTGTTTTTTTGCCTTATTCTTCAGGTTTCTGTTTCATTTTGACTGCTCATAGCCGGGGTTGTTTTGGAAGCCTGGTTTTTATTTCATTTTAACTGTCTTTAACCATGTTCTGTTTCACTGTGACCGTCCTTGGCCGGGGTTTGTTGCAGACCCGGTTGTAATATAAGAAATACGGCATGTAGATCCGCTCCGTTTTGTCGGGGAGGCTTCAGGTCAATTTTTTATCTTTCTTACTATTGATGTTCTTTTTCTGGTAACACAGAATTCTAAGCGCGAGCAACTCCACTTGTATTGATGATTATTTAGATCTTCGGATTTTCTTGTAGCATGTGTATTGCAAGAGCAACTCTGCATTTAGTACTCAAAGGGGAGGCCCATGTTTGCGTTTTCGCAGTCATAATAAAACGTGAAATCGTTTAGAACGACGATGAATCTTCATTGATATTTGTTGTGGGACTATCAATGCAGGCGTATGATATATCGATATAGACTGAATTTGAATTTTGCAAATTGAACGGTGTAAATACGTCCGGTAAATACGTTATTCCTTCATCAGAAAAATCGGACAGTAATCTAGCCTTAGTAGCCGAGGCTGTTATATCGTTTAAAAGATTTATCAAAAAGAGGATAAATCTAATGCTTAAACTGTGTTCAATATTTGTTTGAGCGTGTTCCTCATGGTGTAAGATGATCTTTCACCACGAAATAGTAAGGGAATCGTTATTTTCCCTTGTAAGGTAGCAAATTTTATTGTTGCACCGAATGGTGTATAAAACCGGTTCTATCTCTAGTAAAAGTGAGATGACTCCTATTAAATGTACAACGGGCCATCAACGTACGGTACTAAATACAAAGTCTCACCAATAACAGATGTCCTGTATATGATTGGACGCTTTTGTTGGAAGCTGTCAAATACTGTTTACATTGGACCAAGAGCCAACTTGATATACGTGTACTTGGGATTTGCAATAAGCAAGTTGAAGTTAGTGAAATTTCGACGGGTATTCATTAAATATCACTTTAAAGACTCTACTGACAAATCGTCTAAGTTAGTGCGCCGGTATAATTAATAAATGCTGCTTTTTTGCAATGTACATGTAAATAGAATAATTAAATATTGAGTTGCATCCTCAGTTGAAAATGTGAAGAGGCTTGAATTCGTGAAGTTGTGGATTCAACACTTGGTATGGAAAAAACCAACAGAGATCCATGGGGAATAAATAAACGTTACTGGCAATTGTAATTCCCTAAACAAAATCATCGATGTTCTATTATTAAAATGCTGTATCGTTGTACTTGATTCTCCATGATCACGGATGTCATGCGTCTGGAGTCTTAAATTATAATCAGCACATTATATGAGGCCAGGAAATCAAGTGTAAATGATGATCGATCATTTCTGTTTTTAGTAAATTTAGGCATTCTCTTAAGTCATCATAAGATAGCTGCCTCGTGATGGTGGCTTAAAAGGAGGCCGGAAGTGATCAAGCAAAGCAAGGAAAAAGTCCATTGTTTGCTTATGGCTTTCCGATCTCACATCTTAACTAAATGTATCAATGCCTATTCTCGAAATAATCAGTAATTGACTGTACTTGTTAACTCCTCAAATTTTCTTTCAGACACCGCTCGACTCCTAAGCGACTCTGATAATCACAGCGAATTTCACGACAGTCTAGAAAGTGACGAAGATATGGAGGGGTACGCGAACCAGGCCGCAACAGGACCATCAGTGCAGAGTGGGGTCGATGAAACTGCCCTGCACACGTATACAGTGGAGGAAGCTGTTGAAACGTTGGGCTTTGGATGGTTCCAAATTCGTATCATCGCTATATGTGGAGTTTTGACAGTAAGATTTATGTTGTTTTTTTGTTATTTCTTGTGCTAAATTCAACACTCTACGATAGGCAGAATTTTGCAAGTTGCATAAGTCAGTGACATGTCATTCGTGTGGTGTTCATGTAAGAATATTTTCCTCTGGAACCTAAACATGTTCTGAGCATCCTTATTAATAGTTGAACATACAAACAATGACATTGGCCTATAATCAGACATTAGGCTATATTAAGCTCTTATCCCCTAGTTTCGAGACAACACCAACATTTATCTAAGATACAATAACTTGAACTTGGGTGAAGGATATAATATTGCTGTCTTCTCGTAACTAGTTCTACTTTGAACTGCGAAGGAAATGTTGAGCATGATTGCAAAGCAAATAATTGCAGTTCTCAGTTTGTTGTTTTATAAGTTAGAATGCCATGAGTGCTGTTTGGGACAGAACTGCAAGACCTTTCCATCTGAAATATAATTAGCATCGATGGGCTTTTGAAAACAAGCAAAAAGCAAACTACAGCACTTTGACGGGAAATTTGATGAATATACATTTTGACATGAATGTTGAAAATTTGATTGATGGACTTAGTTAAGAATTTTTGGAGTAATATAATAATAAATAGATAACGGTTTTATTTTCAAAACAGACCCAATACTGGAAATCGTGGGGCACAATTCACATTTAAAAATCAATTGTCAGACCACATGACAAAAAGAAAATAACATAAAGCAGATGATGAGAAGTAGATCAAAGTATGTCTATCATGTGAAAGTAAATCCACTATTTGAAAGGCGCAACATGCCAATAATAAAAGAGCTTCGACATAGCTGAGTTCGACATTTTGGCATCTGGAACTTCTGTGTATAAGCAAGTCTAGGGAGAGAAAGGTGGTGCAGAGGATGTTGTGAGTCTTGTACAAGTTTGTTAAACAGCTTGAAACAGCAAGGTGCGTCTGTACGATAAAGGTAGAAATAAATCACAGTCACACCTGCTGGCATCGGAACAACATCTCTAATATTCCACTGTGATGGTAAATCGGCCGTCTCCAGATGTTCATTGAAAATGTAAGACTTAATAATGCTGTTACATAACTATGTAAAAACGCTATAATGCTATAACATAATAATAATTGATAAATAATGCTATAACACCATAATAATGCTGTAAAATAATTGTTATATTATATAACGCTGTTATAATGATAATGTTAATAATGCTGTATATAGATGGGGTATAATGCTGTATGCTGTAGATAGGGGGGGGGGATTGTGATGGACTATCTGTCGGACACTGATATTGTTCAATGAAGCCTAATAGGTAGCTACATACAGACGTAGTTGTAGAACGTTAGGTTTCAGTCCTTCCTTTTGTCTATTGACCAAAAATTAAAAAAATAATTTAAGACGTTCGAAACGGTCTGTGAGAAATACCCTCTTGTTCCTGATCATAAACTGGTAGCTACAACGTTTTCTTGTTGATCTTTGTCCACTCAAAGATTTTCCGTTTTCTATGTTTGAATTTTAGGTGATCGAGCCTTCATATGCGCTGTAATTAAAGCTATTTTCCATTGATTTTTGCTCCTGATGAAGAGTCACATGTCTAGAAAGCTAGAGTCTCTTTGGCATCTAATTTTCAATCATATATTTGACAAAATGAATAGGATTAACTTTTTCTCCAGTGTGAAGTCATCAATCAACGTAGTGAATCTGTACAGACGTGTCACGGCGTATTATCATTAAAAATAACTACGCACTGCTGCTTTCAGCGATAATGTGCAAGCAATGAGAAACAATGCAAAGTGCACAAGAAAGCACTAGAGTTACCAATACAACAATGAAGCGTCATCTCTAGGAGACGAGTAAACGGTGAAGTTTTGTTCATTTATCACTCTTGATGTAACTGTTGGACGTTGGTCTAGACGTTTTGGATGAAGTTTTTCTCTGTGAAATTAGATAGGAGGATTCACTGAATCATTTGGATGAGACAGTAAAACTGTGTCTCAGTCAACTTTCCGTTCATGTGTGACAAAATCGTGGTCACAATAGCAAATGCCTTGCTTACCAATGTAGTTTTGAAGGTCAGTCATACCCGGTCTCATTGGTGAAGTGTCAAAAGCATTAGGGGGTGGATTGCTATCAAAAGTTCTTATACACAAGAATCAGGTCAATACTTGAATTCTTTCTTAAAGATCTCATAAAAACCGAATTCTTCTTCACATGATTTCACTGCACATACGATGCAAAATGCAAAGCATTATTATCTAAACTTTGAACCGACTGATTCATTTTGCCACGGTTTACCATAGATCCTAGACAAAATTTCGTTAAACAGATGAAATATTTATTTTTTTGATGGACATAACCGAAATTTGCTTCAGTAGCGACAGTCCAATAAATCAACCTTAAACCTTGTATCGTGAAAATAACCTTGTCCTAAATTTTAAAAATTGCTTTGAATAATTTACTCATAAAATGCAAAAATTAGACATGTCACTTAGAAAAACGAATAATAATTCTTATATGTAGCATCAATTCAACCTCCTACATGATACATGTGTCTGGTTCATATGCAATTAAGCGCGAGTAAATGCAATCATTGCATTATACCAAGGCAGAAGTTAGTTCATAACAGGGGAATACCATAATCATGGCACTTTTAATTAGTAAACAAATTATCACTCATTAGTCGTTATTCTTATCATAGATAAATTATCGCATCCGCTTGCCGCTGCGCGAAGTTTTAGCATTCATGTACATGTAGGCATGAATGCCGAGTGTATGTATCTAGATTGGACTACTGCGAATTGAAAGTTTTAAAGCTCTACCACTACCATTAACAAGTGAACAAAATTGATTTTAAAATTTATGAAATAGATCATGTTTCACCGTTTTAATCCTCAAGAGACTAAACGGGTGCTCCCCACCCTTATATGCACCACTACCGGTAGGGTTGAATGTGTTTTATATTTGAATTCAATATGCATGTGCTGTACATGCTCCTTCTAAGAATGTCTTATCTAGAAATTGATTGAAGAAGATATACGGCAATTGTTGGCTATTCTCTCTTCTTTTTATACAGAATTTACAGTTCTCCAAATGGCACATTAATTACGTGTGTGAGTATACTACAACTTTGCTACAACTTGCCGATTTACAAAAGTGTGATTTCTTCAGAACGATCTCTCAATATTTACACTATATCATTAAATTGCAATATTTATCGCTCGCAGATATTCATAACTTATCTTACTTAAGTGGAAATGGCACACCGTCGTTATCATCACCCATGAGATTCAAGTAGACCCAGCAGGGTTAACAAGGTTACAAATGACATTAGAATGGATGGTTAAACAAGTCTACTCAACGTTATTAAAACTACTATATGCTGTAAAAGTAGTCCCATACTACACATACTGTCATCTGTTTACAAGAAGCTGAGTAGCGCAAATCCCGTGTACTTGCAGCAGTGCTCCTACGGACGCCCGAAATGCCCGAAAGTGATTTGTGACGCCCGAATGGTCGAAAAACAGACGCTGTGCCCGAAACTTATCTGTAAAATGCCCAAAAATTTTTGGGAGGCTGAAAACTTTTTGTACGAAGGGCATCAGCGATAGTCGTGGCGAGATAATTAAAGTTTTCTGTATCATACTTTCACTGGATCATTTAGTGGCATTCACTGATATAGCGATCGACATGATAAAAAGTATAATACATTAAACTTCTAGAATTCTTCATTTGAAGAATTATGTACGTAATTGACTTGCTTCGTAATGCAAAGTAAGTGATTAAATGTATACCTTAGTAGTTCAGCTATTACTATTATATTACTCTCTTATAAATTATTTTTTGAAGAAATTTCTTCTACGATTCATGATTTCAAAGGAGATTCCTAAACATTGTTGGAAAATTGCTATAACTTATACATAATTGTGGTTAAATCATTGCAATTTTTCGATCGGATCGTCAGCAAAAATGCCAGCTCTCTGAATTAGACCCAGATGATCAAGCGGCCGCCATTGCTTCCATGAAATCATTCGTGCAAGCAGCAGTTCTGAAGCTACAATCGTAATCGTATCTTCCTTTTTGAAATAAATTTCTGCACTCACGCACATTCATGTCGGGTTCTTTTCCAAAGCATCGGAAAATTGGAATCGTGGGCAGTCGCTTTGTCGGAAAATTTACCAACTGCTATCCAGAAATAAATAATAATAAAAGGACTTTATTCCAGTACAAAGAGCGGTACATGGGAACGTTGCACAGAACACCATGACAATAATGAAAATTTAACATAGGAACTGTTATAAAAGGTTTGTTTGCGGCGAAATGGTAACAATTTTCGATGACGACGAATACTATTATTGTCCTCTCTCACAATAAAAAGTCGGCGAGAGGATGACAATCTACATTCAAAACAATTTTCCACATAAGGCGGACACAAGCTTTGTTGAGCATAGTATCAAGGGAGGGTTTACAGGAAGCGTTACACCAACGTTTCACAACTTTATCTAGCCGTTCAAGTTTATAAAAATCTGAACGCTTCAGGTCGCAAATAACTGGCCAGCAGAAATTGATCTGGGACAACAGCAGACAGTATAGGCTTGCTATAAAATATCATCCGAATTACAACATTGTAAAGAAGCCTTTTGACAATCGATATAGTAGATCGACAGCATTTGGCGTAAAGAAATTTAAATCGGTAATCCCACGACAAGTCTTTGGAAGAAAAGGCGCGAGGATCTTGAGGACCTCAACTTCATCAATGGATGATCCATCTATGAAAATGCCATTACAATAGACAGAGTCAACATTGCGGGATACAGTTAAACTTTTGGTCTTACAAACATTAATCTTCAGGTGCTTTTCTTCAGCCCAAGAGCAAAGCAAATATACATCAGTCTGAAAACAATCACTTCTTCTATTATCAGAAAGATAGATCAGGGTGATGTCATCAGCATAAGCCACAACTTTGGTGGAGAAAAAGCGAGGGAGGTCATTGACGAACAAAGCAAAAAGTAAAGGCCCCAAAATTGAACCTTGGGGAACCCCGCTATCAACCGATTTCCAGGGAGTGACGACACCATTGAAAGCAACACGCTGAAACCCATGCAACAGGAAACTCTTAACAAATTTGACAACATGCAGATGGAGGCTCAAAACAACACAGAGTATTAAGAAGGGAATCATGACTAATGGCGTCAAAAGCTTTTTGGAGGTCCACAGCCAACAAACGACAAAAATGAGAACTTTTCTCATTTAAATGTTGAAGCAAATTCAACCTGATGGATAGAAGAGCATAAGTGCAACCTCCGTGACCTGTAGGGACAAATCCAAATTTCCTGGAGTCAAACAGACCTCTGAGAGGTGTCAGAAGAAAAAAGTCTCCGACAATCCTTTCCAAAATTTTGCTAGGAAAGGGGAGGATGGAAATTGGGCGGAAGTCGGAGAGGGAATTGTTCTTAGGAAGAGGGATAACATTCGCCAACTTCCAAGCATCGGGAAAGGTAGCCGTTTTCAAACATCCGTTAAATAAAAGCGTCAGAGGATAGGCGAGAATGTCTATGAAAAAAACGATAGAAATGGCCCGGGACACCGTCAGGCCCAACACCGTTTGGATTTGGATCGCCCAACCATGTGAACAACTTGAGTTTCAGTCATCTGCATGTCAAGGGATGTTGCAGTACAGTAGTCAGTAAAATTCAAAATATCAGGGGCACAGAAGAAGGAATGAAACTTATCATTGACGTCATCGCTTGTTCAAGGTCAATATTCGTAGACTTAGAGGACGCCGTTTGAGAATGAATGACTTTCCACTTATCAGATGTATTGTTGGAATGCGTTCTGGAGAAGAAAGCTCGCTTAGCCTTGAGTTCTGGAGAAAACCTTTTTCTGAGACTGATGTATTTGCCGTAATTGTCTCTGGTAAGAGACTTATCCCTGGCGTCAGATAACGCTTTAAGGGAGGGAGAGAGCGAGGGTGGGTCGCTACTCCTCATCCGAACAGTCTAGAGTAGAAAGAGTGCATTTCTTCATTGAAATGGGAGATACTGGAAGATATTCCGTATAATGGTCATTTTGGATTTTGCATGCCGCATGCAAACGCTAACGTTGAATGCATCGTCAGCAATTTGAAGGATATTATCCATTATAAGCGTTCTTCCATCAGCCCTCAAACAGTCAACGCATTGATTGTATCTAAATCGTGGTCAAGGATGGGGATACCCGAACCATTTCCACTGATACCAAACCTATCAAATTAGCACCCGATGGTCGCGATATTGGCAATCTAAATCCATCGGAATATCTGTCTACAATAAAATAGGGTCTGGATAATAGGAAAATAAAAGTTCAAACTTTACACGTGTATATGTGCATGATGTGTTCATATACTACGTGTGTATATTCAAATCAATAATACATTTGAAGTTTCAAAATGAAATTTGCATGCTCGAAAATTAGAAAAATTGTCCATAGGAGCACTGTTGCAGTCTGTTGTAACCAAATATCATTATCAATCATTGTTAGTGAATCAACTATCTAAGTACATTCTCATAGGCAAATTCCCACAGAACTCTACAAAAAACGTTAACAGCTCATGACTTTATGAAGACTGACTTTGAAATACGACGTCATTTTGAATACGACTGAATGAACAAATCATTATAACGTCGAACCAGTGTAGCTATGAATAGTTGATCAAAATACATTTATCCAAAGTTCAGGCCAGCATTCGAATTTTAAAATTTTGAATTCGGCATTTGTTCTCCAGGTCTCAATCCCATAGAGAATGTCTGGATTTTACTGAAGCGTGGTGTGAGTCAATCAAATCCTCTTGGAGATGATATCTCTCGACTTGAAGTCTTTCTGAGGAGAGTGCGGCAGTATTTAATTAGGAAGTAATCAACCGATTAATCGAAAGTGTATCCTCCGAATTCAACAAGTGAAAGTAACTAGAAAGTGAACTTTCTAGCTAAGTTGCGAAATATTGGTGACTAGCGAACGCACCACGAGCCCTTTAAGGTTCAGCTGGCTCAAAAAGAGTCAATGAATAACAAAGAAAAAATGTATTTCAACCTTTATTTTCATTCATCTTTGAAGTTTGTCACTGAAATGCATAAAGTTCACATTTTGGATCATCACGTTAGTTAACTAGAAAAGCATGTATAGTTTAGTCATTCATTAAAGGTGCCGTCTTCAAGATAATCATAAAATGCTGCTTATTCTTGGAGGCTGTCAGTGTTGACTATTCGGAATATCATGACCACCTAAGACTTGTCAGGATATGCTTCGACCGATGAATGTTGTAATTTAGTGATACAATCGAAATATTGAAACTTGAGATAATGATTCGGAGAAATCGCCCTTCTGAAATCTACTCATACAGCACTAAACAATTTTTCAACAATTCTAATTTATTCCAGTGAAAATGAAATGTGCAGATTCAGTCAGTTATAAGAATAGTTTTTGATTGGATTCTCTACTGATTCTGTAGAGTCAAACCAAACTCTCATGTAATGAAATGGCGTCATCAAGTGGTCAGATGCGTAAGATAATCAAATATCATTGATTTATTCCATGACAATGGACAGAAGAACCGTTGCCTAACATGGTAGCTCAAATAGTTAAGAACATTCAACATTCTTTGTTTTCATTTCACGACTGTTTAACACTGACGTAAATTTTCTAGTGTCACTTCATCGAAAAAAATACCTCTTGTCGTGGAATTTTTTTAACTTAAATACATGCTGATTGCGACATATAACTGTCTAGTCAATAAAACAAGTAAATATAAGTGCAACAAAAAGCGGGAGTGGTTATTGTTTGCGTAAGATTTTTTATTGTTCATGATAAGGCGCTCAAAGAAAAGCTAATGTTACATATGTCTTGAGCTCATTCATTGATTAATTGTATTCCGGCTGGTTAATCTGGTGTTACTTGCTTTTCATAGAACACTCATACACTCTTCTGCTTGTGTTGGTTGGAATATTTATGAATATGTTAGAAGAGTTGTATCAAATCTTGGTGTTGGGTAGACTACGACTCAATCTTGGATGGACCTCAGGATCCTTTACCAAGTAAATAAATCAAAATTGCGGAATTAGAATGTCAAAACATTATCATCAGCACTTATCTTCGGCCGTAACCAGGTGCGTGGATTCTGAAAAGCTGGCATGAAAATGAGATCGAGGAACAAGTCACAGACGCAGCACTGTCACATTGTGGAATGGATATAGAATCTGGTAGAATAATGACTGGTTAAGAACAGGATAGAAAACAGCACAACAATGACAATATGAACAAGATCATATTGAACAAACGAATGAAAAATTATGTGGTCATAAAAACGGGGTCAGCGTATTGATCACAAATGACGAACGTGACCCTTATGTGTATCGGCGTGTGACAAAATGTGACAATTTTCGTTACTTCTATTCTCCCCCCCCCCACATTTTCCAATTTATCCAAATTCATCAAATATCGTCAAACTTACTCATATAGACGTGATCTGTCACTCACTGATAGTACAACACCACTGAGAAGTCTTACTTGTACCGTGGGATGAAGGATTGGTCCATTGGATACTCAGTTAGAATAGAACATGCAGCTGTGATCATGAATTTCGTGTTATTGCTGTCTACAGGAAGCGCCGAAACAACTGCTGTAGCTTTTCTGCAGACTAGAGGAATTTTACACACTGAACGCTTTTGCGACGGTAGTGGGAGTGCACTTGGGAGCAAGAGAAGATCGTTGACATGCAACACTTGCGTGTGTCAACGACAAAAATGTGGGGGGGAAGAAGAAAATTACCCAATTCTCGATTATCGCAATTTGACAAAATGCATCACACATACAAATGCTGCGTCCCATCCCTGTTTTGTGAGATCTTTTTATGTTTCATGTTAGATTATCACATTTCCATGTAAACGATTATCTTTTCAGGCTGCAGATGCTATGGAGATGTTGCTTCTATCAGTTCTGGGTCCTGCTTTACGTTGCGAATGGTTTTTGTCATCTTCACAGATTGCTATGATTACAACGGTAAGTGTTCAAATTCCTCTGTATTCCATCTCGGGGTCCCATGTCTCGGACATTTGTGATAAAGACTATTCGATTTGATAATGCTGCTTTAGTTATTTTAAAGCGCTTTCAAATAGTTCGGAAGAACGGTGTCCTCCTAACATTTAGCAGTGAACATGAAATTTTTGTGCAAAGATTATTTACTTGATGAATTCGAGGGTGCAGATAGTTCACTAATCAAATGCTACACATTTTTAGATTGAAATCGATATTGTGTCCGTTCTCTCCCACAAGGTATACTGTCCTTGGTTAGACGCATCATGACTGCTTGTATATCATGCATCAAAAGAATTCTTCATATTCACGAGGATATTCATGATAACATAATTGGATAGTAACTTGTCTCAGAGATGTGTTATGAATAAAACATCAGCATTGGAAGAGAGAGAGACAACTTTTTAGATAACTCACAAGACGACTGTGGCATCTATGATATCGTGTACGGATATCGTGTCATGATAATGAAATCAAGGTTGACAATTTGATATGAGAAAGAATTGAGAGTTGAAATGTCGCCAACATTGTACAGAATGCCTTGTTCTATGAATTCATTACAAAATGGTGTTTTTGAAAGCCTCGGCAACCAATGTAGAAAAACATCATCTACTCATATTGCCAGAGCTGGAAAAATTCCACTGAAATTTTTTAATTCCAATTCCAATTCCAGAGCAGAAATTTCAATTCCAATTCCATTTCCAATTCCAGTCGAAACAGTTCAATTCAATTCCAATTCCAATTCCATAATGAGATTCAATTCCGAATTCCGATAGTTGCATGACGCGTATATATTAATGTATCTAAAGTTTCCTCGCTTCAATCTAACCCATGTACCCGTATCCTATCCTCGCTATTCCTGTGTGCCGTTCCCTGCGTCGTTCCTATGTGCGTTCTCATGTTCATAGTTCATATTTCTTGTGTACATGTACATGTATATATGTAGCCGGTCAGCCTACGCCATTTTCGACTATTCACTTATCTGAGAAATTATTGTCGGTGAAGAAGCTTTCAATGTGTTTATTCGACAAAAGCGCTAGGTTTCTTAACCGTATGAAGATCATCCTATAATTAGAATTTTTTCCATTGAATTCTTGAGATATTCTTACAACCAGTGCACCGCCCACATTCAATTATGACTTTGTGGACAAATTTTTAATTCGAATTTTGAAAAATAGTTGTTAATGACTGCTGCAAATCGACACAATATACCAACCCAGGGAATAGTAGGCTATACCACATGAAACAATGCCACCGTCTCACTTAATATTATCTTCATAAAAATCCTGCATTAATTTGCTGCCAACAACTTCCACAACCAACTTGGCAAATAGTTTGACTATGATACAATGTTTTAGATCGAATCTGATCTACAAACCATAAATTTTTCCATGTGCCATCATTGTACATAGGCAAGATATCAAACTTCCATTCTAGTGTACTATTATCTACTTCTATGAGAGAGAGAGAGAGAGAGAGATGCGAATAAATCTATTAATAAACTGACAGAAGAAAGAAATTCAATGTGCGAATAACGTGATTGTTGATGAAAGAAAAAACGACGATAAAAATGATATCATGAAAACTGATTAATGGTCCATGTTAAAAAAGAAGATTAAAAATTCCGTGATAAGAACGAAATGTGGTCGGGTCGAAAGCTAACGAGCAGAGATTAAAGGAAACTCTTTCAATTTTCAAAAGAAAGTGGATTTATCGTCAAGTCTCAAAAATTTGCACAAATTAGAGACGATGAGAAATTGAAACAACAACAACACATACGACATCTTCAGTAGCTGTTAGAAGAACTCAGGGCTCTCGCGGTGTAACTTGACTACAGAAGTAGCAACTACAACTGCCTACCAGCGAACAACAACACAGTAGAGTATGCGACAACACATCAACGAGCGCGATTGAAGATTGACGGTATAAGTGACACTGATATTCATGATATTTATGATATTATTTTGGTATAAGTGAGTCCGATCGAATTGAAGTGAATTCAACATCAAGAAGTGAACTGCAAGTTTAAAGTTTTTCTTTTATCGTTGAGTATCGTATTTGTATAACTACAGTCTTGAAAATTAATATTGTCAATTGTTGTGATTGGAAGTTGAATAATATTTCATGTCATTGCCATTTTAATTGAATCATTAATTATTAGAATAATTTGTTGACACTGTCTATATTGTGATTTGAACTGACAGGCTGCCCTTTAATGAGGGTTAATTTTCCTCTTTCCAAACCGATTGTTTTTCGTGTGTACAACAATTAAGTTAATCTCCAATTTTTGTGCTTATCCAATCAATAACTAAATTCAACAATTGTTTTATTTTGATTAATTATCTTACATGATAAATAACTAAATAACAGATTGAACAAATATGATTATCTTTTCATTGTTTGCTTAATCGCTGAAATAACATTGTCCGGTGGCTGTAGGCCCATCAAAGTCACAATTAGCACCCTTTATTCAACAATAGAATAAAGCTAGCTCTGTCGATCTCTCTCTCTCTCTCTCTCTCTCTTATCTCTGCCTGCAGTTAACACAACGGCCGAATACTGTGATTTCAATTTTTGTACAAATAGATTTATCACAGGTCTATCGAAAAAGTGGAATTGAGGTTTATCAAGGTCAATTCCATTCCAGTAGATTTAAATATCGTCAATTCCAATTCCAATTCCAATTTCCGACGAAAAACGGTCGGAATTAATTCCAATTCCGACTTTTCCAACTCTGCATATTGCTATATTTCGATTGTACTGACATCTCCTTTTTGTCATCTTGCCATCGATGTACTTTGTCTTGAAATTTATTGACAAAGGAAATAATTTCAATCAATTCGTAAAAATCAATTTGTCGCATCATTGGAATATAATGGAATCTATCTGGTTAAATCTGGCTGATCGTCAGATTCCTTCAAGCACACGTGGTATTATAGTGATGAATTGCTGGACTTATTGTGCAACAAGTTCATAGCAGCAATATCAGAATGGTTTCATGCTCAATTGCGATTGAACTTTTAGACTTATGAAACTCGCATGTTGCCCGACATTCTCGTCTATTACGTGTAATCTCAGTAAAATTCCATTTGAAGAGCTTCAGAGACTCGAGGGTGTAAGCCCTAAAACAACAGAAATTCGATGAGATTCCGTACCATATTGCAGTTCGTATGCGCCTTGGCTGCTACAAAGCTTCGTCTGTCGAATCAGATAGCACGCCTTTCATAATAGTCCGGGAGCTAGCGTGAAGTTGTGCAGGGAACGAGGTAGTACATAAAACTTTCACATAGCATAGTACACCTCCAACCTACTGCAAAACTTCGCGTCTGCCGGATCAGATCATTTGCTTTTCAGAAATAGAGAGGATAACAAAATCCTATGTATTTCCAATGGTAAAATTGTGACATCTGAAGTGTTGACTCCATTTTTTCGAATTTTTGCTCATAAAAGTTACATAAATTGGTATTTTGTTGAACTGGTTGTTATAGAAATCATCTACAGATCATGATCTTTCAAATGAGTTATCATTTATTGACAGAGGATGAAGTAAAGTGTACAAACAGACACTTTTCGTTGGTGTAACTGCAAATTTTAACATAGAAATTTCAGGAAAATTGTTGATATACTTCAACGAAAAGTGTCTGTTTGTACACTTTACTTCATCCTCTGTCACTGAATGATAACTCATTTGAAAGATCATGATCTGTAGATGACTTACATTATAACCAGTTCAACGAAATACCAATTTGTGTAACTTTTATGGGCAAAAATTCGAAAAAATGGAGTCAACACCTTAAATGTCACAATTTTACCACTGGAAATACATTGGATTGTGTTATCCTCTCTATTTCTGAAAAGCAAATGATCTGACCCGACAGACGCGAAGTTTTGCAGTAGGTTGGAGGTGTACTATGCTGTGTGAAAGTTTTATGTACTACCTCGTTCACTGCACAACTTCACGCTAGCTCCCGGACTATAAAATAGCTTAGATTGAAAAGAACCTCATTTACTTCCGAGGGAGGTATTACGACACATTGGTTATAAACACTATTTTCTCGAGTTATTGACTGCAGACATGGAGTCCATGCCACAGTTTAGAGCCAAAAGAGTTATTGTTTTAATATGATGAGTGTAGAATGCATCTGCAGGTCTTTCGAAGCACAGGAACAAAGTGCAAATGGATCTTCTCCTGAAAGGAACTGGCGCATAGTTGCTGAAATATCTGTGAAAATGTTGTGATGTCACTACATAAGAGTGTCAAGCTAGTCAAAGAAAAATTATTAATAAAAGCGACCATCCATGTGAAAGAGCATGTTCACACAAGTCATATTGAAGAAATACGTCTTCGAATATAATCTGTAGTTAATTACTCAGGATTCGTGTTTATAACTCGTAACTCAATAACTCATGGATATAACCAATACGTCACTATTTTTCTATTGGAAATACATTAGACTTCTCAATCCTAGCTATTTTATGAAAGATAAACTATCTGATCCAACAGACGCACAGCTATGTGGAAGTTTCAGGGACGACCTTGTTGCCTGCACTATTTCGTGCTACCCCCCCCCGGACTATCAGGGTAAAGTCGGACAATATCGACAGGAAAATGATTTTCGGGTTCTTTGAACTATGATATCCAAATAATATATTCTTACTCGAATATATTTATCCATCGATTCAATTTATGGTTCAGAGATGTGATTTTTCCTGATTTATTATTTCGTTCATTCTTGGGACAAGGCAGATTCTGCAAAAAAATTAATGGGGGTTGGGTGTGACATATATGGTCGTCTTTGACAGTAATTCTTATACCACTTAATTTTCAGTAATACCAGCCATTGTTTTCAGCCAGAACAGGGATTCAGTTAGGTTGTCATTATGATATCCGCCAGTTGAACGATGAATTATGTGAAAATTATGCAAGAATCTCAAATCACTCGCAGCATTTTAGTTAGACCTATACATAGTATAGAAAACAACTCGCTACACTGAATTTGTATAATTTACACGTGGAACGTGGCTTACAAAGATGACTTCTGTATGATTATGATTGTTTCATTATGACTCAGTGCTAGGTTTTAATCACATTTGTTGTCGCATGGGTTTCGCCTAAATATAAACGTAGACTGCATGAGCTGCATACATTACTTAGGGCGTTGCATTTGTTTTCATTTTGCGTCACTTCATTTCTTGCTTACAATCGAACTATAACCAGGCAATATGTGAATGTCTAACACTAATGGTTCTCTTGTAAATGCAGTAATGACTGTTTATACTGGGCCCCCTTCAAAACTTGGTTTCCTGATTTTTTCGTTTAGTCAATCACATCCCTGATGGTTTTATGTGAAAAGTGGGATGTGTAAACTATAATAATATTCATATAATATCGACACAGTGGGGTAACATCGACAGTC
Organism: Prostheceraeus crozeri; assembly: GCA_907163375.1. Taxonomy (NCBI): domain Eukaryota; kingdom Metazoa; phylum Platyhelminthes; order Polycladida; family Euryleptidae; genus Prostheceraeus; species Prostheceraeus crozeri. The sequence continues at coordinate 264,425 of CAJQUW010011646.1, read as the reverse complement.
ACTGAAAGAAGTGTCAAAATATGTCAGGTAAACTATTGATGTTACATGAATGAATGTGTCTCTTCTCTGACTGTTCCAAAAGGCGAAATTTCATAACTTAAAACAGTCTAGATAGACGAGTCCATTATCGTCAAAGAAGAAAAATTCCGCACATTTTTCATGCATGAAACGCAACGGAAAGCAAATAATTTTCTTTTCTTTGGAAAGAGCCAAATTCTATTGAGGCATTAGACTTTATTTTCTTACGGTCGATTAATTTCAGCTATTAGTTATTGCTATCCTCAGGAAATGAATTCATTAAATTACGGAATAAGATTTAAAAATTCACATCTGGATACAAATGATGCAAAATTGCGAATAATAAAAAACTATGTACAAAATTTTTCGGGACTGTATCAAGAGCGGGAACCATGCGGTAGTAAAAAGAGAAAAAAGAGAAAAGAAAATTACGACTAATAGCCAAGGAATCTTTCCTATTGCATGGGAAAGCGATGAAATTCGCCTTTTTAGACAATCAAGGAGACAGCAGGTGTGTAAAATTTCATTTCATATAGTATATCATATCTTTATTTTATTAAACTTGACATTTTCTAACACTTTTTTAAGCTACTGTCGATGTCGGCGTGCAATGTGTTGATGTTAGACGAATATTATTATGCTACACATCTTACTTTTCATCTGATACTTAATGAAACCGATGGATTAATGGATTCGAGTAAGAGGAGATTATTTGAATATCTTAGTTCATATTAATACTGAGAAATATAACTGTGAGAGCCCCAAAACTGTTTTTTGCTGTCGATCTTATCCGACTTTAATTACTCTATAGTCTACAAAGGCCTAATAATTTATGAAAGGCTGCATTCAATTCTTGTGAAAGCAGTGATCAGTGCTTTGTTGACAAAATGCTGTCAGGGCCTATCGACAGTGGTGTCAGTTCTACCCGACAATATGCATCGGCTTCATGTGACCATATGACTTAAAGCAACTAAAGAACTTGACGGAGTCACTACTATCCATTGAAACTTCATCCCCCTATGTTAATCAATAACCAAATATTTTGTTGTGTGATCATGCATGAAGGAGTTGACTGATCTGCAATGATCGGTGTAATATGTTGTAAAATTCGGCGACTCTCTTCACGCATCGATATGTCAGCATGAGGTAATCAAAGGGGTTCCACCAAGCCTCAGACCTCAAAGAGTTAACTGCTTATCGGTGTAATCTACTGCACGCATGGATGCATTCCTGAAGTTCTAATACGTTATTTTGGAATAATGGCTTAACTGTCGATATTACACGGTTTTACCCTACTATGGATTCAAGCGTGGACTCTCAAGAGACAATGATTAAATCCATGATTCAAGGATTGATTCACGAAATCAAAGAGCAGCGTCGTTTCGCTTTCTTTATCAGAGGGTTCTATTGTGAATGTGCTAAGGATTTCTTAAATATATTTACTTCTATGAGGGATGTCTATTATGTTCATAATATTCCTATTTCTCAGTATTCAGGATTTAATTACTTGACACATTTTTCTGAAAGAACTTCATTAGAAATTTGTTTGCAGATACTCCAGCTGTGAAATCAGATGTCACACAATTCTACGCATGCAGATTGTAACACATGTGTTTTTTCTCTCTTAGTTAAATAAGCAAATCAATAAAGTGTTTGTTCATGAATATCCTTAAACACGCGTTTGATTATGATACTATTGTCTTAACAACAATATATCAGCAGTCAATTTATTACCTCATGGTGGTGACACACAATACACTTCTTTCTCAAGGGACAGATCGTTTAAAAGGCAGCGTTTTTGTTTTTTGCGAGTATTTTGAAGCCTAAATTTTCTCATATTCTTCGAATAGGTTGGACTTGATGGTGATAATGTATAATGTAGGCCTACGTAACAGACTCATACAAAACAAATGTATTTTTCCTGAAGCAGTTTGATGTGTAAATATCAATTCATTTATTACTCTACAGAGAACACGAAGATGAAATGACACATGACGATAATTTTACAAATATAAATTGATGACAAAAGAGATGATGATATCCTACATCTAAACAATGTGAAATATATACAAATGAAATAATCTCGTGAAATATAAAGAAATGATAATTGAGACATTGGAAGGAGAGGACATTTAAATTATAACACGAAGTGGCATTTGGAATCATGGATTCAATCAAGGCGTGTGTGAATAAATTGTACATGCAATAGGAGATCTTGAATATTTGTTAATATAAACGTCCTGGTGTAATATTATTAAACTTTCTAATTATTAACACTGTAGCATCCCAAACATGTTTCACGCCTTGTTGGTTACTCCTAATTATTAGCGATGTACACCAGTTGATTGAATACGAAGCAAGAACCCAGTAAGCCGAAATTCAGCTATTCGGCAAGAATTCAGTATTTGTTGTATCTTCTTGCTCAGAAATGTTTGCACGATAGTATCATTGTTCAGAGTAGAAATTTTTTTTGATATAAGCTGTAATTTGCGTTCTAACCCTCATTTGTTAAGACTCCAATATCCTCTGTAGGATTTATTCAGAACAAAAGCGTTAATACTCTGGAGTTCCATTCCCTGCAGATAGACGCGTGTTTTCTATGATGGCCTATAACATGCATGTATGTTCATTAGCACTCTATTCGCGCAGGCGTCAATGCCAGCACAATGGAAATGCAAATGGCATTCAAGCCCGATGGAACAAATATTCACTCAGGTTGTGATTTACGAACAATCGTCTATCTTAATCGGGTTTTAATGACGATAATCTGAGGGTACTAGCGTTCATACTCCGCTGAAGGTTCAAGCGCACCTGCTTCAACATTTTTCCAATAACGATTTTCTGCAACTACTTATTTCTTTTGTTTTCACATCTATGTTACTAATACCCTTTATGATTTTATGTCAATTTGCTTCTCCTTTATTTGATATCCGTGGTTTCATGAATATTGCTTCTCCCATCGTGTTTTCTGCTCAAAAGTGTGAATTTAAGAATTTCGTGGCATCAGTTCTTTTTTAGCCCATTTTGATCGAAATCGATCGAATTTCTTCCATTAATTTGGAAGTTCATTCCAATGAGTTCAATTTCATTTAAATTATACATTATAGCAATGTAAGCAGTTCCCCATGATGTGGATATAATGACATGTAATACATGGCATTATGCGAATTCACTCGTGATAAAGAATCTTAATGAGAAAACTGAATAGAGGATATTAATATGATAGACATTCATTCATTTAGAATTTGTGGATTGTTATTGTATATACACTTATTTATTTGGAAACGGAGTTACAATTTCCATAAGATACTATTTAATTGACTTTTCTGCAGAATCAAAAGAATGTGCAAACGCCATTTCGCACATAGTTCGATTCTTCCATCCGTTTTCTCGCAATTACTTCCAAGCATGATGCCAATGTGAGAAATATTTTGTCCCTGACGATTAGATCAAAAATTATGTCAACAACAGCGAAGCTGTTGGAGTTCGGCAGGAATTGGTCTCCCACGATGTTCACATGGAAATGCCTGAGTAGTGTTCCGCTGATTTCAAAGAATAAGGGAAGTTTATGAGCGTTACCAAATGTTTACATTTGAAGATGAAATTCACAGAGGAATGGGAAAGCATTCTAAAATCTGAAAGGCTTAAATCATTTTCTAATGATGTCATTTGTTCATGAAAATGTTCGCTTCTCTGGGAATAGTCATGAAGATCGGATTGAAATCCCAAATTCGATGAAATCAAAAAGAAAATTTGAATTTGAAAATGAAAATTTGGTTCGACGTTGTGATTTCAGAGTATGACAGGAAACCGACACTTTTTGAGAGAATTCCAATTGAAAATTAAATATCTGATTCGACAGCTTATTTTCAGAGTTTGACCCGTTTTCTTTGTGTATATCAAGTGTGATTCAACATTTGAAATATAAAGGTTGTTAATTATGTAGCATACTAGCATATTTGCAACACATGCGTTGTTAAACTTGTAGCAAAATAATTTACAAAGACGTTATGCTTGTCATATTGAACTGTAGCACCAATTAGCCTTCAGAAATACGCATTGCATTAGCAAGTTTGAAAAAAGTTTGAATTGGCATCAAATAAGTTATCATCAAAGTATGATGCTGACTTTGAATTACTGATATCTTGGTTCAGTAGTTTGGCTTGACGGTTAATGCTATGTTGTCTTAGGGAATGGGGACATCTGATTCGATTACGCGGATTCTTCAATTGAGGACTTGCGTCATTCTTTCGCTCGTCGATTGCTCAGTTGGTAGACCGTTAGGCTAGAATGTCAGAGGTCGTTGGTTCAGAAGACGCGCAGATATTTTCCGTCTGTGGAATTAGATCTGCAGATCTGACAAATATATTAACTCTTGGAAATTGATATCGTCTCGTAAGCGTTCATATTGACAGATATTATGAACTGCTACGTATACAAATGAGAGATATAACTACTCAATGCATGAAAGCTACAAAAGAATCATTCGTGTGAGTAAATCATAATTCTCGTTATTATTCTATCAGTCGATACAAATCTCCGTAAAACGAACATTAAAATGCCAAGTTATGCCAATAATTACATGTAGACATCAACTCAGTGGAGGTATATTTTGTATGATATTTTGCCAATTGCTTTTTATTAGACTAATTTCTACAGCTGTATTGAAACTATGAATTTGAGTTGAGATATCTATATGACAATTATTTGCTATTCTTCGGATCAGGAATCCGAAACTGCAGGAAGTGCGAGCGAGTACACCCGCGACTGTCGCGCACCTCGAGTATTAATGGAAGGGTAGGTTGAAATTAAATGTTTCGAGATTTTTCAAATAAGAGAATTAAGAGCATACGATGAAACTGCCGGCTTTGGATTTTCAACTTTCAGAGTCGCGTCGTATTCACATGTCCTAATAGAATTCAAAGGTCTTCGACCAACTGATGTTGAAGTAGTGCTAATCAACTAAATAAGCAACTAACATCAATTCATCTCTGACTTGTGTGCGACGTCGCTTGACATCACACACTCATGGCAATGACCTTGACATTGTTGCAATCGTTTATTATCATCATTTATCTGAAATGTTTTGAATTTGATAAGATGAGTCACAGGACGGATGCATTGATGGCTTCAAATTCTTCTGAATGTATTGCAAGGTGTCACGGGCTAAGCTGGTGTATAACGTGGATGCAATATTTAGATTGCTTTTATGCATGTACTTCATGAACGTCAGTGATAGTATGTCCTAGACGTCATTGATGTTAGAATTTAATAATTCAAGATGGAAATCATAGTTAGCGAAATGAATGCTATCTAGCGACGGGAAATTTCCGGAATCGATGGCTGCCGTGACCATAACACTCTCCTAACCCCTCACATGTTAAGCATGTCTGGAATGACCCATGTGTTCTGTAAACGGAACTGTAAAATTTAAACCATGACAATCTAAATCTCTCTTTCCTCCTTGTTATATAATAAAATATATTCTCTCTTTCCTGTAAATTTGTCGCTAGAATCTATGGAACATGTCTATATATTAGATTTCATAGAAAACCACTCTTCCTTAGTTGAGGCTTACAATGCGAAGCGCGGATATGGGATACATTTATGTGGGTAGATTCTCTGTGATGGCATGTTTCTACATTAAAGTCGGAAAACCTATAGTAGATTTCATTTCTCCACAGTGCGAGCTTTGGAATCGTGAAATAAGTACAGACTTTTCGACTATTCCACTGATTTCGGGAGATAAATGCTCAGAATCTATTACAGATAAATGACAAATCTCCAGGAAAGATTGGAATAAATGTTCAAAGTCTGGGTTGCATCAAAAGCTATGTCACTCATCCCATTTTACGACTGTTTTCCTCGCTTGTGCAGGGGTTGGCCGGTTACTCCATTTGACAGCTGCATTGTCCATCGATTTCGTATTCTATGTATTCCTTTATATCTAGTATATAGATATCCATGCTTGAGCCGAAGGCGAGGTCATAACTTTTGATGTGAGTTGATTAGACATTTGTCTCTATGAAATTAGTGGTGTAAAACATAACATTTGTCACCGCACTCTTCACCTCCATGTCCTCAGACCAACATTGGGTATCAACATCTGTTTCAACAGGGTTTCAATCATCTGTCCATGTTGTGCAGGATATTTTACACGTGATACTGCAAGAAGTTAAGCTTCCACTTCGTCGTCAAAATTTCTCTTTTACCTGACTCACGTTGCTTATTTTGTCTTTTTTTGAACTGATTCATCTCATTTCCTGGGGTTGTGTATTTTATTAGCAAGTAATAGGTTGTTGAATCTTTTGTTATCAAGATATTATCAAAAAATCCCTCACTGTACACTGCTTGATTTCAAATGTACTCGCATTAACTTAATAATAAGTGTCATATCTTTAATCGTGCTTGTCCTTTTATGTTCCTTTCCCATCGCAATTGAATGACTGGAAGTGCTCGTATTTGAATGAATTGAGCGTCAAACACAGGCTTCAATCAAATGTTTCTAAGTGATATATTTTTCTCTTGCAGGTAGTATTTATCGGAATGTGTGCTGGTGCTCCATTGTGGGGGTTTTTGTCAGATCACAGCGGACGTGCTACAGTAAGTCGTCATCGCCTCTACGTCATTTGAAGTACTCTTATTGACAATTGTATCGGAAGGAGATCTATTTATTCTTGAGGCAATTGACCATGTTTGCTTACTACGAGGGGCACTTATTTACAGGAAAACAATTTAACTTTCTCTTTATTTGTTAATCCTTAATTATAGGCAGAATTAAAAATCCATACCAAAACTCATTTTTCTTCCTATAGCATCTTACATTTGATTAAACTTTTTAACATTTGCACAACTGTTTTTATAAATGTTCGATTATCAAAGCCAAAAAGCATAAAATTTCCCTTTTTTCACGATTTCGGAAACTCTCTTTATCTTTCCTTTTTCTTGCCTGCGAATACCCCAATATGTCTTTTCTTCATCGGACTCCTTCTTTCCCCGAAACTGTGCGGAAATTCTTCTCTGATTTATCCTCTTTCACCATTCTCAAAGACCAAGTAGCAATACGAAGGGTCTTTTTTGAATGGAGTGTCCTTTCTGAAAGTCAGTCAAGCAGTCCTTGATTTACCAACGAGCTAGAAACCTTGGAGACCAAGAGTTCGGTCTGAGAAGATACGCCTACCCTTTTCCCATAGCGAGCAGCTACTTGGACTTTTCCTCCAGTATCAATGGGCAGTGGCTCAGTAGTGTCAGACCAGATCGCTCAAGCCAAAATCTCAAAGTTCATTCATTTCTATCGCCAGCTGTTCAAATGTTCTTGGCTTCTCCAGACTGGCAATCCTTGCACAAGCGCTCAACGTCTTTATGGATGGCGTTCCCTAAGGGAAACATTTGCTTGTAATGGTCGTCCAAATGAGAACATTTGCTTGATGGTCATTTCTTTATGGTCGCCGTCTCAGATCGATTTTTGTTTACGCCCAATTTATGGACATAGGGAGCCGATAACACAAGATTCCGAAGAGGACAGAAAGTTGAGAGTCAATCTCCGATTTGTGAAGTCCTAAAATAGCTTCATGCTAACAAGTACACCGGTACTTACTACCGTCGGCTTAGTTCTCCGTCTCTATCGACACAACTTCACAAGGCAATCTTCACAGGCATGATGATTGTTTGACTCGATGATGGACATGATGTTAAAGAAAAAGAAAAAGTCGAATTAAAACCATGGTAATCAAACGTCACGAACTTTTGGTACGCCCCTCGTATCATTAGTCTTTGAAATATTATCAAACAGTGTTCCCTGTCCACGCAAATGGGATTATTTTAGATGAGAGGTGCAGTGTCAGGCTTATGGCGTGAATGCTTGACATAAATCAGAACTTGACTTGTATGGACATGCTCAAGTTAAGATTTTTCTCTATTTTCACTGATGATTTTACGAAATTCACACTGAAAAAAAAACAAATTACAGAGACATGATCTCTGCTTGGTACAGCACATTTTGCGAGTAACTGACATTTGTGCATTTTTAGTGATTTGGATAGGTGAAGAAAGACTTCTATGTCATCTTCACTTGACTTAAATTATTGTAATATTGCTTTAAATGCAGCGTCACATCATTCCAAATGCATTTCGCAGTTCTAATTGTAAATATTTTTTTATCGACAAAATAATTTTGTATGGTGCGGTGTGAATACTATTCGTCTGTCAAAAGACTGAACGCAAACAGTATGATTTCATTAATTTCAAGTTGCAGCAACTGCCACAACTTATTCGCGAAATTGTTTTCGTAATTATTGATGTGTTGGTATACAAGGACTTGCTGGCAGCTTGCATTGCTCAGTAATCAAATAGTTTTCTAGGTGCTGCAATGTCCTTGAAGGATCTATCGCAGGAGACTTCATATCTTCAGGTTGAAAATGATGCTAGTCTGAAACAGGAGTCACACTGGTGGCAGCCATTCACTCAATAAATGGTTGCTTGATCTTGACATAATTTGTCATTGTAACCGGTTAAATAGTCCTCAAAATGCATTCACTACATTGTCACTCACTCAACTGAGACAACATTTGAACGGAACTTTTTCTACAAGAATCTTGCTTTCTTGCATTTTCACCGTGTTCTGTTTTCTTCTTTTTTTATTCAGAATTGTGAAAAAATAGTTATTTTTTTATCGGGCACTATGAAGAATGCACGTGTCCGTTAGGTCCAATATATAGTCGCAGTTGACTTGGCGGCGAGAGAGGTAGCCATTTTTCTCACGATTTCCAAAGCAGGACAACAGAACTCTCTCGATACAGAGATTTGAAGTTATAAAAACAGACAAGGCCATCAGTGTCCCAAGGTTAGCCAAAGCTTTGGGCCAAACTTTGGGTCAACCCAAATGCAAGTTTCAATAAATGTGCAGAATTAAGTGAAAGAAGTACATTCTTCGCATTTTGTTCTGACATAAAGATTCTTCTATAGGCCAAAATTCTTATTTTATGACATATAAAAAATTTCAAATTCTCAAATAAGAATTTTATTTTAACTGCCGAAGTTTTCATTTGATGACTTGGTCGGCAACCTGCAGTCGAAACCAAGAAATTCTGAGACATCGACTATAATTCCCAAAAATTATGAGCTTAGCGACTATTAGTATATTCCTAGTAATATACCTATAATCCATTATATTCCATAATTGAGAGCATTAACGTAAGTTATATTCGACAAGCTACACTGTACTTTGTGGTTGTTGTAAATTCTGAGCGATATCCGACATTGAAGACACAATGCTGACGCACCAATCAATGTCATTTGTAGGAAACGATTTTTTATTGCAATAAACTGTAATTAGGAGCCTAAGTACATGTATTTCACAATAAGCTTTTCATTAATATAGCCTAATTGAAGACTTTTGATTTAATGATGATTGAATTACACATTGTTCACAGCAAATTATTTGTTTATACTTCATCAATCAGAAAAATAGATAGACTTGATAAATAGTATATCTGCTTAGTGAGTGCATGGTTAAGCAAATAAAGAATGTGAATTGAAATGAATTCACTTCTAGATAAAGCCGATATTTCGGGGTGCAAAAATATAAAATATATGAAATATACAAAAATTCAATATGCACAAATGCAGCAAAATACATTTGAGCTTGAAGCAAATACAATATGTGCGAACTTTCAATGCGCGGAATGGTGAAGCCCAAAATGAAATAACCATGCTAATAAACACATGTATTTCTTATTTGAAATATTCTGTGAATTGAGTGGAATTTTGATAGAAAATCTAAACTTCATGTTCTTTTCATGTTGTTCTCCTAAGATTCAGATCAAAATAGTAATTTTTATAACTTAATTTGCATATTGCAGCAGTAACAGAAAACCAAGTTTTATATAGAAACCACAAGTTCTGCATAGAAGGCCCAAGTTTTGTATCACTTACCCAAGGTCGATTCAAAACCCTAGGTCCAACTTTGTGTCCAGCGGCTTCCATCGGTCGACGTACAGTGGTACACTTTGGTGCCACTGTAATCGGCCGATAGAAGGCGATGGACAGCGAATGTCCGCTTTTAAATTCAAACCTCAGTTTCTTTTGGACCACTAAATTTTTATCGAAGACTATTATCTTTTGTTTTCCTGGATATAGCACAGACTTTTCAGAAGATTTCATCAATATGAGACTGGAAGCATAATTAATCCAGCCATTTACTATCTAATTATTTGATTGTCTGTTCTTGACATTATGGATTCCAACAATGGCACATTTTCAATACAATAACAAAACTCATGAAAATCATTTGTACCAATATTAAGTGTTAAATTGACAAACACTTAAGGGTCAGACACGCAGTCACTTTTGAAAATGCAAGCAGTCTCTGATTTTGGACTTAAGCGTCTGTAAATGATATTTTTTCTTAATGCATTTTAAATTTTCGGTGGTGCAAATGAACTTCTGGAAAAAAATCTGGCTATGTAACCAGATCTATGACCTTTGATTTTGTCAAGTTGTCTCTAAACCATCGGTCAGCTTTCGATAATTGATGTCAAGTTCTATAATTATCGGGTTAAAGCCTCAATTGAATTATTATGCGGTGTTTGTTAGTTGCATCCTTCTAATCAATGCAATATGATATCCATTGCAATTGTAGCATCTTGATTGTGAAATCGAATTGAATTTATAACGTTAATTTGGTTGTTCACTTAACAATACATTACAGTTTATATACCATTTTCTCCAGGTTCCCATCACCGTCTTCACGTGAATTAGCGGGCGCTTTATTGATTACCAAGTTTGCATGGTTATAGTTTAGTTTGACTGTTGCTTGTTGAAGTTCAGTTAATAGACATCGTAAACCAAAGATTCCATTATGCGGGTGCATTCGTTCAAGTTCAAGCTCCCTTCGTTAAGACGAATTTTCATTACTTTAAAAAGATGTGTACAGGCCTAATGCATTTCGTCCGCAGACGTTCTCAAGAGCACAAATACTGAACAACTTGTTGAGGGATTATATAGTAAAACTTAGCGGTCCATCAAATCGTTTCATGCTTTCTGTTCAGGATAGGTTTACTCTTGGATATGTGGCGACTGTCAGATCATTTCGTGTGAACTGAATGACGTTGTTTACTTGGAATGGATAGGTCAAAGTTCTCGATTTGTGCATCAGTCAGTTGGTATGTTCTTCAAAGACATCGGACGGATGACAATAGATTCAATTTCAGTTTATCGTAAGTCTAATTATCTACGGATACAAGTCTTCTGATGAAGACCTATTGTCCTATCACACAATATTTTGCGCCAAGGAATTGGCATCACACTATTGTTGTAGGAGACGACAATTTTTGTATTTCTAAAATGCGGACTTTACGATCAGCTGAGGCAGGATTGCACAATTGGCTTTGAGGTGTCCTTTACCTTCTGCCACCTCATTCGCAGCCATGCCGACAGTTCATTACTGATACCTGTCCTACAACAAGCGAGCGACGTGTGCGCAGTGAAGCCTTGTCTTTCTGCGCTGTTGAACACTTGTTTGCTTTGCAAATGACCTAGAGCAGTGTTTTTTAAGGTGTTCCACGGGTCACATTCTGCACCGTGGAATTTTCGACTTTTACCGCGGATTTTGCACGTTCATCCGTTACATCTAGTGAGCCATAGCCAACACTATCAATGCCCAGAATTCATCTCAAGATAGCTCATTAACATGATGTCGATTTGTTCATGCGGGTATGATGTGCACTAAGCAGCATTAGCTGTGTGATGATAAAATACATTAATATGTTTGATAATGAGTCTCTTGTCTAAATAGCACATGTAATTAACTTCAAGATTTGAAAAGTCACCTTGCACACGCACATGCAGAATCGCGACTTAAATTCACAGCTATGCTAAATGTTATACTGCATTCATGACATCTGTTTTTGCTTATAAATCCTGAGTGCGTTAGGCGCACACAAATGAAAGTCGATCTTGAGACGATTTGAGTGCAACCCGTGGGAATGATCAGATGACCCGTAGCAAAAACCTTAAAAAACCCTGACCTAGAGGTTTGCAAGTTAAGACTTGGTATAACGGATGGTTCACTCTAGCTTTGCAATATAGTTCTAAGACAAACTTGGTGCAGTAAACTTGAAAAATGAAAAGATGCCGAGTCACTGACGCAGTCATCGAATGGTGCCCTTGAACCGGTAACCCAGATCCATTGCTGGTCTATCAAATAGTGTTCAGATGGGACTAATGTAGTCCTTACATGTAATTTTTCGTTTTTCAAATCTGAAGTCACTCCCTCGATTGTGACTTTATTGAAAGCATAGAAACATTGAAATCAGCCATCTTCTGAGAAACGCTGAAAATGAGCATTTATCAATAAATTCTCTACATTGATCTACCCATTTAAAAACATGCTAAAATGTCTTTTTGAGACTTTTAACAGTGCGTCATCGCTATTAAGTTCATACTAGACTTTGTGTCCCACTCAACAAGCGTTTCACCTTAAGCTCTCTTTTGCTATTGATAGAAAGGAGTGTCTCTGAGGTCGTAAGCAGCCATGAATTCCGCGTCGCATTATTGTAGCTTATTTTAGTTTCTTAATCGCGTAATGTAAGCAGGAAGAAAAATATTACAAGGTTATTTTGCTTTGACACAAATTCGATGGTTGGCTCCAACCAAACCTTGTTCCTTACACAGATGTTTGATGAACTTCAGAGAAATCGCATGGAAGAGATTGTTATTATGGAATTCAGATACTTTGATAAGCATACTAGGGGAAATCTTCTAATGTAATGAAGCATATATTGTCATCAATGAAAGGTTAAATTAGATTGATTGACTGACCAGGCTTATTCATTAATAAGTTTGAGATCAAAGATGACTGCCAATTTTAAACATGTATTTTTCTTATTAAGTAAATTATTATGAATTCAAATGATCTATCTGTTTATCAAGAACGTTAAAAATCCGCGAGTTTTTTTCAAGTAATTCAAGAAGTCTAATTTTTGTGCAGAGACCGCGTGAATTTGCAGTTTTGCAGATTCTCAAGGGATTGAACTCGGGGATGAGTATGTTACTAGCATTACACGCACAAAGTTGTCGTTCACTATAGAGCGTCGTGCATATTTTTCTTTGATGAGTTCAAAGATTTGTTTTGACTCAACTATGAAATAATTCAAATAAATGCAAACACACATCAATGTTAACGTATCGCCGTTCATCTATGATTGTTTGCATCTGCCGTGATTCAATCATGAACCGCATCTGAGTGGATAACTCTTCCAAGGATGTGCCAAGATGCATGATCTCATCATAGTAACTTAAATGACGACACAAAGTGTGCGTTGGGGCTCTGCAATCATCCGATAAGTGTCATTTCGGACAGGCCTGCACCACCCCTTCTTGTCAACTGTCGCAGAATCACCTTGTTGTTTGAAGGACCACCATCGACAGCCTTATGTCAGCAGCAGATCCCTTTAACTGTGAAATGACCGAGAGCTAGTTGAAATAATGTAATGCTCTTTCTGATGTCAAAAAGACGCGGATTTTTAAATATCAATATTAACCTTCTCTGCTTTACTTCAGTACAATATTTGGCATACCCGCTGAGTTGAGATAAAATTGATAGGCAGATGCATTTATGAGTCTTGTACGTTACAGTTTATATTTTTGATAACTGACAGTCGTATTTCAAATCTTCGTGAGCGTCGTGACGTGACCCAAAGTCGTTATGTCAATTTCTTTCGAAATTCAAGTGAAAAAATGGAGCATTGTTTTGATGAATGTGACATAGCACCTCATATGCTGACTTTTCATAAAGACCTGTAGCTACAGTTGATGATGAATTGAGGACCAAATATCATCAACCCTATCGGTTACACAAGAAGTTGATTTGACGAATCTCGTCAAATCAGATCTTTGGAACCCAAGCTTAATAGAAAGATCGAAATGACTGACTTCTAATCGTTTTTGTGTCAAATGCATTGTAAAAATTTGCATATAAGCCCATTTTGGTCGTGTGCGCATGCCCATACTTTTGTGAATTGCTCTTGTGCCTTGACAAAGGACGAACGTCCGAAACGTCGGCAATATATACAATATCGAGAAATTTTGGCCTTATTTTCATTATTCTGAAGAATCATAGTTCTTTCTTTTGTATTCTATTTGATTTCTAATTCATGAAATGGAAAATTGTACTTTTGTGACCTTTAATGTTTTCGCTGTCATGGAATAGGCGAAACAATCATTAAATAGGCCAGCAAAAATAAAAGCAGTTCTATCTATCGATGTCCTCTCACTAAATTAGAAAACTTCGTTCGAATTTGTTTCGTTATTTTGCACATGTTTCCATACACTCTGCATGCGGCATGTCAAACATCACCGTATCTTCTATTTCAGGTATTCATCATAGTCATGGTATTAATCGCATATTTTGGTCTCTTAACGTCATTCAGTCCGACGTACGGCTGGGTCATTTTTCTTCGTTGTATGGTAGGATTTTCTATCGCTGGAGGAGCGACAAGGTAAATTAAAATTCGAAAGCTCTTGTTTTCAGTGACATTTCGAAGTAGTGGTACATAATCTGGTTGCTCTTTAGGATTCATGTGCTTGCAAGAAAGGGTCCATACAGCTCAATGCTGCAGTCATCTGCTCCTTAAGGAGTTTTTGATATTTCATCGTTGACCAATTAAGTTAGTAATCGAAGCCAGAGTCCAAGAACCGGCCAAGTCACTTTTTATGGAACTAAGATGTTTGGAAAGGCATCATCTTCAGCCTTCTCTATCAATCATTGTGTTAATGCAATGTGAAATTCGAATCATTACGATTTCAGAGATATACGTCGTCTAAAAGCGCGTGCAATATGATTGCAAAGTTTTCAAGACAAAAATACACCTTTAAGTACCAAAATTGGCAGTTAGCCGGTTTTTGTACGGGAGACTTCAATTATTTGACTCCTTGCACATGAATGTTTGAATGTGTTCTGATGCAAACGTGCTGCGCATGAAATGGCATGCGGCTATATAAAAACGCATTATCACCAATATAGGACGAATAGCATCAATACGTGTATCTGAACAAGGAAAATTCTAAATGCTATTTTTAAAAGTAATTTTATAGACGTCCTTTGTCCATGAATTGTCATAGCTTACACTTTTGCTAATAAGCATGTGCCGATATGAACTTAAATTACTTTTCATAGCCTGAAATTTTGAATTCTTAAACATGTACAGGCTCATGCAAATGATTTTAATAGATGTCCTCATCTCTTGTTGCGATTGATGATCCCGGAGCAAAGTAATAGTCTTATAATATCATGAGTCCTGCAGACGTCATTTTTCTTTTCCAACAGCAAAACTTTCCATATCGTGAAATTCATGAAATATTTTTTCCTCGTGCATGCTGATACTCCTAGCGAATGCAGCAAATGCTCGGAGATAGTGATATAAAACAGGCGAAGAGTTAAATAACTGCAAAAAATAATATGAACTAAACCTCTCAAGTGTCAAATAATTTAAGGTATTAATGAATAAATAATAAATGATAATATAAAGGTAATAGATTAAAAATAAATTATGTTTAATAAATAAAAAATAACTTCATGTTTTTTATTCTTTATAAAAATAGTTTAAGATCGTTTTTAAAGACACTGAGGTTCTAAAGCCACTCACATTATGAAATTTTTTCGACGCTGTTTTGGTCGATTACCAGATGAAGCAGAAGTGTAAAGTGATTATGTAGGAATCAGCCATAAAGAATCAAAAATGAATAGAAATTATATGAGAAGTACAGTACATGTAAGAAGCAATCTTCATAAAAAATGGACCATTCCACTTTAGTCAATATTTAATAGATTTACGGGCTTTCCAAATTCCAGCACAAGCTTGAGTGACATGTTGTAAATATCCAATGTGAACAAATGAAGTAATTGTGGACTTCGGCGAATATTAACTTGAATTGTGCCTCAACTGTGCCTCAAATTAAACTTTGGAACTCTAGTTTTTATATGATGTACATGTTCACTGTTTGACTTCGTTTATGTTTGACTCGATTGGAGGGCTCGAGAACCGATTGAATATTTACTTCAGAAGGTGGTCCGTTTTTTATGAACATCTCTATGTAAAATCGATGATAATTGAGATAAAATATAAATCAAATGGAACAGTTGTAATTGGTATCGTCATTAACTTCATCATTGCATGCAGAATGAAGGTTAGCACTTGCGGTGCACAGACAAGCATAGAAACTGCTCTCTGATATGGATAGTATTTCCGCTTTAAACTGGAAGTTATCCTTTGAGATCTTTTTCACTTATCGATTTCACAAAGGCAATCTTCACGAACTCTTAATTGGAATGTCAGTCAGAATTGTCGCTATTTTTGAAAGGTTTTGATAAATGAAAAGAAAGTCGGCGAAAAATTTCGAATCTCATTTATCAGACGGAGAAGAAAAGCTTGAGAGGATGAAAAAAGGGATATCGACTTCTCTCCAACGACAAAATATTTGACTTAGCAGATGAAACTGATTCGTCTTTTCTCTCAACCTCCTCATATTTAAGTAAATCGATGATTGCTGGGAGCTAAAATGAAAATCCTATTCTGTCTTATCACCTATTTGCATGAATTTAATTATAAATACAGTTGATAAAATGAATTATTCGACATTTCCCTCCGAAACAGAAGGAAAAAGTGCAAAACAAACGAAAAAAAATACATACAAATCCTAAAAATGGATAAAGATCTGAATTCGAAGTTTCTTCAACTCATCTGGCGCTCATTTCAATATGATGCAATTTGATCTTTTATTGTCATCACCAACGGTAGCTGCGGCGACTGAAATACTGAACATAAAGAAGCTTGTAGAAAGGAGACGGCTTACATATACAGGCCAGATGACGGACTGGCATGAGTCAATTTGCGTGTATATTGCGCAATGACTATTGACTTATCAATATTTAAGAAGTTCGTTATTAAAATCACATGAAATTTGAGGGGAGTGACCGATTCTATGCTCCTACATGTACTATTGATAATCGTCTCCTTCCACTGTTCATTCATTGTTTTCAATATTTCATGACCTTGATTATACTTTCATCATTTGCAAATATCATGCAAATGATGCCCTTTACACATTGTAATAAACAATTGCATCACTACAATTTCGATGTCACACATAACATTGCATCACCCCTGAGTGTTTTCTGTCTAAAAGTGGACGTTCTGCTATTCTCTGTTGAAAAATTAAGAAACGCAGAAATATAAGAATATAATTTCTTATCAGATCGAGTTGTGAATTATCAAAATGTTTGATGCACAGAAATTAAGATGCAGGGTTAAAAGTGTGAGATTGTTAATTGTTTTGAACGGCTCATAATTTTTTGTAAGATAATTGCTTATCAATGAGCATGTCTCACAAGGTCCTTCACACATCTCTGAAGCGATGTGATTTTTCGCTCACATCGGTGTACGTACTCCATGACTTGTTGTGTCTTTTTTCTTTAAATGCAAGAAATATGTGAAGGAATCTTAGAGCAGGTACGTCTTTACATTAACTTCCAAGGTAATCGAACTACAAATTTTGCCATCCGAATCAGACTTACTACTTGTACTTTAATATTTGGACTTGTGTCTTAGCTTTTTGGATGCTTCGATTGTCTTAACTGAATTATTTCTTGGATATAGTCGACTTCTATTTTTGTGGTGAATTGAGCAAGAAGTGTAACATTTCGCACTGACAGAAAATTTCCCCGCTCATCTCTCTCACATGCTGTTGCAAGTATATTATTAGCATTAGAGTGATGTTTTTCATGGAGAATCGATTTTGATCTTTTTATGTATTTAAAGATCAATTGAAGCTTAGTTTGCACTTCGCAAATTTTCCATTTCAGTTTCACACTCTTATCGGAATACTTGCCAAGAAAATATCGTGCCAAAATTTTGATAATCACGACAGTGAGTATGATGATTCGTAAAGATCTTTATCTGCACATATGAATGATTCATTTGTTTTTCCATCAACAGATTTCCTGGGCACTTGGAAGCACATTCGAAATTGTTCTTACATATCTTGTATTACCTACGATGGGATGGCGTTGGCTAGTCTGTTTATCATCGGTGCCTTTATTCGTATTTCTACTATTTGTAAAAGTGAGTGATTACTGTGACATTGCACGTATGTGGAAATGTTAAATAACAAAAATAGTTTTGCATTGAATATCACAGGAGAATGACTATCATCAAGTCGATAAAAGACAAGAACGCCATGGATTACCCGATCGACTGAATTCGCCTGACCCGGGAATCGAACCGACGTCCGCGGTGGAAACAAGCTCACACTTTCACTAGGCCAAGTCGACGGTCTTTTATTGTCTTTATATAGTTGTCATTATCCTCAGATGTTCAATATATTGCAGCAGACCTTTGCTGTGAATAGTTGCGTACATAGAAATCCGACGCTCTCTAACATGATGTACACATTGAAAACAATGCTGCGTCATAGACATGCGCTGCCCGTGTACCTTCTCAGAGTACTTTGCAGAGATTCACGGTTACTATCACAAGATGACTTGCAAGAAGTCGACTTACGACAAGAATTCGGATGTGGACGGTTTGAATCATTTGTTTCTCTTTTAAGATCCAGCAGCGTTGGCTATGATCAGCAAGTAGCTGAAATTGCCATTAACAAGCAACTATTGTTCATTCCAGTTCCAGTAATTTTAACAAATTGAAAAGTTTTATTTCTATGGTTTTGCATTTGTTCAGACGTTTTCCTCGCTGAAAATCTATTCTGCTCGCTTGGGGCAGTAGATAACGCAGTTGCAGCTTTGAACAATGTCAGACGGATCTTTTGTTTCTCTAAATATGAAGTAGGGAAAGTCCATGGGACCAATCAAGAACCTTGCGGAACCCTACTCTTCAACACATCGCCTTCTCCATTTTCAGGTGAGGGATAATGAGGGGTTTTGTCGAATCCTTTCATTGAATTGTCACGCCCATTGTCAAGCTACAACATCTAATTTTAGCAAGTTTCCAGTCACAAAATTTTAATTTGAGATCGTCACGGTTTCTCTGTTAATATTAGAAATCAGAAGGGGGATTCCGACGTATGAACAGGCATTGAATATAAATGTCAGTGGTCTGGTAAGATATTATTGCGATTTTCATATCAATACCATTTTGTTGAACATTTACAGCACTAATTACAGATGTCGCACAGACATTGCATGAACATAGCCAATATTTCCTATACGGCAGAAGTACATTCCAATACAACTTAAATTAACACTGACAGCTCTAAACTCTCGTGTAATGCTTCGCATGGGAATAGCGACATCATGTCTGTATCTTTTGTTCATCAGTTGAACAAGTATTTCAGTGAAGGGACAGTACAGATCAATAGCAGAAATCAGCGTGAAATGAAATCATTTGTGTTCTCGAATTCAGAAACTGACAGAACTTTCATGTCGGGAAAATGTGCAGAACTTTTTATTAGTGGTTTTTAGTATGAAGTCGACTTACATGTTCAGTGTAGCAATAACTCACACTAGTGTTCATTTGTAGCACTAGCATCAAGCTATTGTATATTCTAACAACTCATTCATTTTGAAAAGTGGAATAACCAAATTGAGAGACGCATCTAGACAAAAGAAGCATCTAGCGTCTGTTTCTTCTAGTTTGATGTTGACAGGAGCTCCAATGACACATTTTGATGCAGAATTCGTTCTGTGCACAGCTTTGAAATGAGATGTCGAAAGCAAACTGTTTGTGGTGATACATGATTTGATGCAGGTTTCACTACTGTTGTTGTTCTGTCATCGTGAAATTCAACATGCAAAGCTTTCTACCACTCCAAAATATATTTCATCTGAGATAAATCACACCGGAAGTTTCAGCAATCTCAGATGAGGCTGGAAGATAGTCAGCACCTTGTTTCTATAGCATCTGCATCCATGTAATTCTGTAAAACTCTATCATCCATGAAATTTGTGAAAATCATGAAATCTGGAAAATTTGTGAGCAGACTTGTGGAAAGTCGACTGTCTACAAGAGACTCCATTTCTCTTTCAGTGGCTTCCGGAATCGGCGAGATTTCTCATCGCCGCCGGTCGTGTGAGTGAAGCAGAAAAAGTATTAAAGGATTTGGCTCGACTGAACAGGAAACCGCCAATTAAAGGTCGGCCAGTGATTCCTGCAACTAACGTGAGTTCCCATGTGAATTAATACTTGTGATGAATTCATATTTTGATGTTAGAAAGATATCTTGTCTTACTAATAGTTATAGTGGTTAACGGTACGGTGCACATAGCTGATAACTTCACTTCAGATACATTATTTCCATAATATTGATTAGCATTAATGAATTCATTTAATATTATCAAGAAAAAGAGTACTTTCCAAAGGGATAGAGCGAACAAGCTCTATAGTCTTCTGATTAGTCAGATCTTCTGTACATGCTAAATTGTCTCCATCAGATACATGTTCACACATCCCTCGAAAGCATATGATTGTATTGGTCAAGGAAAATTGCTAGAGGAAGCTAGTTCCTAGTCTGTGCCGTGCGAGCGGAAACTCACTGCATATGTGTGTTAAATTATGCGTGTTAAATCTCATGTGATACCCTGAGTGCGATTTCTCTGCCATAGCTTCTGAAGAGAATCTTAGGCTTCCAAATGCTCTAATTTACTGCAGAGCGGCTTCTACCGAAATTTTTGAAGAGACTAAGTGAAGTGACATGCGATGTGACGTTAGCGAGTTTTTACCCACAAGATTTTTGACATATTCTCAACCCGTTCGAGAAGGTTGAGTATGTTTGTGGGGCACAGATGGCAACTATATTCCACCAGTGGACAATTACTTGACTTGTAAAGATATCAGACAATCTCTGGTGGAAGACAGCTGGTACGATAGAGATTGCCAATGTGTTGACTGGATGTTTCCATAGCAAATCGTTAGTCGTTATTTCAACGAATCATCGTGCGACGTATTTGCATTGCTTTTTTAATTCATTGTCTTTCAAAAGCTAGAGTAAAAGTTATGGATTGGTAAATATTAAAAGAAGTAAAGTCTGTGTGCAGCTATCATTTAATTATCTGTTGCAAGCTGTCAATTGTAAGTAAGAAAAGTAAAATTCACAGAAGCATCTACAGACTCATTCATTGATTGTCGAAGAAATGTTATGATCAATACTTGCTCAAAAGTATTTCTGATCCCAAAGCATCAGTTGTTTGCAAGTCATTTTTCCTGCAATCTTGTTGAAAATGGTTGTCATTGAAACTACTTTGCATTCTGAAATCTGATCTTTTTGGGACTGATGAAGAATTCAACTCATACTAGAATAACGAAATTAAAGAACTCGAAAATTAAATTGCAATGACCGGTCAAAGCATCTTTTCACATATCTTTATTGCCTTTCTCAGAAATGCCATGTTAACTAGATGTTCTTAGAAAGCAAGGGAATGCTTCTCAGCAGATGTCACTGCTCACTGTTTGAACTGTGTAGCAGAATGTTGAGGAAATCTCAAATGTTTGATTGACCACATGCCACAGAAATGTGACATTGACGACTAATTTCACAACTTTTTAGATTGATGAACTCTACACTCCTACGTCACTTCGATGACATAAGTAACTGCAAAACTGAAAGTTTGATCAGCTGAACTTTGTAACTGTGTTGATGTACTTGAAACGTCTGTCTCTGATTGGATGCATGTATTAGTTCAAAGAACCGGCAGAGCAACATTGATGTTTTTCACATCGACTGACAACATTGAACATTTGGTAAAAGAATGCTATCTTTCAGGGAAAGTGCAGACAGCGACATGTTCTCATTGTTTTGCATTTATGAGCTCATGGGAATGCTGTGATGATGAAATATGAATGACGACATGATCGAGCACATGACTAACTCACATACACATTTCGCGTGATATGCCGGCATTGGCTCTCAAGAATCCGTCAGCTGATGCCATTACCGGCCCGTTCAGGCACATGCTATCTCTGAGCATCAATCTGATGTCCCTGTCGTCGAGAGTTAATTGACTGCGGCAGAGGAAATACGTGTAGCGGTCAGACACAGTATCTGTGCCAAGTTGACTTACCGTATATGAACAGAATTTTCTTTGTGCTTTCCGTAGTGAAAAGGTTAATGATTATTTGAATTAGTTGATGTTTATAACAAAGGACAACAGTATACGCCAGTGATAGTCACCAGAAAAACGATTTAATGAATAAGGCTGCGAAATGAGATACAGAGAATGAACGTATACAAAGAGAGATAAAAATTGATTCGTGAAACAACTGGGGTCTATAGCGTCTTGCAAATCAATACATCTTCGACACCTTTTAAAGATAGACTAATCGGATTAGACACATCAAAACTTATGAACACGTCCTTGACGCATTTATTTCTGGTACGTTGAATGGGTATATCTAAATAATAGGACGATTTATGGAATCATTAATTATCTTGCAAGAACAATAATGAATTTGACGTCTTCTCAATAGCGTAGTAAAATAGTTTTAGAAGAAATTGTCTTAATTCATGTTTTCCTTCAGAACTCACTCGTCGTTTATTGACTCCGGTTGAGGATGCGAGATTTAATCATAATTGATTCCAATTTGCGACTCCTCCATTCTACTTTCTCTTCAGCAAGTCGGGGTCGAGATGTAGTTGTTCTGCACTCTTCCTGACATTATGCTACCCCTTTCCTTTGGTCATCTTGGATGTTGGGACCCGGCTCATCGAAATTCATCACTTCCCGTGTCCAACCATCTGGACTTCCTTTGTATGTCCTTGACCAAATCACTTCAGACAGTTATGCTGCAACTCCTAATCATGTAGGCATCTTTGACGGATCACACATGGAATACTGCTCCCATATTTTGACCGCACACATCCATCGGATCACGGAATTCTCGTTCTTGGTGAGGCGAGCAACGTTTTCTGCTTTAACAGGCCATGTCTCCGAAGAATTCAACAGTCCTATAGATGCTTTATAGACATGAACTCGGAGAGTGACTTCTCAGAGAGCCTTTTTTCCCAAGAACTGGCAAAAAATCTGGAGAGTTCTTCCGGTCATTTCTAATGCGTGCAATTCTAATGATCTCTTTAGAGCCCCGCAACATCCTCGTGATCTCAGAACGTTTCAAAAAAAATGGCGAGGGCTCTCCACAACCTCACAAGTCGTCACCATCTCAGCGGACTCCGGTTGATGAGTTGTTCTCCGATGCAACTTGTGATGCATTTTTGTCAATTTGAGAGGTAGATGGAGAATCTTCCCAAGTCCTTCCTGGAAACACCATAGAGGAGCTCTCCTTAATCTGTGCTTGACGATTGATTACTCCTGCTGATAACCTTCTTTGATTTTCTGATGTTGATTCAGTCGATAATTCACAATCGCTGTGTATTGAAAAAGTAAATTAACATTTCCAGACGTTTCAGTATGACCTTAATCATGATTACCTTAAGGCTTAGATTTACCTTTCAATACATATTGATCTTGATTTTTTATAAAAAAAATAGTGATTTGATCGAAAATCAATGTTGAACGAAATAATCTGTTTTCAAACGCTGAAAATCGACCTTTGCGACTGACATGGTCATTCGCATTGAGACTTTCCAATTAGATAATTATTCTTGAGAGAGAGAGAGGATGTCAAAATTGAAATCCTGAGCAGGTATGAGCTGCTCAACAACATTGAAGACACCGATGTCCTTGAATGAAGAGTTCTTTCCGCAAAACCAGTCGCGTGGAGGGTATTTGTAATGATGGTTTGTTAATAACTCTACCGATTCATGTACAGGATCTATTTTTAATGCATTCGGGCTATATCTTTTTGACATCCGTCACTTATCAGCTACAGATACTGTTTAAATGCCAATTAAGATAAAGATGGCTTTTTTTACGAAACTTCGAAATAATTGTGACCATGTGAAAAGAATAAGTAAGAACTGTAGCAGGACGACATAAATCAACGCTAAAAAATCACATTGACTACAAACTCTCCCAGCCTCTCACGGTCAAGTCTGAGAATGTTTCGTTAGGAATTTTTTGGCATTCTACTGCGGCCTAATTTGCAATTTTTACTTCTTGATGATTTCGCTGTTCGTTGAGAATTGGATAGCATCTTCCTTTCTCAGTATTTTGACAAAACGCCGCACTAATGATCTCCTTAATTTCGTTTTTTGTAGTCCGATCAGGCAAGTTGATGATTTCGTATTATCATGCACGGAACGGTTTCAATATTGGGCACTATTTCCCTCCATTATATCTTTTGTTATATTAATTAAGTCATTCGATTTCGGTATGAGTTTGTTAATTGCATGTTTTGAATTGTGAATTGTTTGACGCTGAATTAAAGTATGATATTGAAAAATTGACATTATGTATTATGAATAGCACGTACTGTAAATTCCCTGCATAACCTGCCTATTATGCGAATACAGAGATGATTTACTTCCCCTGATCCTGTCTATAAGGAATACCTACACACCTCCTCCCTGTCTTACGCGATAAATTGCACGATTCTTGTCAAAATCATGTTTTTACTTGTCCGTGATTTCATTTCAGTTGATTTCAGTTGGTTCCGAATCTGGCAGCGGAAATGATCTCAGCGTTATTCAATAAGTTATTCATTTTAATTCACCTTAATCAGATATTGTGTTAACAAAAAAATCGTAAGATCTGGCTTTCTGTAAATTCAGCCAAGAATTCTCATATGAAATCTGGGTTTTTACACTGTGAACCTCCTACGATTCATTAAAATGAAAAAATTAAGCTTTGCGAGTATAGTCACTACTCCTCCACTGGAGATTGGACGGTGCTGCCATTGTCAGACATTATCTATTAGCCCGGATTCCCTTTATGCCGACTTTCAGTGATGCTATCGGGCTCTACCTCTGTAGTACCTAAAGATCGCTAGGCCAAGCACTTATCCACTGTGCGCTGCGGGTAATTACAACAAGAACAAAAATGTGCAAGTCATTCTTGCGCCCATGGTTTTCATATATTTCATTTCAGGCATACAAGCTTGTCTCCATCATCAAGCTTTTTACAAAACCATCTCTAATTGGGTTAAAATGTCCGGCCATTAAATGTTCAAAATATAGTCTGTGTCTTGGATTTACCTTCAGTTACGCTATGTAGATGAATTGAAATCGATATTCTTCTGTTAACACTGACAAAATCTTTCGTGATTTTCTTCTCATCTCCTGTTTTTCAAAAGAACATTTATGATTTGTCGTAAGGACTGTCTTAGAAAATGTTGCGCCATCATTCTTGAGCAGCCTCGAGGTTTTTCATGGTCGACGAAAAGTAGCACAACGTGTCTACCGATGGATGGATACGTCACGATACAGCAAGTTTCCTAATGCCTACGATAAAATGATGCCGAATCTTAATGTTTTCCCTAATTAGACCCAAGATTTCAGGAATACATGCAATGCATTGAATCTAAAGCATGCACAAAATCAATTTTTAATAGGATGTTACTGTAAAAGCATTGATTCGAATCTAGCGAAAGCCAGATATTTCGCGTTCTGTCGAAGGTCAGATTCGGACAGGTAGTTGCTACAGTTTATCTGATGTTAATATATGCGAACTGAGTAAACAAAAGCAGTTGACACAAAATAAAAGAACACTCAAAGTTAACCAACTCCAAGTCTATCTATCTTGGTGAAGTTGTATTATCTTCTAACCTCGTGCTATGTTTTTCCAGTCGCCAGCCGTCAGAAAAATTTATCCTGACGTGTCGGCCGACAGGATAAAATTTCAATAAATTTATAGGATTTATAATTAAGGCGCATAGTGACATAGAGATTAGAAGATAAGGAATGCTATGGTCTCTGTCAGGCAAGAAAATAGTAGAAATCTTTCTACATTTCTACATTTTCTTGCCTTCCAGAGGCCACAGAATGTCTATTTTCTCACTAGGAGAAGCATGCAATTACAAATCGAGTGTACAAAAATCATAAAAACGCTAACAAAAATATTCAAAAATATTCAATTGCGAACTGAATAAGCAGAAGCAGTTAACACAAAAGAAAAGAACACTCAAAGTTAACCAAGTCCAAGATACCATTCTATAGGTAACAAAAGAGGCAACTATCTATCTATCTAGGTATACAATATCTGACCCTCGGTCACTAGAGGGTCACACTATCTGATGAACCACAATATTTGAATTTTTTCTGTTTGAAGTTCATGACGATTTATCTACATCTCAGTAAGTGACTCCTAGCAAAATGGGTTTACTCAAGATATCAACAGGCTGGAATCAGGCGTCTGTTTCAATTCAAAGACCCGGGCTTTGCGAATGGCCCGTTTTATTTAAAATTAGTAATCATATGAACGCAGTTGTAAATGATGCTTAATCAGACAATAGTAAATTTGTCGTCCTGTTCCGAATTAAAGCATTCTTAGGATTATGCGTGTGCCAAGAATGGTCGCATGCTGACCATCGATGTAAGAGAATAGCAAATGACTGAGGTTCGCAGACCGAGGAACAAATTTAACTCAATTGTTCAGCAAACAGTTAAGAATAAATTTCAGCTGAACATTGACGTCAAAGAAATCTTTCTTTAAAATCGATTCAAACGCAGCTCTTCTGTGTTTTTAAAGATGCAAGACCAGACTCGATTCCCTGCCACGGTATGTACTGGCCGAAAATCCAGGTCCTCATCTAGTTCCCGCAATTATTTAAATCAAATATTGAAATTGTTTCTTTTCAGTGTACTGGCTTGCATATCTTAGGATTACTTACCTAAAGTTCTAAAATGAAATGGTACTATAAATTAATTTTCACATTCCATCATGTCAACTTGATTAAGTAGAGACTGTATCCTTCTGTGGATTCCGCTGCGATCCTATGAAGTTGTGGTTTGATATTTAATGCTACATAATGGCAATGTAGAAATGATACTGTGTCACAATGAAATCTTTGATGAGCTATAGAATCGGCTTTAAGTGTCGCCGCGTCAATTTAAATCTATCTTAGCATGTGGAGGGTTATCTACCAACAAATTAGGTTGTATGCTTTTGTATCTTGATGATTCGAATGAAATATTTCTATATCTAGAAGTGTTGGAATGCAAGTGTGATGCTCTTCCAATATATTTCACGATGATCGCCTTAAGTAGACTCAAAACTTGAGACTTCAAAATTGAGATCAGATAACCAAAGCAATTTGATGTGCTGCACGCCCAATATGATTAATAATTGGTTATTGCATTGCATTTTTATAATTTATAAATATGCTTTGCTGCTTGCAATTTAGTTGATGTCAGATTAGACGTCACTTTTCGAGTTGAATTCTGCGTTAAGTATATGTCAAACTGAATTACGACAACCAGCTTTGAATGAAAAATTTTTGATGAAATGTAAAATGAATGCTGAAATACGAGTGTAGACGCAATGTCCACAGTTAAGCTTTTTGTTACATTTTTCCCTTCACAGCGTTTAAAGTTAAACTTTCCGAACCATCATAACTTGTATCAATTTCTATTGACTCAAATAATTCTCTGGTTTGGAAGGATATTCATTTAATACTGCTTTTTACACACTACTGACAAATGCCGCCTAAATTTGTGCTCTTCTAGTATTTAATACTTGCTGCCTATATGCTGTATGATTCCTGATGTTGGATGAAAAGGCAGCTTTTCAGGTCTGTTCCCACATTTTAAAACTGAGAATGCAACTGAACATTCAATTATTCTATTTCCTTGGTATAATGACTTGATAGTCTTGCAAATCAGAGTCATTCATGTATGTCAGTGCTTTTTTGGATCTGTTCTTGCACTATTTTGTACACGAAGGACTATATTTAGCATTTGGTTGGGAGTGCTGTGCAACGCGATCACTGCGAGGACAATCAAAGAGCGATGGTGCCATTTCATGTCGTATGATAGATGTAGGTGTCATTTCATATCGTATCGCATTGACATTTATTAGCTTATCACTGAAGCTGTATGGCTTTACACACTATCTCACTGCATCTTCTGTAAAATGAAGCAAAGAGAAGATATATTTCACCCTGCTCTTTAATGAACGATTAATGCTATCATACGGCTATCAAATCAAGATGGTCACGATACTTCAAACTTTGAAATTGTTAATGTAAAGCAGGGTAAAATAGAGCAGACTAGTTTTTCTACTATTGACGAATTAGATATTCGCAATATGTGAGATTACTGTAAATATGATAACGAAAGGATAGAGATCATGATAGCGATGATTGAAATCTCTACTCTGCATCTTTTACGTATCATCAGAAAGTTGTTTAGCTCACATGCGACAGCATTATCAGATAAATATGTCATTTTCGTCATGCGTCGACCCAAATCATTTCTTATTAGTTGGCATTTTCATGGCGTCTATGAATGAACTGAAATTGTATCATCACGTTTGTCTTAAGATCATTCACTGCTCAATGCAATAGTCAATTCAAAACTGACACGTAGTCGTCCGAATCAATTCAAGATCGTCCGGCAGCCAGAGCGAGTTTCTGCAGGGAACGAGGCCGAAAATGAGAATGTCACAGAATAATGTACACCACATGCCTACTACGAATCTGCGCGTCTCCCGAGTTCTATCCGGTTCCTGTTCTTGTCTGACAGGATCAAGAAAAAACACATGGACGCAGATGCATCCAATGGGACGCAGATAGCAGTTTTCTATGTCTTCTCTGATTAAGTGAAAAGTACAAGACAAAGAATCAATAATTTTTGACATGGAATGTCTTCAAGTCATATCCTATGATGTGTATGTGTTATTATCATGTTTCTGATCGGCAGTGTTTGCGAGAATGTGGATTAATAAAGGCGCATATTTTTGAAGATAATAAAAATCTTACATACAAGATACAAACAAAGCAAGTAATGAACGAAATGGTACGTAGACTAGTACAGTTATATAGGGAAAGAGAGACATTTTGTGCTTCGCAGTTCGACAAAGTGTGATTCATGATGTGGATAAAATTGCCGAACATGCTTGTGTTTGCCGACGTTAGTAGGCTTGCCAAATCTAGATGTGTTTACCTTCGTAGACAGGGGTGCATGAACATGAGGGGAAATTACCTGAAGACATTCCATGTAACAAATTGTGCCTCTGGGCTTAGTTCTTCTCGCTTAATCAGAGAAAACATAGAAATTTTCATTTTGACCAAAAAATACAGTCTGCGTTCCATTGAATTAATATGTATTTTTCTTTGATCCTGTCTGACAAGAAGAGGAACCGGGTAGAACTTGGCAGACGCCCATTTGGCATACGGTGTCCATCATTCTGTGAAAGTCTCATCTTCGACCTCGTTCCCTGCAGAAACTCGTTCTGGCTGCCGAACTAGCGGGTTATAATAAGAAAATATGTTTCACTGATCTACTATATTGCTGCAGAATGATATAGCAATTTATTTGGCTATTGAAAACTACATGATAAGGTGCAACATAGGAATCTAAATCATCTGATGTGAAGTGAATTTGAAGTTATCCATGTTTTGTGGACATTGTAAACCTTGGCCATAAGTCAGATGACCGTCAGCGGGCTGGGCTTGAATCTGATTTTTTCAACTGAACCAAGCTCTGATCAGAGCTGAAAATTCACCTCCATTGTGATGATGAAAAATTCTATGAATCGGGGTGTTATTATTAGATGTCGTAATGTAAATCACATGGCCTTACGGCTGATGTGAATATACACATCCCAGTAGGATTCTTACCAACGTGCGCAGGAGTCAAGGGAATCAAAAGCAGTTCCAGTTATTAACATCTCCTGTGCATACTTGCAAGTTGCATGTGTAAACTGCATGAGAGCGTAAGCTAATCGCCACCTAGGTAGGTAATAATTAATGCATCTTAATAAATGCAAATAAAACGCTTATGCTCTTATCAACAAATTCCTATACTCGCTTTTCGGATATTAGGATTTCTAGCTGTGATAGATAATCATAGCGGCAGATAAGTCATGCAGCATGCTAGCATATTCAGTACTATTTGAAGTAATGCTTTCCGGCGGTGTAATAGTTCCGCAGGATTTCTGCAGAAATCTCCCACAGTGTGTGACAGTTGGAATGAAGAACGCGTTCTCCGAAAAGTTCAAAAATGTTCTCACAGGGTTATGGAACAAGACAAGTTTTTGTCCTTATTGATAATCTGACCTAACATTCGCGAGATTTAGATAATGACCTTCGTTGAGCATTTCGAGATATGAATGATTCCAATCATCGCTTGAGAATCCCGGTGTTGAAAATCACATGATGATCACAACTTAATGATGTGCGAACGATTATCACGCAACTTGTTAATGTCCAAATGTACTTGGAGATAATTTAACGGTAGGTGATATTTGTAAAATCATCTATCGGGCGAATGATGCAGGGACTGTTTAAAGTCCGATTGGCTCTTTGAAAGATCTGAGGTTTGGATGAACTGATATAGATATACCGATAAGCCACTGAAAATCAGTTCCTCCTACTTCGATAATCAACCGATTGTGACCGACAATAACAGTTTTAGCGAAAAACTATGATTATTTGCTGTTCATCCCGGTTAAATCGCGCATCTCGGGAAATTTCATGCGCAAAGTAATTGTCAAAGTATTTGGTCAAAGCGTCCATATTCTCGGAATTAGAATCTACATTTATTAGTGAATCGATGATCTCAGTAAACAATACTGAGTACGTGATATCAGTGGTTTGTAAGTTCAGCAATTATGGCTAGCCTGATGGGTGACATTTTCAAACATAAAAATTTAGGCTCTTCAAGGGGAGAAGTGAATTTAGGTAATTTCATGAGTAATTGAAGTAAGGAGAATTGAGGTTATAAATGTCGAAACATGAAAACGCAATGGCCATATGAAATGCGGAAATCATAATAGAGTTACAATGATTATAACAAATCTATTATAAATAAATAATTGAACTTATCTGCATGTCACTTGAGGAGTGACGTACAACCACTTGAGGAGTGACGTAGAACGTATTCACCTACATCACACATTCATAATCTGCTATGTGTCATCACCTCATTGAGTATGGTGACGTAAATTCAAATCCATTCCTATATTGTGTTATGTTTTTTTATTCAGCTACTGCTGAGAGAGGAATTTTGATAGCAGTCTTGCAGATATTTACTATCTATCTGACTTAAAAGCATGATTACTGTTTAATTACTCTCGCAGCATCGTGTATTGATCTGATGTAGAAAGTTTGATTAAGTCAGTGTGTGATATTGAGCCTGGGTGCCCAGTCATATAATTTTTATAGGACTCCGATTAGTCTGACTTCGGGGATTTGATAGAGCTGCGACTCCAGTGGTAGGCCTAGGTCAAGAATGTAGTAGAAAAATGTGTGGATTATGTGCTAATATCATGTATATTTAGAAGATATGTTAGATCATCTCACTTAATTGGACTAAATCTTGTTATTTTACAAAGGATGCAAAATGCTCAAGTACAGGAGCACCTGAAACTGTATATAGACCTACCAAATATTAGCGACTACGTACCCCCAAGTGTTGTAGTATGACTTCAATCACAATGTTCTTCGCGTCTGGCATTACATGAGACTTATATGTTGCAGAAGGCGCAAAATTTTCAGTTTTTGGGAGCTGATTTTTTTTACTGTTTCAGACCAAGATTTGACCTGCATTTAACTATTGGTGATTTCTTCTAAGTCCTACCGAATGACTTGGTAGGAAATTCTCAAATACACCTTTAACTAAGCAACTATTGGGACTGTGGCATGTGGCTAATTGAATCCAACGTAATTTGTTATTGAAATCTTAATTACATCCAGATACTGATCAAGGAAATGTTATTTAAGCCAAGTTATATTCTATATGATGTATGTTGTATACTTTAATACTTTGTGGATTACTATTCTGTGTCCAAATTCGAACTCCCAAGTTTCTAACTTACCTGAGCTAACTCAGCCTACAGGGAAAGGTCTGGTGACTCCATTGAATATATCTGGTGACGGTTCAGGACAGTTCCACTGACAGATGTCAAAGACTGTAAAAGGTATTCCTTCTGGCACCATGTAAATCCGAGAGCGGGTGCTTGATGACTGTTTCTGGGGTAGTGATGATGTGTTTTGATTACTTAGTATCAGGGTTTGGTTCTTGTTGGGTTCCTGGCCCCAATGGGCTAGTGCTTATGACTAAGAGAGACGCTCTTGTAACTGGCAATCTGTCTGTGAGACGCCAGCGTCAGTGAGCATGTCCGTGATTATGTATAAGATTGCTAACAAGGTTGTTTTCGTTGGTAGTCAGCAGGACACTGTCACCGTCAATGAAATATGACTCGATTTGAGATATCGATGCACTACAAGTCTATGATTTGTGACTTCATTTCTATCTGGTTGAACTTCAATTTCAGGAAACTCGTGGGCATATAAAGTACTTGTTTCAAGGGCAATATCTCCCGATATCGTTGATTCTGATGCTTCTCTGGTTTGGTATTGCATTTATCTACTATGGAATCATCCTCGTTTCTGCGGAGATCTTCAGATTTCATCACGATTGCTACGCAAGTTAGTAAAAATATTTTCATGCATTGGTGAACCAATATCAAAGTTATTTATGCGACCTTACGCATGTTAAGTAAAGTACAGGATGCAATAACGATGATACATTACTTTAAAAAGGACTGAAAGTCACAAATTTTAACTAACTCTGTTGATCTTCCTCAATCATAAATACAATATTTTCACTGATCAATGATTTAATCGAATATATGGAAAACATGTTTTGGAAATCATTCTGAAGAGAAATCGACACAGCAGACACGAAATCCCAGAAAGCAACAAGTCAAAGATTTCTGCTTCACACGTTGGTGTACAAACAGAAAATGTAAATATCAGAGTCACGATGTCTTATCACTGACTTACAAAGAAATGAGCTGAATAATGGAACGTTTATATCAACTGAAAGCAAACCCTTGATGCGACAGAACTGTGTAGATTCAGCAGGTGCTCAACGGAAGTAAAATGACAATAAGTGCTTGGTAACGGAAGACAAACTCGTTTGCATAGGGTTTAGAAAGCAAATATTTGATAACAGAAGAGGGAAAACATGAAAACTGAAAGTAAGACTGATACTAATGAACATAAATGTAATGCATTTTAAAAAGTGATGGAAATATGTAAAGCAGGTCAGACACGCATGTTGAAGGTCAACAGAAGAAAATTTGAAAAACACAAGAAAAATAAAAAACAATAAATTACGTCAATAATACCAAATCAATCGAAATTACTTACCATAGAAATTTACATTCAATGAATGCAGAATCATATCTCGTTCAAATAAAAACTATATTATATTATCTCGTTTATCAAATCAAAACTGACTTTTTTAATTCGCTGTCGAACATTGTCGGCTGATAAGGCGTAAGAAAATATGATAAGTCCATGTCAAGTGTCTGTATAGGTCAATCGGTCAACTAAATAAAGTGAATGAAAAAGATGAAGTTATAGCGTCACTACTCCCCCATCTATGCCCTACATCGCTGACGTAGTCAGACGTTTCTGGAATGCTGTGGTACATTTAACCCAGATGCTACTTCTGCCGACACTTTCGGAGCTCGACCATCAGTCCAAAAGATCGCTAGACCAAGCACTTAGCCAGTATGCTACGGAGACGGAACTGATTGAAAAGTTGTCTCTACAAAATGAAAGTACAGTATCAGCATCCACGTAGTTAAATCGGTAGCATGACAGTTCGACGGTTAGCATCTACCTGTCCTAAAGAATTTAGTGCTTGATCAAGTCAGAGGACAAAATTACATCGTTCCTACAAATATAACTCGTTCACCAGTCTTTCGATAATCTTTCTAAATGCAACTATATTTGGTACTTATGGGTTATCTCCCCCCCCCAGGTTTTCAAATTTGTCTAAAATCTGCAAAAATTAGTCAATCGTCACCAAACTTCAGGTAAACGTATTTAAGTATATTTTCTACCCACATACAAAATTTTATACAGATCAGGCAAGTACTTTTTGCATGATAGACGATTACGTGAAGTGTAGCGAAGTCTGCAGCTTGATCTGACTACCTCTGTTCGACGCATCGCTATGTCGAGTGTGCACTGTTCTCTCTCCCTCTCCGTCTCATCCACTGTTATTTGAAATCTTCCCACGACCACTACCTTGCCACACCTTTATTAAGCCACGCATATTGATATAAGGGATGTGGTCTGGTCATCATCGCTTCACGAGTTGTCGGGAAATGATTTTGTTAACCTCAAGTGCTTTCTGCTCCGACAGTGAGATCATAAGAAGTCAGATCAAGCTGCGGTATCGCTGCACTTCAAGTTATCGCTCCTAATTCAAAAAGTACTTGTCCGATTTGCCTAAATTTTTGGATGTGGGTAGAGAATAACCTTACTTACTTGTGCTAAAGTTTTGTGACGATTGATTTATTTCTACGGATTTTAGACAAATTTGAAAAAGTGGGGGGGAGATAACACATAAGTACCCTATATTCTTCGTGAGTGTTAAAATCCTCAAAGAAATGAAGCAGTGTTATTTCGTTAAATTCACTTTTCTATCATATTTGTTTTGATAATGTTCCCTTAAAGAAATATTTTACTCGATTATTGATTACGTGTTATGTGATACTATTTAGCATCTTTCCTGACGCTTTTGCATAACGCGTTGAGTGATTTTGTGATCAAGTGCATACTACTAATTATATCTTGCTCATAGTATTACTGAATTTCTTTTTTTATCATTCGTTTTAAATCGCTCCATGAAAATGTCACATAATAATAAGAAAAACACGAAAAAATAGCATGTAAAATGTACAAATTATATTTTCAGCAACTGAAGAAGTTGTCGTTGGTCACAACATCACTGAAATTATTCAAGATAAGTCATGTTGCAAGCCAATGACAAATGATGACTACAAAGCAATGTTGATCTCTTCATTTGGTGAATTTGTCAGTAAGTTTTATCGAGTCATCATTGAATTCAGCATGCATGTAGACGTGAATTACTGTAACTGATGTTATAATTGTGGATCTAAAAATATAAAAGTGTATCTGTATCAACTTTTTCCTGGGAAGAGACAGGATGAAGTTACTCGGTCTGTCATGCATGGGCGAGCTACAGAATCCCAAAGTGAAGACAAAACTAAGGAGGAAGACAGTTTTGGTTCGTAGTGCTCGAGCTATATACATGTAACTTTTAAAGATATTCGAGAATCTAACTCTGTTGCATGTTTTAAACGCCGTTTTTTTGAAAACTTAAGACTTTCGACAGGTTACAATTGCTTTTTACTGAACCTCCATACTTGTATATTCGGTATGAGGACCATTTCATTTTAGCTCATGGTGCCAATGTCAT
The DNA here is from genome assembly GCA_907163375.1 of Prostheceraeus crozeri. Taxonomy (NCBI): domain Eukaryota; kingdom Metazoa; phylum Platyhelminthes; order Polycladida; family Euryleptidae; genus Prostheceraeus; species Prostheceraeus crozeri. The sequence goes on along the minus strand of CAJQUW010011646.1, from coordinate 229,103 downwards.
TCTCAGTGTATAAAGAATTTATTATTATTATTACTATTGTCACCGATTTTGTGAAATATACCTAAAGACAGCTATTGGGGATATCCACGCACGCAAACTATGCATCAAATCAGATTTCATTGAAATGTCAGATTAAGTAAGCGTAACCCGGCCACTACTGAAAACCAGTCAATCCTCATTTCAAAAATTTCTAAAAAGTTTTGATTGAAACAATGAAATACTGTTATTTGAATTTTAGTCTCTTTAATATTGCAAATTGTAGCAGTTGTTCACATTGCATCTTTAAAACCTAGTAGATAAGGTTATGATTAAATATGTTGCCCCATAAATCCCATAATATATCATTCTCCTTTTTCCTGAGTTTTCTTGTTTGTGTTTTCCTTTGTTCATGAACAAATCTATGTGTATAATACTCAATTCGGATCTAACCAGGCCTGTTGGTGGCCATGGTAATGGGACTATGTTCCAGGTTCTAAAAGTGGAAAGTGGAATTCCAATAACGGAATTGCAAATTGCTGTCCAACACGTAACAGCGCCCACCTCTGCATACAATTGGGATTGCAAACTTGAAACTGAAGCAGACACAGAACAAAATTAAATGAATCAAAAAAATAGACGATATGTTTATGAAAGCAGAGCATGAATAGACTAAAAATGGATGGAATAATCCTCGCTTTATGGGACATGATGGGAATCCCAGCATTCTTTCAGTAGAAATAGGACAGAAATTTCCGTCACATCAACAAACCTGGTTATGACTTCTGAAAACTGTATTGAAACATTTTCAGAAGTAGATTCTATCTGCTTTGTTTATAAATGATGAAAATTGACTGCTTGTAAACTTATACCTTCTTCGTTTCAGTCATTCCATTCAATCTGATATTCATTGATATAATTGGTCGAAAGGGTACTTTGGCAATCGGTTATTTTTCCGCCGGGTTATTCTTCGGTCTCCTCCAATTGTGCACATCTAAAGCTGCAATTACCGCATTTTTGTTCATGATTCGTGCATTTGCGGCTGGCATCTTCAACACAGTTTACATTTACACAGCTGAAGTGTATCCCACTACAGTGCGCTCAGTCGGCATTGGATCCTGCTCCGCTGTTGCACGGTTAGGATCAATGACAACTCCGTATATCGCTCAGGTACTGATGCCGGATGTCTCTGTCTTAGCAGGAGTAATGGTATACGTCAGCGTTTGTGCAACTTGTGGACTTGGATCTATACTTCTACCAATCGAGACAAAGAACCGTGAAATGGCGGTATGTTGCATTTTATAGATATAGGCATTCTTCATTCATTAGATTCAGAAGGTAGATAATTTTATATCTTGAATTATTCTGATCTCTGATGACTCAATATTATACAGAGCCAGATAACTGAAGTTTTATTAGCATTAAATTCTTATAATATTCGTATGGATTGCAATTCGTATATTTTCACTTTTGTTTGATTGGATAAATTAGTGTTTTCAAGGTCAAAGTGATGGAGCCCAGATTTTTCTGAATAAGCAATTCATGACCCAGCTTTAGAATCAATTTTGCTTTTACAGAGCCTGCAGAAGTGCACATTGGGCCTAAAAATTGTAAAATTTCTAATAGTACAAGCATTAAAAACTTTGCAAACGATCAGGATTACATGTATGCACATTTGCAATAATATAGCATCATAGAAAGAGAAGGTATATAATAAAGGGCTTTAGAATACTGGGTCATCTTTGTGGACGAGTTCTACAGTAGATCAATAAAGCCCTTGGTTGAATTGATCGGTAAATATTGTTTTGTAATAAGCAAAAAGTCGATGGTGTTCAGGTCATTTCCGTCATTGTCCCCATGTTATCCATCAACTTATACTTAAGAAAGTTCGATTTTTGATTTCGTGTTTCTTCACAGTTGTATAATATCCCTCGAAGTACAGGATCTAAGCAAGGTGGAAGCGCTTCACCGTGTGGCTTATCGCGCTGTTAAGCATGCAAATAATTTCTTATCAATTATCTGTAGCAATACGACTCACAACTGTCAAGAGGTGGCTAGCGCTACATGCAGCATTACCAACATTTTTTGCGCACTTGAATTTGAAAATTGTTCTTTTTTATATACTGGGGCGAAACAGGGAGGTCTCTTTGGGACAGAATAAATGGACATCGCTTATACACGAGGTATGATGATGAAAATAAGCAGCATTTCATTGTCTAAAACATCTTCATCGACAACATAACGTAGAAGTCTACCCATTGAATAAAATCGAAAGAAATGAACGAAAGAAAAGAAATGAAATTCATAAGTCAATTGATCCTTTTGGTTTGAATATGCAGCACGTTTTACAACGATCACCTATATTTGATCCCAAATCTCCTAAAAATAAACACCATCATAGCTGTTATTTGATGCATTATTCTATCCCTTCTGTTTCTATGATGCTGTTATTGCAAATGCATGCAATCCTGATGTCCTTCAAATTTTTTAATGCTTGTTTCATTTGATTTGTGTATGTATACTTTTGTGCATCTTTCTATTCCTGATTAAGGTTAAGGGCGGCTGTTCAACTCTTACCTGAAGCCGGTCGAATAAATATTTGATATCTGCTTGATTTAATTACGACGTTCGCAACTAATGGACCATAAATATATTTGATATCTTGGGATATAAGCCAAGCTGCTGAATGATTTTGCTGGTGCATAATTAGTTCTTACTGTTTAATACGCAAGACGGCTTTATCAAGTGAGATAATGCATGAAAGCGATCTTTAGCAGATATTGGAATATTTGAATTATAAACTGTGATAAAATGAAATATCAGAGCAAATATCACAAGCACAAAATTACTACTTGATATTGAGAGCACTCTTCACGGTTGTTGATATGTGACTGTTGCTGACGGATAATCATGCATGTAGATCCTCAAAGACATTATCTTGATCTCAATCTTAAATAGTTTACAGCAGTGGTGGTCAACGCGTGGCCCGCGGACTCATTGATGCCACCGCTTCTCATATCTAATGTGGCCCGCGGACATTATTTGAATCGATGATGTGAAAATGACTCACTTCAACTTAGACCTCTGAGAGGTGCATCAAAGGGTGAGGGATCCTCTTCAGAATTTGCAAAACCATTAATTAACAACTAAATGAGTAATATGATGGCACAAAAAGACAAAAATTCATTTTCGAATTATCCAACCATGCTTCTTTCGTAGGGCTGATGAATATCTTCTCGTATAAGCGCAAAACGGTCATCACCTAAGCACCATTCATTTTGCTAAATCATAAAGTATTCGATGCCCTGCTGAGCATGTTTCTCTACGTAATTCACCACTCCTCAATGAACCCAGAAAGAGCCTATATTAATTGAACATTGACTACGAATGGAGGAATCCAAACGCAAGATTTTGACAGGCCAACATTTTTTCAAATATTCTTGGTGAATTTCATTTGTATACTACTACACTAATATATATTTCATTTCGTATAATCAATTGGCATTAGCACACGCCCACCATTTGTGGAGCCCATAAACGGTTTTTGAAAGCCGTATATGTTTGTGTGACATATGTGAACACATGTAGGCATACATGTATAGCATGATCAATAATTGTAGCAAAATCAATTTTATCTTGTGCAACTTTCATTTTTGATAGTTGCAGTGCACTTACAGACCGTTGTATTTTGATGAAATAAGGTAATGTCGGTCAAATCACCAAAAAAGTCAATTTGCCGTTTAATTACACAAAGGAAAAGTTTCCATGATTTGTTACAGGCCTTTTCGCTCTTCAATGCTCACATGAATTTTAGACAGTAAATTATGATTCCCGAATATTAAACAAATTGGTTGGTTGCGTACAATACTGCTGTATACATTCGCATGTAAAATTTTGTTATGTAATGCAACCACTATATATGCACGCACGGTACAGCAGCCCATATGTGCACTTAAAAGTACGGAATAAAAGAATATAAAGCCTATACTACTGCCTTTTAAAACTGGTGGCCCGCAAACTTTTCGAGGGCCACTCCTTGTGGCCCGCTATCACAACTTGGTTGCCCACCACTGGTTTACAGTTTTCTAAGCACTTATATAGTGAAGACATATTATCGTGTATGATTTTATACTGTACTGTCATTTCTTCAAAACGAAGTTCTTTCTTTGGATTCCTGTACCTTTAATTTTAGATTTATAACTTCTTGGTTGCATGTTTGTTTCTTGTTATTGCTATTTGGTCGCTATTTGTGATGTGAAAATGAATGATACAGTCTCACAGGTAAGTCGAGATTTTGGAGTAGATTGCTCCTTATATAACATGAGAATAGAACATGAAAATATCAATATTTCTCACACTTTTGTGAAAGGTTAGAAGGAGCACTACGTCTTTCAGAAAAATTCGGAGGTTAATTATTAAGAAGTAAATCAATCAAATATGAAACTCGATTTGACAGATTTTCTGTTATGCGCTGTCTGCACAACGCTCGATTCCTCATTTCTGTTTTCATTTTCTGTAGGTAAAGCCGAATGATATTCCTTCATTATAGCTGAAAATTCAATTTATGTTATATCTCGCTTGATAATGCCGTCCAACAGTGAAAATTTGCGTTTTGTGCCATATAGAACCTAGTGATTATTAGCTATCAAATAGTGTGTAAATGATGCTGTTTGAAATCAATCGTCAGTTGTCTGTATAAATACAAAGTCAACAGCATAGGCCTACCTAATCTAAACCTGGAAAGTCAGCTCCAAAAAGAAAGCAGCGTTGTGAAATACCGTGTTAATCGCGCATTTTCCAAAACTCATTTGCTAAAAACGCAAGCATTTTGCAGCTTTTGAAAGCTTTAACGACCAAAAAAATTCATTAAAAAGAGAGTGGATTATAAATCTAATCTGGAATTTTAATCGGTTATCTTTAAATCTGTCTCCTAAAAAAGTTTCATTCTTTGCTAGCACTGACTTTCATTTTCTGCTGGCTGCTCGAGTTCACTTTCAAAGTTTGTGCCATCTTGCAAACAGGCCCGTCGTCAGAATGGATTTACAGGGGGGGGCTCAGCTTCTGACTGGAGGGGCAAGCGTTTGTGATTTTTATATTCAATGAAGCACATAACCAATATACCTAATCATGCATATTTGACATTCCTGTGCTTCACATATCTGTATTTTCGTACTTTCTATTGTAATCGCAAGTTAGCTAAATTAAAACATGCACAGATTAAGTATTCAAATGTAATTCAAAAAAGTTGTAAGCGTTTGTGAACATTGCTAAATGTCTTCAAGACAGACTGAACGTCAATATTTTCCACCCTATCTTTCTCAAAAGTCAAAAAGCACAAACTGGCTCGTCGAGACTGCGCCATGCTTTGTCGTTGTGGCCGATCAATGCGGGTAAGTGCCGAAAACGACGCCTCACAGACAGCAGTGGAACAGGCCATTGTTGACACCGCCGCAAATAAATCGTATGTGCACTGGAAGGCCTCTCTTTGATTATGCAAAACATCGAGAAGTGTGGAAGTAGGCCTCCCGTCGATTTTCTTCTTGAGATAGCGTCTCACCAAATCTAATTCGCCTTCATCTGGAATCATAATTCCCAGTCGGCTGAGCGGGTCAATCGTAGTCTTGATTAAAAATTCGTCTCCGTCTGGTATAGTTCCCTACAGAAAATAAAAAAAGCAACTACTCAATTTTCAGTAGCTAACTATTACAGCACCATTAAGTTTAGAATTTAATCTTCGATAGTAAAGAATTAAAACACACGGCTTGCATATGAATTCTCCAGCTATGGACATTTGATGATGGATTTTGCTTGTTATATGATGATCTTATCACAAAATAGTTCGATTTGGTAAATGAAGTCTAGAAAATATTTCATAAAAGTAATCTAGATATGTCAATAGAGACAATGATTAGTCGATGACGATAACAAATAGGCCTAAAAGCAAGATTATTATTTGACTTTATGAAAATAGATGTTAATGCTATTTATATATTTATTATTGTTCACATGCAAAACCTGTTAGCGACATTTTATTTTCCTGTTTGAGCAGAAGAGAAACTTACTTGCAAAGCCTTGTACAACCAATCCTTTTCTTCAAAGCGTCGATAAAGTTCCTGTGTGACAAGGTCGATGATTTCGAAGTACACTGCCTTGGTGTTTATGCTGTCTATATCAGATTGATGGCCACTGACAGCCGCAAGAACAACACTGTCTCTCAGAAGGGTACTTATTTTTCTCTTGCGAGATGGATGGTCACCTTTTTGGTCCTTTATGAAAGCATTACTTTCTGTCAATATATCACTGAATACTTCTTCACTTCTAATTTCATTGAGCATTTCTTTGACCTGTGAGATTAATTCCATGGCTTTTCGCAGATCACATGCATGACTTTGCAATGCTTTGTCGATTGGCATCAAAATCCCCAGTATGCGCTTCATAACAACAGCTATGAATATGAAATTAGGTCGACACAAAATTTTTCGCAATCCGATGGCTCTCGATGGTAGATCGCCCTCCAAATTCATTGACTTACTGATCTCTTTCAACGTTGAGACAATTTCTGCATGGTTGTCAATAAGACGCTTTGTGGCATCGTGATGTCCTGACCAACGTGTCTCGAGTAATGGCTTCAATTTCGTCCCATTGTACTTATCAACAATTGATTGCATTTGAAAAATTTGTATATCACTGCACACTGATCGAAGTAGTACCTCACTGCTGAGATAGTAGAAACTAGATCCACAATAACCAAATGAAGTCGGTGGTTAAAGCAATGTACGTATGGTACCTCTTTTCCGGCTCTTCTCTGTATGATAGCTTGCACTCCTGCGAGTCTGCCACTCATTGAACTGGCTCCATCATAGCATTGGGTAAGCAATCGCTCAATCGGAAGGTTGTACTTTGCCAAGCTCTCCAAAATAACGTCGGTCATCGATGAGGCATCCAGTTTCGCAGACATAGGCATGCAGAGAAGGCATTCTTCCACTTTCCCATTCTTAACAAATCGAACTGAAATGGAGATATTTTCGATGTTGCTCTTGTCACGCGTTCCATCTGCTAAAAGTGTAAAAAACGGAACGTCAGCGTTTAGGCAGTCGGATGCTACTCCTCTTGCAACGACGTTTGCAAGAGTGTCAATTAAATCATTTTGAATTGTAGGAGATGTGTAGGTGGAATTGCGAGGAATTCCGGGCTCAATGTCAGCAAGCTTTTTATCCTTTCGAAGAGTGTATTTGAACATCTTGATAAATACACCACTGTCTGAATCATCACCCCTAAATGGCAATTCGTTAGTTGCCAAAAATTGTACTATCTCAATCAAGGACTGGACATAATATCTCCTCTTTTCTAGAATGTCGGAGTTCAGGAGGTAAGATATCGATGTTCTGTTGTCCTCTCTGTTTTTCTGCTCATTCCAAGCAATGGTTGAATTTCTGTGCGTCGTAGTTTCAGCATGCTGAACAAATCCCTTTCTTTTGTCTCCAAGAGCGGTTTTCCATGCTCTGTAACCTGCCTTGATGAAGACCGACTCAAATTCCTTTGAACTTCTGGTAGCGTATATCCTGCAGGGATGACAGTACGCTGCATCTCTTTCGACGGAATATTCCAGCCAAGGGAATTGGTCAAACCACTGTGATCGAAAGCAGCGGTTGTCCTTGTCTCTTGGATATGACTTAAGTCGAGGTTGCTTTAGTTCAGCGCCAAATATGTCTTTCGGTAATGAATGCAAAACACTAGGAATCGCAGTTGCAGATTGTGTAGGGATTTTAATTGCTGATGACTGCATCGCAGTTGTGTATGATTGGATCGCAGTTGCGGATGATTGGATCGCAGTGGATGATTGGATCGCAGTTGTGGATGATTGGATCGCAGTTGTGGATGATTGGATCGCAGTTGTGGATGATTGGATCGCAGTTGCGGATGATTGGATCGCAGTTGCGGAGGTAGTAGGGGTATCAGCTGAAGATGTTGGCGTGAGTGAACTTCGAGGTTTTAGAAGCCATGATGTTAAAAGGATAGATTTTTTATGCACCTCATCTTTTGAATTGCGATGCGGCATTTCCGACTATTCAATTATCACCTCTGAATATAAAACAAAAGTCACCAGTTACGGGGGAACACAAGACACAGATATTGTCAATAGAGACGTAAGCGTGTGCGTGTAATTCGAATTTGTTGAGCGCAGGCCGATGCATTGTCAGTAGAGTGACAAATTGCTTTCTTGATGCGAGATTGAAAAGTGGATTTGCCTTGTGTGCATGTATGCATTGTGTGAGAAAAAACCAATGATCATGGTGCAGTTATTTACTCTATTGATGCGAATGGCTTCGTCTGCATCGAGTGAATGACTCACTCAATGCCGAAGGAGTGATAACCTGATAAATCCACTGTCTTCATTCATCGTCTTACATTCCTCGATGCTACCATGTTGTGTTCACGTGAACTTAAATTTTAACTGACTGTCAATTCATTTCGTGTATAACTATTATTTTGTACCATGCCATACAAATATTGCGTTGGAGGTTGCAAAAGTGGGTAGAAGACCGATGGAACCGAAAAGGTGTCATTATTCAGTTTTCCATATGAGAACGAATATAGTCAACGAAATAAATGGTTCCTATACAACGCGTTGATCTCAAAAGTGTTAATGAAGTAACTGACAGGATGAAAGTCTGTACTAAACACTTTCTGTCAGATGACTTTGAATTTGAAACCGACAAAAAGAAGAAAATAAAATCTTACGTTACCGGATATCTCCTTTTATTTAATTGACAAACACTCCTTTGATTATGTCCCCGGAAAACTGCAGTCGGATCCTATGAATGTGGATTTGGCGGTACTTCTATTCTTTCCTCTCCACAAATCATCTATTTCAAAATCAACAAATTTAGCCGAACTAAACTGCATTTTCTTCTAGGAAAAGGTAGATCAGTCGTAGAGGTTAAGTTCACGAAATAACACAAAGACGAGCAGCAGAGGAATTAATCAAGACGGAAATTCCTAGAAACTAATAACTTAAATAGAAACTAATGAGCAGAGAGACACAAAACAGTGGTGAAGGACTGAAGTGATGAAGTCATAAATTATTCGCAATGAGTAACAGGTGGGAAATGTTCACGCTGAATGAGTCAATAGTTATCGTCAGTCAAAAACTCCATTCACAATGCAATGGAATTATGCTATTAGGCTTTTCTTGTATGACCATTGCCATCAACTAAAAGTAGAAACATGTGAACATTATTTAACAGGAGGGGCGAAATTTTTAACAGGTGGGGCGGCGCCCCCTTGCCCCCCGCTGGCGACGGGCCTGCTTGCAAAACCATAGGGCGATGCTTTTAAAGAGTGGATAAAATAAAAGTGATGTTTTTGAAAAAGCTACAAGACTGAATTTTAACCAAGTAAATAATTGACAATATCCAAGTGTTCACGGTTGGATGACGTTAGGATGCTTTGGAGAGGTCGATATGGTAGTAATGTCAGGAATCGGTATACAATTCAAACAGACCTTGATGATATTAATGCTGGATTTTCAAGAGCCAACATCTGAGAATTACTGCTGAAGCAATTGTCCGTTACCGCGATAACATTCATCATTCGGTCTGGAAACTGGGAGAAGTCTACATCCAGTTTCAGCAGTTTTCTTGTTTAACGTTTTCAAAATCTTCACTATACATTTGATTGTTTTCTGTTGGGAATGCAGTCATTCTGTTGATTGCGTTGAACCGCATCCAGAAAGAGTTCATGCATTGAGAAGCGATATCTATGTCGAAATATGGATAGTTGCAATCTGTGACTAGGAACTGTAGCAACTGTCATCTCTCTCGTTTCTCAGTAAAAGTTGTCGATACAGACTAAAATAGCGATTACAAGGCCACAGCTCCTTCGTAAATTGCCGTCGATAACATCCGTAATTTTTGCACATGTCTCATTCAGTATCTCACAACATCAGTCAATAAAAATTTTCCTTCTCTCTTACCTATCTTTTATAACGCAAAATTCGGAAGTTTACTTCCACTATTTTTAGTATTCTTGGAGCGAGTGTTAACTTATGAAAAAACAATGGATATACTCAAAGTTCGATTTACAAGTCTTCAGTGTAACAAGTATCTTTTACTGCCCAGCAAATTCTTTCAATCCAAGAATTGCAACTTTTTTATTTTTTCTTTTCAGCAAACAGCAGATAACCGTGATGAGTCCATGCAACCTCCTAAATCGTTCGTATACAGAAAGTCAGATCCAGAAAATGTGGAGGTACACTGATGATTCAAAAGTTGCCGCATGGGGGACTTGTATTGAATCTCAACAAAAGCATTTGAGACTTACCGATAATCAGATACTTCTTCAAAATCTGGACAAGATGATGTATTATCTGTTTGTGTGAGAAATGAATAATTAAGCACTGATATTCTTCAGCTCTACTAGGTTGATTTTTGTATCTGATTGCAGGACTTTGTGAAGTAGATGTTATGTCATATTTCCGTTCAATTGATGAAAAGTTATCCTCGCAACAGAAAAAAGCGAGCGATGTGATATTTGTTCATTCGTCAACGCTACATATCACAACATGATGGACCAACCACTTCGTTTTCTCATTATTCATTATGTGCGCATTTGATGCTAATTATTCTATTTTTGAATCCAAACACTTGTTAAATGTGAAAGTCTTTTTTATAATGCTTTGATTATGAAGATGAGCTTCTATTCCTGAATTCATATCACGAGAATTGCAATGTTTAACAAGCTGGAAATTATATTCATGGTTTGTATGTTTACAATTCCGCGAATATACCAATACATTATTAATGAATTTTATAACTTGAAAATGAAAGCAAGTGCAATGTTTTAATCGATCTGTTGTTTGTAATCGATGTTAAGAAATATTTTGACGCATATTTCGTTCTGCATCCGAATTCTATCGAAGAATGAGCATTAAATTGCATTGCTCTGGGAAAGACGTCTCGATAATGTGATGCATGTATTCTAGTGTACATGTAAACTAGTATGCCTACTAGTTTATTATTCTACAAGCACAGTCTACAAGCACAGTTGTTTCATCTTTTTTTATGCGGAGAAGTAGAGATGCACACCTTACCATTCATAAATCGGACCTTCTTCCCCACTTCATTTCTTTGATGTAACTGCTTCAAAATATTCGCTCATTAAATTTGTAATATGTAGGCCCATGCATCCAGCAAGCAAGTAAGACATACTAGCATTTATAGGTCATTCTGCAGATTATGCAGCTTCTTCAGAGGTATGTCGTGATCTTCAATAAAGGCCATTCTCATCCGATTCGAATACGAGAAAATTTGCTCCGATGTGCGATTAAATCCGAATTTCCGATTTAGATTATTTTTTAATATGCGATCCTATTCAATCATCATATGAAATATGATATTCAATTTATTACTACTGGCCCCCACTAAACGATGCGTGGACGGATAGACAGAGAAATCACCGAACATCCTATAAAGCGTATGGCATTCATAAACAAAGAGGAATCTGAGAATCAATTTAATTGGAAAGAACATCAAATCTCAGAGATAAAAGAACATCAGCGTCTGTCTTGATGACAACGTGTGAACCACGGGGTATAAGTATAGTGGGTGGAGTAGCAACCCAGTTTTTAATGAAATCCCCAATGTGCATACAGTTGGGTATACCAAATGTGAGTATGCAATTTTTTTGTAGTTTTGAAGAAATTACCACTGAATTGACTGATCATGATCGGCAATGCAGAAGAAATTACAGTCATTCTAGCACATAAGATTCTGCAGATCATCCGTGTCATGACAGCCTTGGAAAGATAATGTTTGTTAGATTAGCAATTCGACGGCCTGTCGCTATTACTTAATTATCATACTCAACCTCGTATTTTCTCAAGCGTGATCATATCACAAGCAACTTTCCACTGAGAGCAAAATGAGATAATCAAAGACAATGATTTCAATTAACTTCAAGATATGTAAATGGGTCCACATTCAGGTTCAAGGAATGAAACATAAATACAATGAATCATGCCCATGAAAATTGAATTACAACTTGAAATTTCAGCCAAAAAAGCACAATGAGATCTCAGGTTTTTGTTTTGGAAATGCGGTTCATATGAAATTGCCTTGATAATCAGCATAATTTCCGCTTAGCTATTATGCTTTTCAACTATTATTCATTCCTTTTGATATCCAACTGGTTTCATACTACTCATAAATTGGCTTCGTGTCGGTGACATACAAATTTGCAGAAATTTAGCTTTTTTAAAAACTGCTCAGATAATTTTCATGACTGCAGGAACGTAATCTCCGCAGAAAACTGCTCTTTTTATATAAAAATTTTTACTGCATGCAGATACTTTTCGACACTCGAAATGGGGCGAACAACAAAAAAATCACATGCATGATGGTAGGCCTATGGGACGCCACGTACAAACCAACAAATTTAATGAGAAATACTTTTGAAACTGATATGAAAAACGTGTGTTGCGTGGCCATTTTGCATGAAAGTTAATTATGCCATTTAAAAATAATTTTCCGTGTTTTCTACACTGTCCGTGATGTTGCACAAGCACTGGCGTTTGCGTTTGTAAGTACCTATATAATCTGGCATTATATTGGAGTGGACATGGTCGCTTAATTGTGATTGCATTTGAATCTATAATGCACTTGACGGAATTTAATAACGGTAAATAATAACATGCTTTTTGTATGAATTTAGCTATTTATTTGAAATTAATTTTCTTTTCTTATTTTTTTATCGTTATTATAGAGAGCGTTATTTTTTCAGCATTTATTTATTCATTCTTTTTACTTCACGTTTAACTTCATTATCCATAACTTTTATCTTATGTTGACTTTCATTCACATTTTAATTTGTATTCAAACTGTCCACTTTCAGTATTCTTGCTTTTCTTTATTTCATCTGAGTGTCAGTGATTGACATCAACAAGCCTGTCATCGACGTGCTATCTTCACTGTGTCTATATTGATTCTCTGATTACTTTTGCCTGTTCTGTGGTTCAATATGCCTTTTGTCTACTGTGATTTCAATTCCGCAACTATGCCTGTCAGTCCAGCGTTGCACCTGAAAGAAAGCTGGCCGAAACATGGAGTAGGGACATCCCTAGTCTATGGGCCGGAACATGTCGTGCAATAGAGCTTCAAAATTGTGGCCTTATTCTTCATTTACAAAGTTTGCAAGGGATCAAACTTTTACCGGAATTTAATTAACAAATCAGGCACACAAAACCATGCATAAAACTATGCATAAAACCATCATAAAACCATACTCTATGATGCATAATATCATGCACTACAACATTTTGGGTTCTCGGAAACCTGAATATTGAGCTTAGATTCTTTAAAGGCATTTGAAGATTAGACAATATGTCAAGTGGTTTTAATTCCTTTTTCTTGCACCGTTTCCGGCTTTGTTTGTCATTTCAATCATCTGATATTATTTTTCGATCACATCAATGAGGCTATGGTGCGTTGTCAAAAATTTGTGGAACAGACATCGAGCACTAATCATTAAGCATTAGCTGTTGATGTTCGATGCATATCCTATGGTTTGTGGCATGATTTGTCGCATCTATAGTGATCAGTAATTTGCATCCTAACAATTGCAATGACGTGAAGCCGATACCAGCGATATGTCTTCAATTGTGACTCATTAGGAGTTGCCGACATACACAGAATTCTCAAAAGAACAGAATTATAATCTTTTAACTGCAAAGTAGTGAATGCATGAGCGCAAAGACTTTGCATGCGCGTCTAAAGAAGAGAACAGGGAAATTATGTCTCAATTATTCAATTGCTTAACTACTGAAATAGCTTGTACCCGAAATGTGTCTGGGGGCCACTTGTAGCTCCAAAACTGTCTCATGGATTGTCAAATATTGGATTATGATGAGCCAACAATATGTCAATTCTGTAGCTTTAAAGAAAACAAAAGCAGTCTTGAGCCTCAAAAGAAAACGACAATCAACTAATAACGTTGACGTGCAATGATCATTATTGTGAACCATGAAATCGAAAGTGCAGAATGAAATCTTTCCCTGCTAGCTATACCCAACACACAGGTTTGTCAGCTATAAAGTCAGATATTACGACTTTTATTATTCAAAATATTGATTTCCCTCAGATGTTTCTCTCACCGAGAAGACTAGAATGATCTTCCAAAAAAAAGATTGAATTCATCCAATTCACTCTCAATAAATCACTGAGAAATTCTATTTCTGCGGCTAATTTCATGGCAAATACTATATTTGTTTATTTCTTGACATTCGATATGAAAACCATAGGAAAACACCTTCATTTTTCTGCTTCAATTTAAATATATGCATGAACTACTTGTCAGAAGAAAGCATTCAAATTAATCAGCTGAGAAGCAACTCGTGTTACGGGCGTTATATGACAAAATTGCTATAATTACCAAACATCTACGACAATAGGAAGAAAATATAAAGTTCGATTATCTGAAAGGCAATTTCAGGTTGTATCTTCAAACGAATTATTTCTAAATCTGCATAATTGTTGTCATCTAGTCATTTTTAAGGAGCTGAAATTGAACAATTGAACTTTAATTTTTTGAACAATTCTTTAACTTCCGGTGTGAAGAAATAATTGCGGAATTCACACTTTATACTATTTGAACATCTCCACGCTGACTCCAGTATATATATAACAATTTCACTGAAACGTGAATTAAATGCATATTTTCACTGAGGTTCCTAATACTAATAATAGCAAATGATAATTTGAAATAGGCTTATCTATCAATTGATATTTTTATGAGTAGCGCTCAGCATTTTATTGCCACAGTTTCAGTCTCAACAACAAAATTATTGCTAATTAGTGTCTTGACAACGCTACATTTAGAGGTGCCGACATAAGCCGATCTTAAGATGTGAATTCACCTCTGCCATTAGCGACATGAAGAATGGGAAAAGTCCTACTACTGACTGTATCTACTCAAAAATTTTTAAAACTGGCGGTGAACGAATAGTCTGTGTCGTTGCAATTATTCAATGCTATCTTCTCAACAAGGAAAGTGCCTCAAGCCTTCTGAGAATCTCTCATTGTTGTAATTTACAAGAAGAACAATAGATAGGCAATATTGTCCTACAGGCCTTTTTAGTCATGCACACAAGATGTTCATGAAACTCATAGCTGAACGAGTCGAAAGAGTACATCCATGCCACAGGCACGAGCTGCCTATCATTTAGGAAGAGGAGCTATCGAGGAAATATTTGGCCTATGACAGATATTTGAGAAATGCATGGAATTCAATAGTCCAGTACATATATCATTCATATGTTTAATAAATTGTTTTACAGAAGCACCTGACAGCATTAAGCTCCATAACCTGTGGAACCTGCTCGACAAAACCAACATAAATAAAAATGCACCAATCTTCTGAAATCAAAATGTGAAAGCTCGAAAGCCTTAACCAAAACGGAAATTGGAACCGCGACATTTATATGGATATCCTCTAAGGAGATGTTCAATCCGATATCCTGTTTTGAATTGCAATTGCAGCCCAAATCCAAAAAACCAAGAGTGAATGCCAATTGGCGGCAGCCTAATCTCGAATCGGAGTTGTGCCGACGATATTGCTACTTCACTAACTCACGCTCTGACCTGTAACGCTTTTTAGACGTCTTAGTTAAACACGCAGCAGAAGTGGAATCCTTGTTAGTATTCAAAACGAAGTGTTTGGCAACAGATGAACCTAACTCCACACTTCATCTGAGCATCTACGGAAAACAACAAGTATCAGAATTTATCCATCTTGGACACATGATCTCTTCCAAGAACGACGGTGCGACTCGAGTTCAATGCTGGATTGGACTAGGATGGGCTGCATTCCATAAAAACAAAGTGATCCTCACATCCAAGCGATTTTTTACGATCTTAGGTTCAACATTCTCACCACCTACAACATGCCTGTTCTATTGTACGGCTTGGAATACATCAAGTGGACCCCAGTAGCTCTCAAGAAACGCACAACCTTCTAAAATCACATGATGTGACTCACGTCCAACCAGATTATTAGATCACACGCGAAAACTATCCTAAGAATCAGCAAGCTCACATTTTGTACTTGTACGTGTAAAGTGAAAGGCAAAGTGCCTAAACTCCATGCCCACACCAAAAGAACATCTCTGGGAGCGAGCCGCATCTGCTTCGAGGGCATAGTGAATGGGAAAAGAAGCAGAGGACGACCAACAAGAAGATGGCGCGACAAAGTATACGAATGGACGAGTCTGGACCTCACAGAACTTAACGCCGCAGTGAAAAAGCGGTCGTCTACTCGTACACAGTGGCGCATCAGAAATCAATGACATTCGGTAAGAACATCTGACTGTCCTATGAGATCAACAAATATTTGCTTCAACAAACCTGGTCTAGTCACAGAATAATGTGCCATATATTTTTGTGGTAAGATGAATTTGACACAAAATCGTAGATACATGTACTTTATGACCCAATCCTATTTCCTATGACATTAACATGTTCAAGAGAAGAACATCAAATAACGGTGCCTCACAAAATGCCCCCTCGGAGAATAAATAATACGGCCGGATTTGAAATTAATTAATGCACATGTGTTGCAATGCACAATTCAATTTCTCTTTAATTCAGCTGACTATCGATCATGAATTCTGTCAACATTAGCCCCACTTTGACTCGAGTTTGCATTGTCAGTTTTTCACCATGCAAACGAATCATTCCTGGAATAGCGTTTCAATCGACGCGGGTATGCTAGTTTATGTTATTTCTTGTGGACAGTGAACCACTTATAAAAGTTAATAACGTATCTTATTTTTATATTTTTACGTCTATATATTCAGCACTAATTGATGTGTCATTGTCACACGAAATCATTTGAGAATGACACAACAATAGTGTATAAAATGCTAGAGTATAGTCCTAGCGTTAAAAATATAAAAGCATGTACTCGTCAAACGTGGACAAGGACAAAAAACGGGGAAGTAAAAAATGTACTCGCTTTTTTTAAGTGGCTTTCTGTCCACAAGAAATAGTAAAAACATCATTGAAAATTTTATGAAAAGCAGGGATGCTAGGTGGGATATTCACAGAGAAATTGACTGTCTTCCCTCGTCAATTTGCGAGCATATTCATTTTTCATGGGTTGCAGTTGGAGGGCACGGCACACCAAATGAGCTCATGCGTTGCTCAAGAGAGTTTTATTTATGTAGATAGATGGCATCGAAGAAGCATTAGTCCATACGGGGCATTAATTCAATGTTTGGACTGAGCGGGAATTCGTCCAACCATTTATCAGCATTCTGAATCAGCTGAATGAGAGGATGAGTTCCACTCATTTCTCCATTGTTGAGACTAGAAGGAAATTGTGTATAGCCGGTGTTAAGCTAAATGCGACATTCAATACGGTAAGGGTTTGAGTGTTAAGGTTGAAGGTCGAAACAGGAGAGCGCTTGCTGATGAGTTGCATTACACCTTTCGATAATGTGTTCTATTAAGTATTTGTGTCTTTTTGTGCTGTTTATACATTTTGTGAGACATTTCTTGAGAATTTAGTTTGTCAGACTAGATTAAAGCAGTATTTCGACATGCAAGGCTGGTTTACTTTTGCCGAATGTTGAAGCCATGTCACTAATTTATACTTGTATTTTGAATTTGTAATTGACTCTACCTGATTTGTCTATGTGCGGGCTAAATTTGTCATCGCAATGACTAAAATTTTGTGATTCTAATAAGTGTCACGTTTCATTGCTTAAGCTATACTGAGTGCTACACATAATTGAAGCTCTTGTCGAAGGTGAAGCTTTAGAATAACGACAATTTCCATCCACAGGTTTGCTGCCGTGGAATCCTAATGAAATGTTCCTGGAGTTGTAAGTCTTCAGCAGCTATGCGGATGTTCACAGAAATTGTTCTTGACCTAGAATAAAAATCTTGCATTAGCTCTAATGCAAATTGTCCTGGTGTTTCATTTTATATTTGATTTATCCAAATTCCTTCCTTTATTTCATTTCGACATAGTTATCTAAGAAGATTATCAAACCTTCTTTGCGGCATAAACAGATGCATACAGAAAGTATCAATGGCTACGCTGTTGAACAACTGTCATGCAGGCCTGTTTGATGATGAAGACGAAGACTTCAAATTCAATTTGTTAGAAATTTGCTGTAAATGCATTTCACAAAGCACATTTTCTAATCGTGTTTTCATGTATTGATTCATAGTCAATGTTTCATTTTTGAATGAGATCCATTTTATTTTGCAGATGGCTCAGAACCTTCTGAACTGGCTCGACATATTGGTCGTTGTCCTATATTTTGTCGCCGTAATGGGCGTCGGATTATGGGTAAGGTGAAGTTTCATTGCTAGTAATTATGCTCTGCATTCTTTTTCCTCTGTACTCGTACTTTAGCAGACAGTTCAATGGTCTAAATGTAGGCTATATAATAGAAAAATTATTACTGGGATGCAGATACACAGTTTCGACATTTATATGTCATTGTGGTAAACGTTTAATCACTGTTGAGATTGGAAGATGTAATGAGATATGAGATACCTCACCCGTCCATGAACCTGGCATTGTTTAGCCGTCATACAGTTTTGACTGCAACGTACCGTCAATGTTTTACTTGCAGTTTTACAAGTAGGTCCCATCAAACTACTAAAGAGCTGTATTGATAAGTAATACAAATAAATTATTCTTCACATTCTGTTTGTCGCTCATAATTTATTCTTCAATTTCAGTCATCATGTCGGAATCGTGGAAGTGTTGGAGGCTATTTTCTGGCGGGTAGGAGTATGCATTGGATCCCGGTGAGCAAAAATCGAAATTTAGTAATTCTTCAAGTATTGCTTTAAAAGAAGTTTTCATCATTCGAATCTCAGTTGTGGATCCTAAACGTGACAATTTCATTTTCTTCACTGATATGATTTTTTCTAATTTCACGGAAGCCGTATTCATGAATCTACTTCCAATAACATCCTGATAAATGAAACATCCTGAACACCTAACCTTGAAAAGCAACATCTTTATAGCCAACTTGTAACCAGAGCATGGTCAATAACTTAAGACAACATAAAAATGGAGCTGTGCTTCTATGATAGGCAATCAAATTAGCAAAATGCGAACTATATTCGGAGTTGAGTCGGGAAGCACTGAATTTTGAAGTATAACTTCTGAAAAAAGATGTCAAACTTACGATTTTCATAGCTTCTCAGAGCCGGCACATTCCCCTGTCATAACTAATCATCCTGTTTTGCATTAACATTCTATTGATCCTCATCACTGTCCTGATCATATTTATCTTCTTTCTTTTAGGTTGGTGCATCTTTATTTGCTAGCAATATTGGTTCAGGTCACTTCATTGGCTTGGCTGGATCAGGAGCTGCAAGTGGTATCGGAATCTCTGTGTTCGAATTGAATGTAAGTGTGATATAGCTATCTACAACTCACACGCTGACAAAGAGATAAGAAGTAAATTGAAATCTCTGGATATAGGGCGGAGGTTATCACCCGTGAGGATTTTCCTACGGCATTTGAAACATTGGATATCATTTGAAATCTCAAAATATCATTGTTGTTTATAAAGCATTCTAACTAATCTGAAATTCATGGGTGATAAACTGTTAAGGCAATTCAGCAATGTCAATCCGTCATGGCAGCTAAGTTACCGATGCTTGTGATGGGATTATTAAAGATACAACTTATTTGAACTATGTGTTGTTAATGTGTGATAATGTACTACAGATCTAGACTTATTAAGAATGATAAGTGAATATGATAGATAATGTAGGCCTATTATGCGATCGCAATATATCATCAATAAGTTTTTCCAGCGATTGCTTCTGGTTGATCAATTGTAGATTTTTGGAATTATGATTGATGAAATTTCATCAGCATAACTGGCGACTTGGGTCTGCTCATATTTTCTGACTTCTAGATGAATGCGATTTACAGCTTCAGATCGCTGTTCATTGCAATATAATCAGTGTATGGAAGCGGGTCATGCAGGTAAACAAAACAATACTTCACGTATTTCAATTAACATGGATTCTAAAAAAGACTCAAATGAACATGAGAGTAGATGTGGTGTAGGTAAATAAATACATTGCTTACAAAACTTAGCCTATCAAAGTTATGGGATGAGTAGTTGAAGACTGATATCAAAGCATGCTTGTGAATTACAAAAGACCGAGTATGTCACTGTAATAGGGAAAAGGGATATCTTCAGCATGATGTAGCAATTCTTTGCATTTTAAAAGTGGTTATGGTAGCAACATGCTAATTGCAAATCTCTAATTTGCGCGGATATGGCTGCAACGTTAAACAGGTAGTTGTGTCGATGTTGAGAGGTGTGAACTTGGCCCGCTGATAATTCCTATTATTGGATGAAATGACAGCTATTCAGGTCTGCTCCCATTTTTCAGCTGAGGGTGCAACTCAATATTTAGCTATTCTGCTTCCATTGTGTTTGCAAATGAAGCCTTTATTAATTATTGCAAGCGCACTAACTTAGGCGATTTGCCAATAGCGTGTTTAAAGTGATATTTAATGAATACCCGTCCAAATTTCACTAGCTTGCTAATTGCAAATCTCGATTTTAACATTCATGTTTTTTCCCATCATTTTATATTTTGAAGAGTATCTTTACCGACTAACTTACATTATGCAGTCAAGTTTCTGTGTATATTATTATTATTATTATTATTTTTATTGCACCCATAAGTGCATAGAGCACCAAGGGAAAGCAAATTTGCAACATGTAGGTGCACAAAGTAAAGTCGGCAAATTCATTAATGATCGTTTATATAGGTAGGCCTACTGAGAAAGTAACAAAGTTCGTTTTTCAAAATAGAAAATTGTACAAGTTCTTCTTGAAGCTCGGTAGGGATGTAGAGTTCACAATGTCAGGAGACAGGGAATTCCAGTCGTCAATGACACGCTGAGAAAAAAATATTCACGGGCTTGAACCCTGTAAATTTTAAAGTCATGAGTCACAGGGTTGAAGAACTTCGCTGGATCGCATGGGGCAAGGGAATGAAATTCTAAAAAATGCTGACTCCCAAGAAATACACAAATAAAATGTAGTCATGTCGAATATTCCATATTCCAAACAATCGATTTTTGCTGAATAGAATATACTTGAACTCGATACTTAAAACCTATTTGTGCAAGCAACGTCAGGTGCCAATTGGCATGCATCTACCGTGGTGAAGTTATCTACATTTTCGCATGTAGTTGTACTTCCAATTTGACATTACTCATTTGCATTCTGTTGAGATGACCGGCGAAGGGACTCCAGAGCAATGAAGATATAAATATGCAAGATGCTTTATTTATTGATGCTACAGGAGAAAATTGAATGACAAAATATTGCAAGCATTGTAATACAAATTACCATGTACTGAATGTTCAATGTCCATGTATAGTATCGCAAGGATTTATTTGATTCGGAGCATGTCAGTGGTTCTCACCCGTGGTCTATGTGTCCCCTAATGAGTAATGAGCTGCTAGTTGGCTTTCAAACGCATAGTCAGGGTGCTAGGAGGCTTAGGGCAGACGAACGTGTTGATTCATTCATGCTGCATTAATATGACGTTATTAATTGGGGAGAGCACTTTAGACATTGCCCCCTTCTGAGTCACCCAGGGTGCGCAACTCTTCCTGTACAATCAATGTAATCTTCCTGTACTTCCTGGACGTCAATGTAAAATATAGGCCTACAGTTCTTAATAACTTGAGGCTAGTTTCAATTCATTTAATTCAACTGTCATCCTGAACCTTTAAACACCTTAACTTCTATTCGTGTTTGCAGGCTATATTTATTCTCATGATTCTTGGCTGGCTGTTCGTTCCGGTTTATGTTTCATCCGGGGTAAGTGTTGTTGATCTACAATATCATGATCGTCCTTAAGTTGGTGCTAATACCCGGTTAAAGTAGAATATTTAGGAGCTAATTTTGAAAAGTGAGTAATTGCGATTTTTACGAAATGGAATGTCAAGTTTCTCTCTCCATTTCTATTGAAATTTTCTCAAATTTATTCCCATTGATATCATTATTAGCAAGCAAACACAATGTTTTTCTATACTTGTATCACAACGTTTTAAGTGAAATCTATTGTTATGTCTGTCAATTCACCATGAATGGCTGATTAGAAGAAGTTCATTGTTATTTAAGAAATAAAAATTGATTAGCATTTTAATAGTAAAATTGCAAAAGTGATTGCTCCCTAGTTTGGAAGAATGATGACTATTCACTGATTCATGTATCAAAATCTAGACTACTGCTCTACTCTGTTATGAGTTCTATGAAGGATGTCTTTGATGACGTCTCGGACCGTTTTATGAACGTCATTGCTCATATTTCATTTCAGGTATTTACGATGCCGGAGTACTTAAAGAAGCGTTTTGGTGGACAAAGAATTCGCGTTTACTTAGCTGTTTTAGCGCTTTTATTGTACATTTTCACAAAAATATCGGTGAGTCTATAAATTACAGATAGTTCATCTCTTAAAACATCTATATTTTCATTTCATTGCTTAATTTTGAAATTGTTTGCTATCATAACCTGAAGATAACGTTGATTATAGTGATGAATTATGTCGTCATGTCATTTTAGAAAATCATAGTGTCAACCAGTAAACATGTGACTTTCCCGAATTTCTCCTGAATAAAGCTACAGCCGTTTTATGAAAAATCCTATTATTAATAACTTTTGATGAAAAATCCAGTTTTAAATGTAGCTGTAGTTTTCAGTCAGACAATTGTGTTAGACTTTGCAATAACCATCAAAATGACTGAAGATTGTATTGAATTGTTGTAAATATATTGTAGTTAGCTCAAATGCAGTTAACATAATCTCAAATTTCAAATAAAATATGAAACTGACACTGTTTAGTGTATGTATTTTTATTTTAACAAACACATTTTAGTAGGGGGGGGGGTGTAGGGGTCACAAAAATAACAAATCATAATCAGAAGCACAGTCAGTAGTCAGTGTAGTCACTTCATGTATTCTCCATCACACCTTTTGACGCGTCCTTGACGATTTGCCGCCATTTCACTCTGTCCCTCGTCTTCTCCTTTTAAGTCCTCCAGTCGTCTTCTGTGCGTTCCAAGTATCTTTTGATATAGTCCTTCCAACGAATCCTTGGCCGTCCCCTTCTTCCTGTCATTGTGTCATCTATCTCTTTGTACACCTTTTGATTGGTCATTGAATGAATCACAGGAGAGGCACATATAGCTGTACAAACATAGGGCAAAAGACAGGAATGCTTCCTTATCACCCATATTACTGTATCATTCATTTTTGTAAAATCGATGTAAATAGCATTTCAAAATGTGTCCATGTAAAATACATGTCAAAAGGGAAGCTGTATGCACAGGTCTTTCTTAGAAGCAACTCTAAACTGTGTGAAGCTTGACATGTGATGACTCCTGAGGAATAGAGGTGTGGATTTGGATTGAATAAGCATCGCTTTCAGTGACTGTCAACGCTGCACACTTTTATCATGCAAGTGAGGAAGTGACAGACACAATGCAGCGATGATGGTCACCGAAATCTTGCATTTTGCAATACACTTTTATAATACAAGTGGTGATTCTCCAGAAATGAAGTCTGCATCATGCACAGCACAACTCATCCCAGTTGCAATAATGTTTAATATCAATCAGAATCGCAGTTAACATTGTTCATTTTCGTGAGATGTAGGCATAAGAAAGGCCATATGATCGATGGCATCCAGGGATTGTAAAAAATTAATTGGCTAATAATTAATTGCAATTTAATTGTACCAATTAATTGATTGATAATTTGTATTCAATTATTAATTGATTGAATCATTAAATTAATTGCAATTAATTGGATCAGTGTCAATAAATTCCGCCTATGTTAGCACTTGGTACTTACTTGGTTCCTACTTTTTTGAAAATTTACCTTCAACATTTGTACATTCAAACTCCATCTAGGTCTACACACACTCCTTTGAGATCAACTTCCATTTAACAATTGAAAATCGCAGGCGTGCGGATTGCATACACACATGTCATACATATGCATGTCATACTCGTGTGAATTTTTAGTCTGAGGTTAGGGAGGATTGATGACTAGTACAGGTTGCTTCTATTGTATGAATACAAAAATTATTTAAATTCACCTCATTTCGCATTTTTCACTTGAGAACATAGTTGAGATATTCTTAATAGATCTTAGTACCTGTAATTTGAGTCTTTAATCTAGTCTGATTTCAGAGATAATTTATAGAAAGTCTAGGGAATATCCGTCGATAAAATGTTCCTTTCTATAAAAAGTTAAAAAATCAAGTCGAGAAAATGAATCACATCTAAGGTTAAATGAATGAATACAATTAAGGCCCACATAGGCCTATTAAGAATATTGGCAATTAATTGCAATTAATTGATTGATGAATTTCTAATTAAAAATTAATTGATTGATAAATTTCCAATTAAAATTAATTGATTGATGCCAAAATCAATTATTTACAATCCCTGATGGCATCCACCGGAAAGCTGAGGAATGACGTCACAAATCGCCAAGCGCACTCTAGCTGGCTCAATATAGACTTTTTTCCTGTGAAGTTATTATGCTATCATAGCTCACAGCCACCACAACAGGGTGATGCTCGTTTCTTTCTACCTAGTAGCGAGCGGCGTGCTGCAAATGTCAAAATTTGTCATAAGCCTACAAAATCTGTGCTGTGGCTATCGCAACATTTTTCCTGACTCAATGTGAATCGAGAGTTGTCCCAAATAATCACATTTACTGTATTGAGACATGTAATGGAGAGTATTACTTTTGTATACTTTATCTAATCAGCATGGTTCACTATTCAGCGAGGATGCTTTTAGTATTTATTGACAAGCTTTGAAGTCGCTACTCCCCCACTGGGGGATTGGACCGTGCTGACATTTTCAAACATTTCAGGAGCATTGTATTGCTTTCAACCCGAATGCCCTTCCTGCCGACTTGCAATGACACATGGGGCTCGACCTCTAGACCTACGGATCGTTAAGCCAAGCACTTAGTCACTCTGCCTGCCATGGAGGCATAACTTCAATCCACTAGGAAATGATTCACTTATTCATTTCCTGTTGCCTTCGTTATTCGCTTAATCACTTTAAAAAATAATCTGACTGCAGTGATGCAGCATGTAAGAAATTCGTTGTCCGAAAGGACCTATTCATTCTTTAACAATATGAATATTGTTATTATTATGAATTTTATTATAATTGCACTTATGTAGTAGACCACAAAGCAGACTTGTGCTCGATCGACCCTCCTTTCATTTGGTGGAATATCCTAAATAATTCTTCTTTCTTTTTCAGGCTGATTTGTATGCTGGAGCAGTCTTCATCGAACAGTCCATCAATATCAGTTTGTACCCAGCAGTCATTATATTACTGGCAATCGCTGCAATGTTCACCATTTTAGGTAATTTTTCTTCATGTTCTCTCCTATTTTGACAAATTTCAACGTAGTTGTAGGATTAAATGCTAGTGTGAATTTCCACAAGCAATGTCTGTCAACGATATATGTTTCAATTTATAGGTGAAATAGTTTACTAAACTCTGTCAATTTGTGGCAGAATTGACGGGATTAAAGCAATACAAGTTTTCAGACTGGATCCCTGTCAACATTTTTGAGCTTGAATTCCTGGATTGAGGATTAGATTTATTGTTGTGGGTTTGTTCTAGTTTATCTGTAGCATATCAGTTCGAATTTCTATTGTTTCATCTAAGTTAATAGCTGATATCTTGATAATCCTCCATAAAAAATGATGGTTTAACGTCTCTACTCCTCCATACCGAGGATTGGACGGTGCTGACATAGTCAGACCTTTACTCTGGAGTTGTGATCTTTTAGTACGGATGCCCTTCCTGACAATTTCCAATGACACTTTCGGGGCTCGACCACTGGACTTAGAGATCGTTAGGCCAAGCACTTAACACTGTGCCACGGAGACCTGATATCCTCTAGGCACAAGAAAATTGTTCATTATGCAGTCAATCAATGAAGGCCTATGTTTATTGAATATGTCTCATTCGGGTGGTAGGTATAAAACTTTTCCTGCAGTTTTTTTCTTTACCCTTTATCACTGAGCAGTTGTAAGATTAAAAGTTGACCGAAAATGCTCTAGATGAAATGCAAGTATGCCGCCTCCTTCAAACGAGTGAAGTTTGAATAGAATATGCGATTCTGTCATTGTGATCTGTTCATATTTGATATTTATCTTAAATGTTTATGTTATTTGCAGTTCCGATTGCAAATAATCACTGAAAGAGTTGGCGAAATTTTATCAATGCTCACGTTACGTGACTGTGCATAAACAAATTACAGTCGCCAATAATCATTGACTTAGTGAGAAGAGCATTGCATTCGCAAATGCTAATAATTTCTATCAAATTCTATTCGAACCAATTGACTGTATTTCCACATTTAATGAAGTGAGCCATAACATTTCCAACTCATCGGTCTCACTCTAATTTGCTACTACTGCGTGAAATCACATTTACATAACTAACTCATGATTACATGTTCACTGTTGATAGTCTGATTACATCCTGCACTTCTGGTGTGCTTTCTATTAATGGAATTAAAACTTTGAAAATTTTTGTAACATTGATAAGAGATTTCTTGATGATCAGCGTGATTAGGAAGTGAGCGAAAAATCCACGGCTCAATTTATTGTTGGAGAACATCGTCAGAGTGGCGTTAGGAAAGTCAGAGGTCCGTTCGGTCTGCTTTCATGTTCATTAAAAAAAAGCTCGGTCTTTTTCTCCGACACAGCACAAGCTTTTACTATCCAATTACTGGAACGACATTAGTAAAATTCAAATTGCTTGATAATTCAAATTCTTATAGCTAGGCATACGTAATTATGACATTATGAATGGAAAAAAATGAAGCTTTCACGTCTCTGCTCCCCATACCGGGGGCTTGGACGGTGCTGACACTCTGGAGAGTTGTTATCTTTTAGTCCGGATGCATTTCCTGACGACTTCCGATGACACTTTCAGGGCTCGACCACTGGTCCAAAGGATCGATAGGTCAAGCACTTAACCACTATGCCACTGAGACAACTATTATACTAGATATGAGCATAGAAAAATACAGCTGATTAAACATAAATGATTCATGCTGTTAAGGCAAGTGTTGCTCTGTGGATCCGTCTCGAAAGTAGGTATTTAATAGCACTAACTTCATTGAGCGCCCCAAGCGGTGTTGACTTGATAATCGAATCGAGTACATTACAGTCACTCTAATCTATATATCTCAAGAATAGAAATTGGTGATATTCATCTCCACGTGAGTTAATTTGTTGCTGATGTTTCTGCATACTATTATAGTCAAATATATTGGGCGCTGCGGGTAAACAACAATCTCATCCAGTATGACCACATCAATGACATTTCTGCTCGTTTTTATCGTCAGCTATGACAAAAGAAAGTAAGTGTGTATTTTCCATCAATGAAAATCGATCAATATCAAGGTTATTTCACGAAATGCTGCAATTATTAAAAATAGGATAAAAATAAAAAAACATATCATCCGTTCATAAACTTAGTAACACAAGGGAAAATGCTCGCGAAAGAGACACGTTCTTGAAAAATGAACACAATTCTTCTTTGTAAAATACAACCTTTATGGAACCAAGTGTTACGATGCACTGATAAACGAAGTCCTCTATTGATTTACAATTCACTAATTCGTTCCCTCATGGAGTATGGATACCCAGTTTCTGTATTTCCACTGAAAAAACTTGATTCAAGAGTCTTCTTTTAAAGGATTGTTCTTGAGCGAATCGAAATTAGGAACTGCTCTTCACTTATAGAAAGACAAGAACAAATTAGTGAAGATGCATTTAAGAAAATGACGTTATGCAACAGACCAAAGTGTTTATATAATCCAGTGTGGAAACTCCCCATTACTCTAATGTATTTTTAGTGGCGACATTTTTATTTTTTTTCGCGATCTATTTTAGCCAAGATCAATTACTATGTCAAATCAGCTATCAACATTCTACCAACCATTGAAATGGACCTTAATCTATGTATTTGTCTTCCAGTGTCTGCGGATAACTATGTAATTTTTCGCCGATTCATAGTTTTAACATAGCTATTCATTCCCTTCTGTTATCAATTGCGATATCAGATAAAACTGCTTTTAGGCGCTGGCTAAAAATTAACATAAATGTATTAATTATATAAATATTATTATATATTTATAATTATATGAACTTATAGCTAGCTTTTGAGCTTAAATGTCAATGACATTTTTAAATACATAATGTGATTTTTGACACGGCTCTGATATGATTTCCAATACTTACTTTTGTATTACTGACTTACCTTGAACTTTTGCTAACTATTTCCCTGATTAACTTTATCATTATGACATATTGATCCTACAATATACTTTCAATATTTGACATCTCTTTTAAATATCGACCATTTTTTTATCTTTCTTTTTATCTTCTGCCGATGAGATCGTAGTAGGCGGAAATTGAGGTGAAAAATCTTCACCAGGAAAAAGGTTGGCTTTTAATCAGCGCATTTTTGCTTCAGGTGGCTTAACTGCCGTAATTTGGACAGACTTTATTCAGACTATTATCATGGTTATTGGAGCATTTTGGCTGATGATTGCATGTAAGTAAAACAGTTCTTGAATTTTGGTATTTTATGTGTTGATGCTTCTTCAATTTTTGTCTTCAGCTGTCTTCAATTTCCCTAATCATTGTAGGATTATGATTGAAACTTTCATGAATTATTTCATTGACTTAGACCTCACTTGACTTAGACTTGATATTTCAGATCAGAATACCCATATCAATGTGTCATAGTATTCTAGAAGGCCGTTAATGCCGATAGTCTATCGATGGGATCTTCTTAAAAGATGAATCCATTCAACCGATTAAACAAACACCAGAAGTCCTTAATACCAACGCAGTAACCTTGTGGTGATCGCCCTGGTTGACAGATACATTGGTTCAAACCTTGCTCCTAGCTAGGCACTCAGCACAATATAACGAGAATTGATGCAACTTGGCCACATGGAAGAGGTATTCATCAGTAGCCGCAGCTATACAGTCCTTATGCATAATATTGCTCGCCACATCAGTGATTTGAGTCTTACAATTTTCAACTCTCTACTAGTAACTAATTGACTCATTATCAGGCATTGAAATTTTGAATACATGTATGAATGTAAATAATTCTTATTTAGCTGACACTGTAAACCTTTGACTGACAATTGACAGACACTTATCCTACAGAATCTATTTTGTCGCTCATTGTTAGTTCTTGTAGGATGATAGCCACTGAACACCTACAATATCTGACAAAAAGCGAAAAAATGAATAGCAATGAATTATAACTTCAATTTTATCAAAAATATAGTCAATTAATTAAATTATGTCAAAATAAATCATGGTTTTGCAACACAATAATTGCCCAAAACTCAAGCAATCACAAATAGAAAAAAATCAATCAATATTAAGCAGTTTTTGTTTAGTTAATTTGCATACAAAGCATCTGTTTCGATGTCGGTGGAGAACCTACAAATTCTTCGGATATCGCAGGATATTGGCGGTGACAATCGTCGGTTGATTTTGTAAGTAATTTTGTAGGATAATTGTCGGTCTACGGTTTACAGTGAGGCATCCATCATCATTCCTAAAGCGTCCCTTGCGGAAACTATAATATCTGTGATCATTATTTCCAGGTGTATTGCGGACTGGTGGGTATTTTGAAACTGTCGACACTTATCTAAACAGCATTCCAAACACGACACTAGTCACCAACAGTCTTGTTTCTAACTATAGTCAGTGTGGTTTTGTACCGAAAAACTCATTTAATTTGATTCGTGGATTGGACGATGGTCAGCTGCCTTGGTTAGGCGTATTTGTCGGTCTGACGGTTAATTCTATTTGGTATTGGTGTTCGGATCAGGTCAGAATACGAAAAAACTTAGAGCAGTAGAAAAATTGTGTTTCAAAATTTGAAATATAATTTAGCATTAATTTTGTCATATGAGACAATGCTAATTATTCTCGCGCTGAATATCCTTTGAATGTTATGTAGACAGTGATCAAGAACTTTTATTATCCCGTACTGTGTCATGATTCATGGGCGTCATAGATAGGCCGGGAGTTTATATGAAGCTGTTCAGGGAACGAGGTGGTGTTGGTGCCTGAAACTTTCACATATCATTTTGTACCTCTTGACCAGTAGCGTCTTCTCCGTACCTGCGAGGCCTTCAGCGCATCCTTAAAAATTATTTACCAACATTTATAAAAATGAAAAGTGTCATCATTCATTTAAATTTGATAGCTTCTCGTGATAGCTGTGCACAGCTTCCGTCTCAAAAATCAGACGCTCAACCTCAAGAGTGAACAGTTTTGCAGCACGTGCTTGAATCACAACTGTTTTCTTCGAACAATTAGACACACAAGCTAGTCATGTGTTCAGACGGGGCACTGATGTTCAGACAGCGAAAGAGAGTTGTGTGCGTGTGAGGCAGTAAGCGCACGCGCCCGCGTAAATATTGGCTATCCCGATAGACATGATGCTTTGCCTTCTCCAATTTTTGCAATGAAATTCTACGCAATTCTTGATCGAGGCGCGGTGCCTAAATATAGTAAGGGAAGCGCAACCCAATTGTTCCTAGCTTCGCTTAATGTGAGAGAAGCCAATACGTCAACAGTGGCAGATGGATGACGTTCAGACAAGACGGCGATCAGATGATGAGCGATGCAGAGTAATGCATCTGACTCGAACACCCAGATTCGGTAGAATTCCATAATTTGTTTTTACATGATTGATGTGACACTATGTTTAGTACTGCAGATGAGATCATAACCACGCCTTTCGTTCCAAGGGAATATACTGAAAAGATGACAGTCGTCAAGCAAGGTAGGCCAACACCTGATACGAAATTGAAAGTACTCACACAGAAAGGAATAAGAAATACACAAGACATTTTAATGCATCAAAATTTCAAACAAGTGAGTGGCTGACCGGCCGTGAGAAACACAGGAAACTGTTGGCCTTGCCTCCTTTTTTCTCGAGAAAATGTGGTCTGGACAGAGAGGGGATATAGTGACATAGCCGCTCCTTGAGTAAGGCGGTTAAGTGACATGAGCAATCACTTCTCATGTGCACTTTCACTTGACCTTAAAAAATGTTCGGAAAATTGTTATCAAAAATTCAGCTTTTATGAAAATTAATGTTGTGACATAAAAGTGCTTTGTATAGAAATAGTATCCCAATGCCGAGTGAAGGCCTGTGGTCAGGGAGCACACGACGCCACTGCTCTTGACCACTAGAAAACTGCACGTCTGCCGGATTTGATGTCTGTCTTTCATAAATAGCCTGCATAGAAAACACCAATGTATTTCCAGTGGAGAAATTTGGATTTAATGGATTTAACATCACTGCTGCCCTTACTGGGGCTTGCATGGTGCTAACACAGTCAGACTTTAATCTGGAGCGTTGTGACCTTTCAGTCCGGATGCCCTTCCTGACGACTTCCAATGACACTCTTGGGGCTCGACCTCTGGACCAAGGGATCGCTAGGCCAAGCACTTGTACCACGGAGACCACCAGCAGATTATAAGAAAGATAATTAACTTCAGATTAAGTTCGAAGAGGCATTTCATCAATAGTATTTGTATGGAAGGCCTCTATGGATCATGCACTTTCACATGAGCTGTCGTTTTTATTATTTTGACTAGTACAACACTCATATGTATAATCACAACATTTTCATTGGAATTTCAACAAATATTTGCCACTTCCTTACCGCATAAGATGTCTACATCCACTTGCACTTCATTCATTTGACTGAGCATGACCTGCTGATGCTAATGAATAAATACTTCTTCGATTTCAATCTGCAGTCAATAAAACTATGTTTAAATCCAATATGTCACAATTTCTCCACTTGAAATACATGGCATTTTCATTCTATGTTATTTGGTAAATACAGACGATCTGATCCGACAGACGCGCAGTTTTGTAGTAGTCAAGAAGTACAAAATAATATGTGAAAGTTTCAGATGCGATTTCGTTCCCTGCACAAGTTCGTGCTAGCTTTCGGCAAAAAGGTACGTGATACTTCTAGCATTGATGTTTATTCCATGATCCCTTGTCCGATTATTTCACGGACAGACGCCACGGAATTTCCTTATTGTCCGACTTGCTGAGGTATTTACTATTGTTGACACCGTGACGTCTCGCTGCATAGTAGATCTTCTTTACAACTCACGCGAAATATGTGATCCACTTTCTCAGTTTCTAAATGGCCACATCCTTCTGTTTAGTCTCGTAGAAAATACTCCTTCACAGTTCACACTAAGATTTCTCAGCCGAAAAATGATGCAGTCACAGAATTAGATTCATCTGCGCCCGCTTCGGTTCCTATCTCTGTAAGCTTTTACGTCACTACTCCCCATACTTGGGGCTTGGACAGTGCTGACACAGTCAGACTTACGTGAGGTATTAGGAATTCCTTTTTGCCCACTTAATAGGTTTCTCGATGTGCCGGCCATTTCGTATTAATCACACTTCTAGCAAACCGAAGCAGATAAACAAAATATTTAATTCTGTGGATGCAGTGCTCTTCTCAAGTGAGTTTGCATCTGTTCTTCAACTGCGTTCTTCGCTTCCAAGTATCCTGGATTTGGCTGCATCTGGTCTTAGTTCTATGGAACATTTTTCCTGCTCATCTTTTCTTTTTATTTCTGCCTTTTTCTTCTCATTTGATATCCTTTCCTATTTCTGTGTGCGCTGTGCAGTCTCTCGCCGGCGGCAATATTAGCTTGATAATTTTTTCAATAGCAAGTACGTAGTCAGGAATAGCTAGATTTCACCTCCTGCTCATCCTAACTTTGACGTGGTCACATCGATCAGTTGCGGAATCATATCGTGGATATTTTATGAGACATGCTGCGCTTAGGAGAGATCAAATTGATTTCATATTTCATTATTGGTTGCCAATTTCTGTATCTCATGATCTCGATCTTTATCGCTACATGAAGTTGATCAAGTATGATTACCCAAATAGCAACCTTTATGTTTGATAGTTTTAGCATTCCACTAGCAAAATGCATTCATTCTTGATTGATTTGATTTTCTTGTAACTTTCCTGTAGCATTTGTTCGAGTGGGCGGTTACAATGAATTGATTGACAAATTTTTCAATGCTATTCCAAATACAACATTAGTGACGACTACCTTCAATTATACCTACGATAAATGTGGCTTCGCTCCAAATAATGCCTTTCATTTAATGAAACCGATAACGGATCCAAATTTACCTTGGACTGGTGTGATATTTGGATTAACAATTTCATCACTTTGGTATTGGTGTACGGATCAGGTAACTTTTGGAATCATCATTGTTGAGAATAGTCTTCACAATTAATGAATTTTGTATTAATCTTCATTGATTTCATTCAAGTATATAACGCATTAATTAATTAATAACGCATATATTAAGTATATAACGCGCTGCCATTGTGGAGTGTGAAAGTCTTTCATTCAATTCTCATGATAGCCAAAAATATCAGGAGTCACAACTATAGTTGAGGATGAGAAGCACTGCAAATGAATTACAGTGACTTGATACCTTACTTTCTTAGAAGAAAGATAGGAGAAGAAAAAGACACAGGATTCAAAGGTTATTCTGACGCTACTTCAATTTCATTAAAATTCGGCCAATGAATTATGCATCGAGAGAATCTTCTTTAAAATTCTTTTTAACTCATTCTATAGGAAAGATGAATAGCGAGAATCTTATAGAAAACCGAGCATTCATGTAAAATTTGTGTTTGACGTTAATATTGAAAGCACACTGAAAGCTGTACGCAATAAAATTTCATAATGCCAAGAGATTTGCGATTCCTGCAGTAAATTGGAAAATGACCTTGGCTGGAAACAGTCCTATTGTTTGATTCTTTGAACTCTGAATGATGAATCTGCTATTCCTAGAATTGTATTCAATTGTAGGTTATTGTACAGCGAGCATTGGCAGCAAAAAACATCGTGAATGCAAAAGCTGGTACTGTTCTGGCTGGTTACTTGAAGCTATTGCCAATGTGGTTGCTCGTCTATCCCGGCATGGTTGCTCGCATTCTTTTCCCCGGTGAGTTTTCCAGTCTGTCCTTATGAGTTATCGATAACTCATGCTGCGATTTGCTAATTCATTGCTACATTAACAAAGTTTTTCAGACATAATGAGAAAGACCAATGTTTTACATGTGCACACTCAAAATGACAAAGTTGTCAGTAAGCGTGAAAAGCAATAGATCGGATAATAAAAAAGAACATAAGACTTAAATTTCTGAATTTTGCAATTTTATAGTACACATCAACATTTTTCGTGGCGGAAAATCCGTTGCCTTGTGTGCTGTGGACATACCAAGAGAAGACGAAGGGTTTGCGAACATAGAACTTATAGACGGATCAAGTCTCTTTAGTCGGAACGCTCATTTCGTGACGATTAAAGCAACTGATAAACAACCACCTCAGAAATCTTTCGGTTATAGGCCTACGTGTGTGAAAGAGGAAATGCATGCTATGTTTTTTGCAATTTTGTGTAATGTAATGTATGAAAGTCAATACATTTACCCTTTTATTTCTGTGGGGATAGGGAACATCAATAGGGATTTGCTGATCTGCTAATAGATGTAACTAAGTAGACCACTTAGAATGGAAGTTCGACTTCCAACATGATATCACATTTCTTAGCATTCTGATCAGTGCATTTAAAATTTGGTTCTTGCATGAACAATCTGTAAATCGAACAAAACAATCTCACCAGTGCCAGAGACTAATGCATTTATTATGCAATATCAAGAATTCAGTATCCGGGGTGAATGAATTAATTTCTATATTTATTTCATTGATTCGTTTATCATTGGTAAAGCCTATCACTGATCGACACGTTTGTAAACCTTCTTGTTTATATTAAATACATCTGGAGAAGTTGAATGTTTCTTGGCTTCAAGTGATTCTTCAAAATGAATAAAATTACTATTGAGGCATGGACTCCATTCAGGATGTATCTCAATATCTCATCATCATTTGTGTATAATTTAGAGCATGCGATATTAGATTCTGTAATGAAAGGCAAATAGGATTAAAGTTTTCGGAATGTCAATTGACCTTGACTTATGCCTCAATCATAACTGCTGCATGAAGAGCATCGGATCGCTTTTATTCCAAATTATATCGTCGAATTGAAATTGAAGCCATCATTTCAATTGAATGACTTATCTAACAAAATTGCATAAGTATTCGTTTTGGAGGCTGTGTTACCGTTACGAATGATCAGATCAACAATGGAATAATTTCGTTTAAGTATTGACAGTGTAGGAGTGCTAACTGAATGATCGTTTTTTCAGTAGTTTATTCGACCTTCATCAAATTTGTATCGGCGTTGAGATGCTTGTATACAATGTAAGATGTCATTTAAATCAGTTTAATAAATATCAGTGAAAAACAATATTTGCCAGTTTGCACAGAAAACCTTTCCCTGTTTTTCTTTGCATGTTTGTGAATCTTGTGCGTTCCCGGTATGTGTTTGTGCTGCTCTGATCAATCAAATATTTTACATGTTTAGCTTATTTCTGTATTTACTGCTCTTTTTTGTCTTATAAACCCACTTCTCTCATCGATAAAACAATTCTAATTTCAGATATATTTGACTGCTTAGAACTTTCTTGTGAAGGCGGGATATAGATACGCGTATTATTATAATTTTTCTTCAGTTTACATATACAGTATGGTTTTGACCTAACTAACTCCCTCGCAGATCATGCTAATTGACCGGTAGGTTTTATCACACTGATTATTATGAATGGCATCATATGTATTGTAGTAATCTCCGGTATTTGTGATGAAGACATTTTTAATGATGATTTCAAATTTGCTCGATGTGTGTGAAGTTCTTGGTGATAAAGGCTTTATAAACTGGAATTCATTGTGCTTGTCAATGTCACAGTTCATCTGACTGTTATGCGATCCTTCAGTTTCTTGAGCCATTCTAGATATCTCAAGCTAGTTTGGACCCTTCCGAGCCATACTGAAACGCAGAGTCTACGGCTGCCAAGAAATTTCTGTGCTTAAATAAGTAAATTCCTCAATGCTGAGGACATCTTTCTTTTCAGTACTGAGTGCAGAATAACAACAAGGATGCCGTTGTACGTGTATTACTGATAACTACTATTGTCGCGAATTAAAATATAATGGAAAGGATGCGTGTTGCACCACTGAAAGATTGTTGCATTATGACATTTTTCACGATAACATGAAAGTAGAGTAAATATTGATTATCAAATCATAAATGACCTCTTCTGTGGGTGTGTTTACCTCCGTTAAAAGCAAATATAAAAGCAATATTTGAGCTCAAGTGCTCATCTGAGTTCACATTCTGCATCATCAACATTTTAATTGTCTATGCATGTGCTTATCTTTATAACCTCAAAGTATTTGATTGACGGGTTTCTTGTTGTCCTCATATCTCACTACAGAGTAACTACTCATTGTTCATTAATGATACGTGAATACGTTTTCTGCTCCTGATTTCAATGTGATGTCATCAGTCTGTGTATGTGGCATAAAATATGTCTGTAAAAGGAATCTTGTGATAGCAACCTGCATGTGCCGAATTGCACTTGATATGGAAGGTTAAACGGCGGGCATTTAATTTTGTGAATTAATAAGTTGCAAGGCTTTGTTTGAACACACAAGAAGAAGATCGAGGATGTTTTGTAGCATATTTAGCTGTACGGACGTCAATACTGTGAACTAGATTCCTCTTCATTTAAACATTCTGTGTAGGACCCTGCCTTTAAACTCATAACTCTGTCATTTACAGTATGAAGACAATATGGACAATCAACAATCTAGATCGTCGACTACATGTACAGTGTAGATAACACATCTCACATGTTATTCTTTTTCCAGCAAGTTTTCATGATTTTATGAAGATTGTATATTCCCAGCTCGCCTGGGCTTAGAATACAGTGATGTCGAATAACAAAGGAGCTAGCTATATCCTGGATGAAAAAGTTTCTGTAAAACTCTATGTTAAGACTTGTTATCTTGATATGTGATCAACATAGGCATGAATACAACAGTGATTAATAGCATTCAATTACATAGGTTGATAAGAAGTCTACCTGGATCAATGTTGTCTAGAGACACCGTGAGAATATTTATACTAATGGTGTCTCCACTTGCATAGACTTTCCTTGAACAAGTAATCGTTAAATAATGCATTTTATATATGCCATCGGTCTGTGGTGATTGAGTGTATAAAGAAATGGCGACTTTTCTGAGACCGCTATTATAAATTTATTCCCAAATTTTCGGTGTGCACCTTCTTCTGAGGAAGCAAAATCGGAAAAATGTCTATGGATGAATTATAATAGGAATATTGTCATAGTTTAGGGAACAATAATGCAGATTATCCGAGGACGCGTTAGCGGTCTATGACAATAAAAAACTGACAACATTCCTACATTATTGTCCGGAAGAAGCATTCTATGTCATATCTCCATAGAAATTATGCAATAGTCAGAATTTTAGAGCAAAACTTCCAAGATATCCATATTAAAAACATAGATTGTCATTTAGGACATTGTTTGTAGACATCGCCATAGATTTCATCTTCATTGGGTTAGAACATAGACTTCTAAATTTCTCTGGACAGATAGGTGAGCAAAATTTGAAATCATTTTCTACATGTTCAGGCCAACCAACGTTTGTGTTACAAAAGAAGGAATTTCGTAGCTAATCGAAGTGATCAAGGACTATTTGAAATGAGTCTCCTGTGCGATTCATTTCAATGCAGAATACCAAACATACATGTACATACCGCTTCTGGTTGTCAACCGAAATCATGACAAAGAAATTTGAACTTGCAGTTGCATCGAGTTAAGTAGTAGAAAGCATTATATCTCAACTAAACATTCCGTCTTCTGTAACCTTCAGTTCCTTGAATCTGACTTCAATACCACCACGAGGGACGTCAATCATTATCGCAAACAAAGAGGAAAAATGAAGAAGTGTAATCAAAAGGAGTGTCAACTAATTTCCTATCTGTCTAGATGCTGCTCCAAACAACTCCAAAGCCGCGATCCGGTATAGCTATATTTTCAAGTGCATGCCTTGGCAATGGAAACACATTCGGAAGATTTTATTGGAGGAGATCAAATATCTTCTTACGAAAATTTTGTCTAGTCTACAAAGAAGCCATTCTATCTGGGTTTGTGACATTTCAAATCTATCATGGACTAAATAGGGCGATCATGAGTTGAAATCTTTCCCCTACTATTGTTGCATCATTTACTGTCGAAAAATCTGCGAGTGTTCGCATCTGTCACAGAGAAAAAATCCAGTTCGACAATCACATATCATCTATCATAAGTTTTCCAAAATTTTCCATCTGATAACATTTGTATAATATCCGGATGACTAGCCAGTAATAGAAATTTGAGATCGGATTAAATTATTTTATACTTGGGAAAGACTGCCAAAGTTGCTGGTGAAGCCGAAGTCAACGGACGGAAGATTTCCGCTAGATTCACCCGTATCATTGACCATGGTAGGGGACAGTTTCGAGAGAAAAAGAGAAGCCGCCGATTCCTACACTATGAATGTGTTGAAAGCAAAGGGGACAGGTGCGGTATCAGGACGGACAAGTGAACTATACGGGTATCCTTCTTTGCATTTACTTTCATGAAAACGATGATGGACACAGTAAGGATTCCCAAACTGAACAGCCACTTCTGAGGAGGCCTTAACAGATGTTGAACGATCCGACCTGTGATAGAGAATCTTCTGAGGCTAATGACCAATACTCGGGAAAGTACAGTCGGATTATTTTGAGAAGTGGTTTGGCTGGATGGGTCAAATGAGTGGAACAAATTATTTTATCTCCATGCGTCACCTACAGAGAGTGACAAGAAAATATAAAACAATTTTTATTGAAGTTTTTTGGATTCAGTCTGAGAAATGTAGATGATAAAATATCATGCAGTCAACCACAGATGATCAGAATATTTGCATGCGAAGACTGATTTCAATATGAATGCTAATAATCGAGATGATGTCATTGGTGATTGTTTCTCCTCACTCTTGAAATGTAAAAATGTGATTTTTGTCGTGAATGCACTGTCACCAATAGCAAGCCAGCAATGTTAGAGATAGATGATTTCCCTGAAATTGCAAAACCTTTTAATGGAATTAATCATGGGGTCTTCTCTTCTTCTCTACCAAAGTAATCTCTTCAACTGTACATTCTTTACTGGAGGATGTTCTATGAGATCAAACTGAATTGTAATAGAAAAGTTGTTGCTTTAAAAAATGAAAGGGCAGTGCTCAGAATAGCGATGAATATTTGATGATTCTTGAGGATCTTTTCCAATTACTTCTTCGTAAAATCTCGTTTTGCATACGGATGATCAGGTTTCCGAAATTTCAGTGAAATGTTTCAACAATATGTGCAACACATTTGTTTACAAATCTCAGATGCCTCAGTTCTAAGAAAGTTGTGAGAAGAAATATCGCAAAATAAGTAAATAACGCGGAGGTGTAGCATATGAGTTTAACGCACAAGCATGTAGGCCCATGCGTCCTAAAACCTAATGTTCATAAACATGCGCACATACAGTGCTTGACATGCATTGTGCTAGCAAAAATTTGATACTGCTTAATGATAGTCTATTTATAAGGTAGTCTAATTTAGGATTTCTGGCCTGATCATGTAGAAAGCCATTTTCAACCTATCTGTCCAGAGAAATTTGGAAGTCTGGTTAGAATGCCAATAATATCCACTTCCATCGGACACTAAATGCAAAATTCCTCGGACACTCCCCGGAATCTATGTATTTATATCCTTTAAATGTGGATACTATTCCTATATTTGATCATAGATATTCGACACAATCTTGAATCAGCATTCATGTAGCAGATATCTACATGATGTTCAGAGATCGATTTCTAGAGGCAAAGATTTTCGAAATAAAAAAGAATAGCATCTTTCCTAACACAAAGAGAATTTCTTTGAGAATAAGGGGTACGCGACGAACGTGTAAGATCTCAAGTGGTACTGATACATTAAAAGGTTGGGAACCACTGATCTGGGTGGTCGAAATATCCAGATTGAGACTTCTTCATGGGATTATTCAGAACACAAATCATCCCTTACATGAACTCTTTACGGAGAGCGCGCTTATCTCTGGAAACGCATAACCCATCAATGAAGTATGCTTTTTACAATTTCATTTTTCCGCTTCTCTTGATAGCGGTGCATGCATTTCTCTCTTCTGTCGTGCTTTGCTGCATGGTAAGTTTTTGAGTCAGTTTCGTCAACTCAAAAGTGTCAATTGTACTTTGTTTTCAGATTCCTTGTCCGTGTACCAATCAAGAAATTTTTATTGACTTTTGCATAAATTTCTTGCAGATCGTGTCGCGTGTGGAACTCCTACAGAATGTCTTGCTGTTTGTAAAAAGGAGAGAGGCTGTTCAGACATCGCTTATCCAACTTTGGTGCTCAATTTGATGCCGAACGGAGCGAAAGGCTTGATGATGGCTGTAATGATTGCATCTCTCATTTCCTCACTGACGTCAATATTCAACAGCTCCTCTACTATTTTCACGATGGACATTTGGAAGCGGATTCGGAAAAATGCAACTGACATTGAGCTCATGATCGTTGGAAGGTAAGATATCATCATTCACACCTGCGGAATCATAGATCGTTTCTTCTGTGTTTATGATGCAGCGGTAGACGGTACTTTGTAGTCTGATGTTAGTTGGGCTGCGAATTCGGTGACTCTCCGAGTCTGGCCAATATTTCAATACAGCCATGCTTGGAAATATGCTTCTGTATTGTATTTGTATTGCATTAATACGAAAATCTACGAATGAGGCAGATTGGTTACTTTTCAAGTGGCGAAACCTCCATCTTCATGAAAGTTGCCAAATACTCACATGAACTCGCATATGTTATGAATACCTTTGCGACTTAATTTCGTTGACACAACAGCTTTGTTTGAAAAGGTCATTTATATGATTACCATGAGCAATAATTTCTGATGTGATGTATTTCTCCAATCCATTAATTAGTTCCAATTGATGGTCATGTACAGGAGGTTGTTCATTATGACAGGGAAAATTCCAATATTCTCTCCTTCGATTTATTGACCGTTTTTTAATAAAATGTTGATTTGAAAGCAGCCAGGCTGTTTTTAAATCAAAATTATATTAAAAACCGGTCAATAAATTGAAGAAGAGAATATTGGAATTTTCCCTGTCATAACATTAATTAGTTCAATTATTAACCTGCAGTTAATTTTTCCGAACCTCTGATTCCCTAAATTTTAGCATGATATCCTTACGAATTAGTATACTTTTACTTGAAATGATTTTGCGATAAATGTACGTTAGTTTCTTTCAGTAATCAAATTAAGAATAGAAATTCTGTTTTAATTTAGTCATTATTTCATGTCATTAAAAAGATTGTCAAGAATCCCAAGCTATGCCACCACATTTTGTCTAATATTTGTGTACAGTGTAGTTAAAGCTAGGTGCAAATATAATTTGTAACTAGAAATACCAGAACATTCGGGCATAAGTTTGAGACCTCCATCTGGGAGCAACATATTATCTGATTAATAGTTTCAGGTGTCAACATGATTTTCCTACTCCGATTTATATTATGCGAGCAGATCATTAATTTTCAAATGTATCACCAAACAGAGCATGTGTATTTATTTACTGCCAAACATGCAGAAATTCGAGAACTTGATTTTGTGAAAGCAGCTTTTTTTAAAAAAATGATGGTTTGACGTCTCTATTCCCCCATAACGGGGCTTGGACGATGCTGACATTGTCACACCTTTACTCTGGAGCGTTGTGATCTTTTAGTCCGGATGCCCTTTCTGAAGACTTCCAATGACACGTTCGGGGTTCGACCTCTGAATCAAAAGATCCCTCGGCCAAGCACTTAACCACTGTGCCACGGCGATAGTTTAAGAGGAGACACTGTAAATATATATGTTAAAACCTGCAAAAATGAGAGTGATGAATGATTTGTTTTGAGTATCATAGCATATTTAATCCACTCATTTTTTGTGTCCACAAACAAACATAGAGGTCGATAAGCGAATTTCCTGATTTGTGCTAACAGACAGGGGCTTCTATTATCTTTCAGTTGGGCTTGAGATGACATCAGTTTTTGAATGTCTTTTCTCTTGATTTTCTTGAAGAAAGCTATTCAGCACAAATCATTTGCATGATCAAAATATGGTTAATAATGATTTAATCTAATATTTAAATCCCTCGTCCAATAGTATACCCATGATATTTCCGGATAATAAATTACCAAAATTCATTTAATGTCCGGAAATCTAATGTAATAGAACAGAAATTTCTTAAGCAATTTAATGTTCATGAATTATAACAGTAGAATTAAAAGCAGTCAAGTATGGTAAGGTAATGTCTCACTGTTCACAAATATAATCTCCCTTTACAGTTATTATTTTCAATTACTAATGTTGGTTGGCCGTTGATTGTTTCGTTTGCTTCTGTTATCTCCACACTTTCACAATTAATTTGAATGTTCCTGCTGGCATGCTAAATTTCCTGGCTGTCTATGTTCAGAATTATTTGTAAAGGAAATTTCTTTTTGTAGATACTGCGATGGTTAATCGCAAAGTAATCGGTTAATAATGGTTTAGTCTAATATTTGTATTTATTTTGTTGATCTTGATTATTTATTGATCGATTGCTCTCAACTAAACTATAATCGGTATTTTCCTTACGGATGCTGGAGTGCATAAAACGACAAACTTCGTCAACCGGGTCAATATTCTGATGCCATTCTGGGGCTTGGTTAGAGCTTCAGTCTGGTTTCAGCTTTCAACAAGGTGCATTCAATCAAATCCTGTGTAATAGCATAATTCAAATTTACCTGCACCCGGAGAGTTGACGGGTACGCGGCGATGGTGGCATCAAATTCATCGTAATCAAAATGATTGAGCAATGAGCATTTATTTAATTCTTCGGAAGGGCAAATGTTGTTTTTCATTGCACTATTCCTGGAATAGACTAAAACTATGTCATGCGATTGTGTGATTGCAACTTATAACGAATCTGTTGCCAAATATAAGACACTCTATCAAGTCATTGACAATAGTCATGTACTTTTACTCGTGTACTTCCTTTGATTGTACGAAGACTTAAGCGGTAATCAGTCTATCAATGTTTCGGCTCGCCATCACCCTA
This sequence comes from Prostheceraeus crozeri, assembly GCA_907163375.1. Lineage (NCBI taxonomy): Eukaryota > Metazoa > Platyhelminthes > Polycladida > Euryleptidae > Prostheceraeus > Prostheceraeus crozeri. The sequence goes on along the minus strand of CAJQUW010011646.1, from coordinate 185,808 downwards.
AATAAGGACATCCAGGCTCTATTTCAAGCGAATGCCTCAATTTCTGTAAGAAGTTCTTCCATAGAGTTTCTAACGAAATAAAAACAAACTTAACTCATTGCATCACGTCAGTGAATTCAGTTGGAATTTGCTGTGTTTAGCTTACACGTTCTACCTGAAGCATGTCGGTCATCACCGGTTGAAGGTATTCAGACTTACTGCACTCATTCATGTGACGTGTCATAAGAAGCAAGCGCAGAATGATTTCAATAGTGCCCTGCAATTGTAGCAATCTGGGGCTCGATACAGTCAGCGATGAATACAAGAGTCAACTCAAAGCAAAATGTCATAAACAGAAAATGTTGATATGGAATGCGTCAGTCCTCTTGTGATGAAAATGTAAATACAGTAGAATAATTAAATATTGAGTTGCATCCCCAGTTGAAAAATGAAAACAGACCTGAATAGCTGCTATTTCATCCAGGCTATAGCTGCAACTTTAAATAGGGAGTTGTGTCGAGGTAGAGATGTAAACTAGGCCTGCTGATGATTCTTGGATGAAATAGCAGCTATTTAGGTCTGTTTCCAGTTTTCGACTGAGGATGAAACTCAAAATTTAATTATTCCATTTACATTGTGCTTGCAAAAAGCAGCAGTTATTGATTATTGCAGGTGCGCTAATTTAGGTGATTTGCCAGTAGTGTGTTTAAAGTGATACTTATGAATGCCCGTTGAAATTTCACTAACTTGCCAATTGCAAATCTCAAATTAACTCGGGCATAGCTGCAACATCAAATAGGGAGTTGTGTCGATGTTGATAGATGTGAACTAGGCCTGCTGATGATTCCTGGTATTGGATGAAATAGCAGCTATTCAGGTCTGTTTCCATTTTTCATCTTGTGATGAAGTTTAGTAGACCATTAGTGGCGGATTTAGTTCATGGGGTTTCAGAACAGTTAATTGAGCTGAACATTAATTACTTTAACTACAGCCGAATGAGATCAATTTACTTAAATTTACGACTTGAGGTGATCAACTGAATCGTAGCACAGCAGCATTCAATTGTCGCACAGTGACGATGCATAGAGTGCCACAGTTACTGTGACTGAAAAACGCGATTTCTCTGCAACTGCGATGCATGGGATTTATCATCTCACTTATCCGATTTCCATGTAATTGCTTAAACCTTGTCGGCAATTTATGCTCAACGTCTACAGACTATAGATACTTTTAAGCTTTTTTCTCTGATAAATTACATAATTGAACAATTCAATGATCTGGCTGCGGTTTTGGTTGCGATTCTTTAAAAAGAAGAGACAGAAAGCGCTCTAAATTATTTTTAGTCTCATAGAAATATCATTTATTTGTCTCCGTGCCTGTAATGTAGATATCCTATCACAAGGTGTATATTAAGCCTATATGTAACCTATACCGTATACTACATACTTAATCATCACTGCATTTATACTTGTAGATAAAGTATTGACAGATTGCTCCCGCTTTGCGTTCGTGTAATCGTTCGTGGAGTAACCAATAAATGTGATTCTTGATCAATGTATGCTTTTTGCTAATTTATTGAATTCCTCTTTGTCAGTATGCGACAAGGAGCGTGATAAGTTTTTGTTGCTGATAAATTTCCTGGTTGTCGCCTGACCAGAGCCAAATTGTAGTCTTGGTTGTAAAGAAAAACGATTAATGCCGAGAATAAGAGAGCACCATCATCTAATGAAATTCTGTTGAAACAGCGTCATCTTCCAATATTAGTGCAACTAAAATTCACTGTGCTGAACTTAACACATTTTCCCATCACTTTTAGATCGTCAGAAGTGCAATCGTCAATGCAACCTGCCTAAATCTATAATTTCTCATCTATATTTCAGTGTTTTGAATTAATTGAATTCCTCATTCATTTTCAGACTTTTTGTTTTGCTGATGGTGGTAATCGGCGTCGTTTGGATTCCAATTGTGCAGTCAGGCGCAGAATTATTCCACTACATTCAGGCTGTGACCAGTTTCTTAGCTCCTCCAGTTTGCGCTGTGTACGTGTTAGCTGTGTTTTGGTCTCGTTGCAATGAGCAGGGAGCATTCTGGAGCTTGATGATTGGACTGGTTACTGGCTTAATTCGTTTCATATGGGAATACTCATATCCACCTCTGCCTTGCGGAAAGGAATATTTGGATAGACGGCCAGCAATCATCAAGGATGTTCATTATCTACATTTTGGAATAATCCTGTTTGGAGTAACCTTGATTTCTTGCATTTGTATCAGTCTTCTCACTAAGCCAATTCATGAAAAACATGTAAGTTATCATCATTATGGAATATGACTGTTTTAGAAAGAATAGAAATTTTTATTTCCATGAATAGAAGTCAAATGATAACAGAAGTTATAGGTCAAAATGAACAATTGCGTATAATTACAAGCACTAATTAACCAGCTAACCAAATGACATAGTCATAGTCAAATACTTCACAATGTGAGAAATGCTCGTGTGAAATGAGGAATTTAAATGAAATTCGATCAATGAAGCTTTTTTTTGCGTCACTACTCCCCATACTTGGGGCTTGGACGGTGCTGACACAGTCAGACTTATGGAGCGTTGTAGTGCTTTTAGTCCGGATGCCCTTCCTGCCGACTTCCAATGACACCTTCGGGGCTCGACCTCAGGACCAAAAGATCGCTAGGCCAAGCACTTAACCACTATGCCACGGAGACCACAAATGCAAAGCAAATATCACAAACTTAGATATGTGTAATTTACGAAACATGCTCCTCTTTGTTCTACGTAAAGAAAGTGAAAAATAGGCCAAGACCGCTGAGAATGACTTAATAAGTTATATCTATAAACACATATTTCACCGATCGGCCTTCTGAAGATGCAGTGCTGATACTCTTGAGAAGGCCGGTGAGCGAAATATATAAAAATAAGTTATTAAGTTATTCTCAGCAGTTTTGGCTTCATTTTTACTTTTTTACATAATACAAAAAGTGCTGCTTACTGATAATGAGCATTGTTTATATATTTTGCTCTTTTTTATTATGTAATTGTTATTACCAAACATCAACGATAAAGTTTAATGGATTAATCATGATAAAGTTTAATAGAATAAAATTGATTTTTTTATCTGAATTAATAAATCCTGATATTGCGGATGCCGTTAGTTGATGAAGAGTGTCACTGACATTCATGCAATTTTTGACCAATACACAATCGAGAAACCAACGAGATGAAATTTTACAGACAGTAATACAGGACGTCACTTGCATCTTTCTTCATATTTCTTTATAGCATTGCTCTCATAACTGCAATTTTTCATCCTCGGGTTTCTGACCCATGAATTTGGAACCTTACGAAACCCACTAAAGATCAAACCCAAAGTCTAATGATGTCCGCTTTCCGTTCATTTCTGAAAAAATTGATCAATTAATCAAGACAGTATTCAAGAAAGAAAAGATAAATGCTAGAATTGTAAGAATAACAAAATCATTACATCAACAATTTAAACAAATACAAACTAGTACAATACTAGCACATGATAATGACAATACCAATTTACGTCTTCGTGAAGCTTAGTACATCAAACAATTTAAAACCTGAAATCAACAGCAGGAGTGAACTTGAGCAGTTTAGTGATTTCCTATTCATATGATTTTACTTTTTCTATGTGTGTGTTTCTAGTCAGGTTGGAGTAATTCCTCTCTACTGCTGGTAAATTGTAACCCAGTACTGCCTGTTTCAATTGTTCTTTGCCAGTCAGATCAAAGCTATCAAATTGCTCTAGTTGCTGGTACAAGGTAACCCAGTACTATCTGTCGCCTCTACCTTTCACTTATATGTTTATTCATTACTATGTTTGTAATTTTTTAGTTACTTTGAACTAGAATAGATTCACTTGCCTGAAGATGATCAGCAGGTGCTGATCGAAATATATCGCTAAGTAGATAAAAAAGAGATTATATTTTGAATATCGAAGAAAACTTGGTTCTTCCCAACTCAACATAACCAAAGTCTAATGTTCGTCTTCAATGTTTTGGAACAGACCTGGACTTAGGAGCCCCATTTATTATGTTTCTGGTGCATGATATGTTGTGAAAAATTGATGCACTTATCTAATAACTTGCACAGAACACCAATATTCTTGCAAAGTGAAGATGAAGCAACTCCAGGGCACATGCTGACCGCAAAGTCTGATCTCTTTTACTTCGTTTACTTTCATAACTCGGAAATGTTCTGATGTTTAATACACGAAGCTAATGGAGTTAATTGAATATGAATGAATGTTTATTCAAGCGCAGAAGGCCTTACATGAGTCAGAAAACTGCTTCAAGTGTATGCACTTTCATTATGTGAATGTATGTTGTCATGACAACTTGATAACAATCATCAAGTGCGCATCCTCGTTTTTGTGCACCATTTGAAATTAAGAGGGTTGGAATGATATTTTGAAGGAATCACAAGCGAACAGACGATATTCTTAATATCTACTCGTCATTTATTGAGAATTCAAAACTTATTTTTACATTGACCGACTTGCTTTATAATTTTGTGACTGATGTTTGTGTGGATGTGAAAGTCACCTCTAAACTGAAGCTTTAACGTTACTGCTCCCCATCCATTGTGGGGCTTGGACGATGCTTTTGTGGAGTGTTATGGTACTTCCTGCCGACTTCCAATGACACTTTCGAGGTTCGACCTCTGGACCAAAAGATCGCTAGGCCAAGCACTTATCCACTGCGCCGCGGAGACCACTCTCAGTAAAGAAAAATATTTCATCAACCGATATCAATAAAATGCACTCCGGTCTCGCTTTTGACATGATGACTTAGAACGGAACTTGTGAACACCTTCAGTCATCAAGAGAACGCATCTTTAGGCCTGAGGCAAACCTTACATAATGTGGAATTTCGTATCTGCGTCGATTTTCTGTTAACTCGTAGACGGAGCAACTCAACAAGCCCGAATCTTTCAATAGATGATTTCACAAAGAAGCGTGGTATCTCTTCACCAAAGTAGAGATGAATTGGTCTTCAGTCACAAGCACATTTTGAATCCGAATGTTCAACTCTTCTGCAAAATTGGTTTTGTTTATGATCTGACGACGCAATATAACTTCATTTGTTTCATCTTTGATCAAAGCCTGAACCACAAATTTGCGTAGCTCCATTTGAACTGTTTAAAAAACGCGTGAAACCATTGATAACCTAGAATAATTTACAAAGATTACCGATGATGTCTTTCGATGTACCTTCTCATGTCATATTCTACACATAAGTTGCTTCTTATCTTCCATTGATGTATTCCAGGAACATGTAGGTATGCTCAGACATTTCTGCACTTGGCTTTAAAATCGTTGTAATTGATATGTTTATGTGCTGCTACTGTGCTACTGCCGAGTTGATCTGATATATCGCACATGGCATTCTGCACATCCTAAATGCAGCAGAACGATCAACTGGGAATTAGCTAGGTACGGGAGTAATTCTTTTATATCTCGTGAAATTCAATATTTCGTATATACTTGTAGTTGAATATTTTGTGACCAAATAAATTGAAATCAAAAAAATTGCCGACTAGTTTTTAGTATTCACTCTTTGTCAAGGCACACACATGTGACCACACTTTGCGTAGGCTATATACACGACACGCGTCAATCAGAAACAATCAAAATTCACACATTTTGTGCTTTCTATTGATAAATAGATAAGGAGATTTATAAATCGCACTTTTGTTGTACATGTTTCCAATCTAGCGCATTCAAGTTCTGGATAAGTCATGCAATTTCAGTGATCATAGAGAGCAAAATTTCAATCATGCAGTCTTTCCCGCGCAAATTCATTTCTATGTCATTCATCTTCACGATAAGGCATGCAATTTCAAAGATAGTGAGACTGCTTCAAAGAGGCGTCATAGATTTCAATGTTAGATCGCACATATTCGATGTTCTCCATCGCTTGCTACCATCGTATACAACGGCATGGAATAGAATTATTTCCTCTCTGGACTAACCCACACGCAAATTAACCTATCTCTGTGGTTTGATCGCTCAAGGTCATTACATTTCACGCAAGTTCGTGAAAAAGCATGCAAATTAGTGAATAGGAAAGCAATTTCAATTATCAATAATTCCATAGAAATTTGATGTCATTGAAAATGGCTGCCTTATCTTGAACTTGAATGCCTTAACATGAACTTGTGCTCCTTTGCATTGAAGTTCAGATGCCCTATGATTGAAATTGTTTCGGCTATCTATGGATTTTGAAATTGCATGACTTATCCTGAACTTGCATTCTCTAGAATTGACCCAGCTTAGGAAAAACTGTACATGCGTCATCTGAGCTTCTATGTTGATGAAAACATGTTCGTTCAAGCTCAATTTTTAATAGCATCACATATTTTGAATGGTTGATAATTAACTATTAATTAACTATTCACTAATTTTCGACTTTACCACGAAAATGTGTGATCTAACATAGAACTCTATTGCGATTATTTTAAGTAGCTTGACCATCATCGAAATTGCATGCCTTATCTTGAAGTAGAATAACTTAGAAATGTAATTTTGATAAACTACAATTCTTCGTCAACAAATGTTCTCTCAAAGCACCTGTTCTATTTTTGGAAATTGATGTGACGACGGCATTCTTCATGCCGATAATAAAATCGTTAGAATATCTGACCCAAATAAAAGTCATCCCATAAAAAACAAAACTTGCATGCAATGAAACAGTCAGAGCAAGACAAACATCACAAGACAAAATATCACATTCCAGTGTCATTATGTGTTCTCTTGCTTTCGTGATGCTTTGAAGCGTTGACAAGTTTTGTTGGGTTTTCATATCAGATTTGAAGACATCAAACCAGTCGGTAATGCTTTGTCTTAAATTTTTAAAGTTTCTTTCGTCAAAAAATGTTGAGGTACAAAAACAAGTTTGCAGGTTTTCCCGTTCGTAAATATAGATCTGTCAGCTATTGACGGCGTAGTGCATTCATTAACGTCATTCTGCAATGTGCAGTGACATTTCGCATTGAATAGCTGTAAGTGTCTCTTCATCATCGGCAATATCGTTCAAGAGTAGTAATCTGTCAAATGAACATCGAAATTTGTAAATAAATAGCAACATTTTGCACTCGATCAATATGAATCTAAGTCGCCGTCAATATGAATGTCCGGCGACATAGACGTGTAGACGTGTCGGCTTGTTGTTTTCTTCAACAAATGAAGGAGGATTAAATGGCGACCTATTCAAGGAGCTTTTGACGAACGTGTCAGCTGCTGCCGGACCACAACCTGCCACCATGCTATTCGATAATGCTCGTGCCGAGCACATGAAGCATCATTGGCGGTTCGGCACCGAATTTGCAGAATTCTACCCTACTCGCCCTTCCTTAACATCGGAGAGAATGCTGTTAGCGTGTGGAAAGCAGGCATCAAAAGAAATTTGGAGGATGCACGAGACCAGATGCTTCGACAGGATCACCAGATGCGCATGGCAACGCCGGCTCAACTGTCCGAACAAAATCTCTCCGAAATCACTCCCGAGGCTTGTTATCCTTGAGAAAGCTACGTCTGCTGATTCCTCGATGCATGCGACAAGAAGACATCACTGACAATCATGCCTAATTTTTTTGTGTAATTTTGCATATAAATATACACCATATATTCTAGATAACTTGAATTTCTCGGTATAATTAGAAATCATGTAAGATAATCAAAATATTGTGAAAAATGTCGCTAAACAATGGTAGATATCTCGATTGCCGGCGAAATGCCGTTTATCATTAAGAAATGTCGATCTATTGAACAATGTCGTTGATCAATGACAAATTTCAGCAAATAAATGAGAAATGGCGTTAATTTATCAACTTTAACGTTAATCAACGACAGATTCATATTAACAAACGCACAAACCTGTAGTTTAAGGACGCGCACTTCCTTCTCGAAAAACAAAATTGAGTGCTTTAGAGATCGACGCAGTGGATATTCATCAACATGATAGTAGGCATTCATTAAATGGAAGTGCAGTGCATTTTCAATCATCCGGACGGAATTTTAGAATCCGTTCGATTCTCAGTGATTCCATAAAAACATGCAAATGGAATTGAATGTGCATTTTAGCATTACCCTCCTCTTTAGGCTATACATACACGAAGTAGTCTTGCTGTGCCTGCATCTCATTGGTTCAATTTGCGGTCAATGATATGCAAGTAACTAACGAAATCGTGAAAATTCTATTTTTTTTACCAATTACATGTATATCAACATTATTTGTATACGTTTACGTATGCACTTTAAAAGTAACGACAGCGAATATTTATATAGTAAAACATTTTGCAATTTATGCTCATATTTTCATTAAACAGTCGAACTATCGGAAACAGAGATACTAAATATTGCATTCTTGGTAGATCTACAGGATGGATATATACAATACATACAAATTATTTAGATAAATTTAGATTATATTCTAGGGGGTTAGTGGTATAATCAAATGTTTTTGATCTGAGCCAAAAAGCTTCTGAAAAGATGGAAGTTGACGGTTCGATTATTCGGATTCTTCGCATATCCGGATCTTTACTGATCTGTTGGGTTTCTACCATCCGGATATTCGAAGATGCACTGCATATCATTAATGTGTAGAGTGTCACTAACGTACGGTTCACCAGACCAGTAGAGCAGTAGATTAGGCATAATTTTAGCTATTTACACTACTAAGTACTACTGGGGAGCAAAATGAGGTATAGTGACAAACTCAAGATAATTCATAATTGTTAAGTATTAGTAGTCACCTCTGGAGGTTGGCATCAACCATGAAAGCGCGCTTAGGAAATTCCTCCGGTTTTTCTCAATCTACATTAATTTGCTTTCGACTTGATAGTCGCATACAAAATGCTTCATTCCCTTACTTCAATCCTGCCACTTCAAGAACTCGTGGACATGACCTGAAGGTCTTCAAAAATCCTTTAAGGGTTAAAGTTCGGGAATATTTTTCTCTCAATGTGTAATTGAAGCTTAGAATCCGCTCTCCCCTTATATTGTTGAATCGACATCTCTTCGTAATTTCAAGAGGAATCTGTAGAATTTTCTATACGCTGATAAATGAGTTTTGTGACTTTTCCTCCACCTGTATACATGTGTATGATCCCTTACCTGTTTGTGCTGACACTACTCTTTCCTACTCACTGTAAATTCCATTTGCCTTGGTGCTGTATTCACTTATGGAGGTAATAACATATAATAATTCAATTACTGATGAATATTTGAATCTCTGTAATGTGTCACATTTGCATTTAAATCAGTGTTGTTCTTCTCATTCCTCATAGTTGGTGCGTCTTTTATTCTGGAATCGACACAGCAAAGCAGTTCGAGAAGACCTAGAAGTAGATGATACAAAGCCAGTTGCCAAAGAGACAGAAGCATTCGATAATAACGCCTTCACTGGAAGTACAGAGGAAAATGCCAAATCCAGTCAGAATGTCAACGATAAATCTGGTAAGTTGCAGCCAATAGTCAAAGCAGGAAAGCAGTCCTATAAATCAAATTTTATTCATTTCTATCAGTATTACAAGTGCACATGTTGAATTATTATAAAACTGTAGCACGAACTTTTCAATCAGACGAGTCAGTAAAAGTCGACAATTTTGTGACGGCATTATCACTACACGTTCGATTTAGACGGGTTTTAGATGGCTTTTGAGTACATTCACAAATTTTGACATTTTAAGCATACTACTATCTATTTCAAGCAGAAAGCAATAGTAGCTAGTGTTTTAGAGAAATCAGAGATGAGAGCATTCATTAGATGTGATCATAATCGAAATACGATCCAATACGATTAAAAAAATTGGTATCTGTTTTCAAGAGTAGCTGAAAAGGACAAAGTCGTAGTACATGTAAATACTAAATGACTAACTCTGGTTTGCACTTGCAACTGCCTACCACCTGATTTGAGAGACTGACCGATTGTAGTTGTCATGCATGTCTAAGTGGTCGACTCCTGCCACAAACGTGTTGATGGCAGTTGTTGACTGCTCAAGCATAAATTGAAAGACCACCTGTCATTGATTTGAAGTTGTAAGATTGAGTATTTCTTAGTATTGTTTGTAATAGTCAATCAATTCTGATTTTAATGTCAGTTGGGATGGATCCCGTGTCAGCATCGTTGTTCGCATTGCCCGCAGATCAGTTGGTGCTTAAATTAGTCAGTTAACGTTATCATCAGAATGCTTTCCACTCAAAACCGGCATCCCGAACTACTTTAGCTCGAGAATCAACCTTCATACAATTAGAAGAAAGTTCTAAAGCTAAGACCTAACATTCAGTCACAGAAAGTTCGCTTCTCCTGACGGCGATGTTTGCCAAACTGATCGCATGAAGTATAATTCTTATTATATATGATATTTAGAATCATGTCACCTTTTAAAAGATTTTCTTTTCTGAGCATGAGAAGATGCTAAGAATGTCTATCTTATGAAGGACCTATATTATTCCCATCTGCTCCATAACATAAACCTGAATAAGAAAGGGCCAAGGCTTTCATCTCAGCGGCAGTCAGCGGTTACTGAAATAAATAAACTAATATTATGTCGGAAAGATGCATCACAAAAAGGTATTTTAGGTGAAAACAAGCCTATATCTTGGTTTATGCAACTCAATCACGTCATGTAGGCCTACTTGGAGATAATGCTTTAATCATTATTTCCCGTGCCCTTTGAAAAACGAAATGTCCGTGGGATTCCCACCCCTACTAATGTCTGCATTTCGTATGTCACCATAATTAAAACCAGATTCAACAGCGTGCATCCAGTGATGCTTTGCTGAATCAGGGTCTAATGCTACCGCAAATCGCGGACTTTAGATCTTTTAATGGCATTCGTTATAAATTGCTCGTTTTTCAGACTTGCCGTGGTATCGCCGCGCTATCAATTGGGTTTGTGGTATTGAAGACATGCAAGAAGAACCTCAATTCACCGAAGAGGAGATTAGAGAGATGGAGAAGAATCAGACTGATATCCACGAGAATCCCATATGGCGTGCTGTTGTTAATGCGAACGCAATTCTTCTGATGACCGTTGCTATTTTTGTGTGGACTTTCTTTGCATAAAAGCATCTTTGTTGCTATTATCAAATTTTAGGACACTTCATCAGGTGAATTTTTAGGTGAAACTACAATGAAGGATGAAAAAGTTAAACATATCATTAATGACTGTGATGAAAATTATTATTGTGATGCAATTTTACTTTATATCATCCCATCAAACTTCACATTTTCGGAATCATTTGACCGATATTGTTATCTCATTGCTTTTATACCCAAAATTTGAACTATTGGAACTATTTGAACTCCATTTGAACTAGCGTAGATGTAAATATTTGATATTATTATTACTGAAGATTTGTAGAGAGTATTTCGGATGACTTTATATCATAGATTTCAAAGCTTGAAGATCGTTTGTCATTTTTTAGAAATACCTCTCGACTTGTGGCATGTTTTGATAAGTTAAAATTTTTATTAGAAGCTTCGAACAATCATTTCTGTACATTTTTACTACTGATCCTATTGTTTAATAGATATTTTCCTGAAAAGATTTTGTGTTTGGTTTGATGATGAGCAGTCCAGTGCACCCCTGGCAAAAGCTATGTACTGCATGAGCTGAAAAATTTAGAAGCAGAGAATCTTTGAATTTCATGTGCATGGACATGCAGTAGACCTACATATGTACATGGCTGGCGAATTTAACAATTGTGATGACTGATGAGCGTTCAGTAACTCGACAATATGATGCTATCTGAGATTTGTCGTTGTTATTAATCTTATTAAAGTCATTCACTGATGACAATGCATATAGCGTTTAATAACTGTAGCAAATAAATTGTGGTGCTAAAAAGTTGTAAATCGTTTGAAAATTTATGAATTATGGGCTATTATTAGTCAAGCGGTCTTATAAGTGAATGTTTCTCGCATGGACTTATATGAATTGAATCTTTTACTTTAAACCGGATGACAAAAACATGGTGCAGGGATTCTCAACCGGTTATAAGCCTATGTATTATGGCTACATTGCTCATTCGTGAACCATTAATGCAGGCTTAGAAGATAGTATTCTGTATCAAGATTATTATGTGGGTATCATGAGCACCATTAAATTTTATTTACATTACAAATGAGTCTTTTGCAAATGAGAAATAGAGCACACGGCTCTCATTCATGAGCTCTAAAGAACTCCGAAGTAACATTCAAAGACAGAACGCCTCTTTGTCCGTGCATGTTGAATCTTAGAAAATGACTCATTTTTCCAAAATGAAGACATCGGTCAATTGCTATGCATTGAAAGCTGTCATAGATGTTTTTATACTGATCACTTCAATTTCCAAATTTGTCTTTTATCGTAGCACACGTCTCCAAATAGAATAAGTTGACACCCTGGCATTATCGAATAGCCTGCGAGTGAATTAGGAATGTAGCAGATTTGATAACGGGCTCATAAACCTCGACGTTTGTATTTGAAAGTTCATATTTCATTTAACAGGATATACACACAATTATGGAGCTGGACGCGCGCAATTGTGACCATTGATTTATTTTTTATTTGGAACTTTGTGAAGATAGGTAAATAATACAGTGACTCACTCCACTACGACGATCAATCATCGGTATAGGCCTAAAAGATCAGCGAAAACGAAATGTCAAATCGAATAGATTAAGATAATTTCTGGGGCCGAGACATGTGCACTATGCCGTGCAACCCACCGAAAACAAGTTCTAAACGGACGATTATTTTAGTTCTTTTAAGCTACACGTTGTCTGATTATGCTGTGCTGCAAAACACGAACGTTTCGTCGAATACTAAGCCATGCAGATAGTCGACACGCTGCACCAGGGATCGCAATTTTCTGGTTTTTTAGCGAAATTAATCTAATGTATATCTTTCAAATTTATGGATTCAACCCCTGGTTTTTTTTATTGGGTGAATTGCAATCTCTGCGTTGCACACTGTATTCTTACTTTGTAGCCGTAAATGGCATTCAAGACATCATCTATCAACACAATTTAGTAAATGAAAAGCAGTCAAATATGCAAAAGTGGTTTATTCACAACAAAAGATCGCATATCACAGAGCCTGATATCATGAGACAATTCTCGTAAGATTCTATGATGATGGCATTCTTTCAGAGATTCCGTAGAAACGGTAAAGAGAGCTTTCCATGATGCTGAAAAGACAAGCATCATTCGATATGCGTAGGAGGTTGCGGGAAGGACGAATTCTTGACATAAATTACAATGACTTTCAATGTTGTAAATCGCAAATGGGTCGTTTTTCATAGATACATTCGCTTAACAAATGTAACTAACAGGTTAGGACACTGGATGAGCATCATGGCATAAAATACTAACTAACTAACTACTCGTCTTAAATAGTTACTAATAACTTGGAAGTCACGCTGAGAACATTTCTCTTATATTTCACACTCGCTGAAGACTAAAATATTCAGGTTTGAAAAAGGCAGTAGAAATCAGATGATGCTAATCCAGCGGCTAACGCTATATACACTCAATACTAAAGAATATTCAATAATTGGTAAAGAAATGAAGTCAAGAAAAGTGAAAGCATCTTAAATGAGGTTTTCCTATTAATACTGATTAAATTACTCTTATTCAAACGTTTGATTTCCATCATAGCGGAACCAATTTCATGAGTTTTCAAAGAACGCTTGATAAGCACTTGAGTAAACGGGCAGAGAGCATCGCTAGACATATGTACTGAACAAAAGAAGATAATCAAGAAGATAATCAATTCCAAGAAAGTGAAGCAGAGGCTGCTTCAAGGAGAATCCATGGAATAAAAATCTTTGAAATGTTTTGCATTTCTATCACACCAAAGGATTAAACTTAACATATGTCATTTTTCCTGCTCATTATGAAAAATATTTCTACGTTTAAGCGAATGTGACTACGAAACCATTGCGATCTATGGACGCCAAGATTTGTACATATTCAAAAATGCAGATCGGTAAGTACTTGATATGACTGAGTGACTCCGAGTGACTCGAGCAGCTGCAGTTCCAACGGAGAGCACACGCCATGTTTTTGGTCGATCAGAAATCCCAGATCCCTTTCCCGAAGGTATTTCTATCAAGACCTCAGAAGTGACATGGACGTAGATTCATGTGATTGGTCTCTCACGGTAGCAGCCTTTTTCTTATTGTTATTACCAACAACTTTGCTGCTCCTTGAGTCGTTCTTATCTTGAGAGGATTCGTAGTTTCTGAGTAAGCCAAGAATGTCATTACTTTTGGCAAGATCAGAGGGTTTTTTACCATCCTGAAAATGAAGAAAATGCATTAAATCTCATGAACTTGAATGCAAGATTGTCAAATGCTTCAAAATGAGATATTGCAGACAAAAAAAATCTGTAGGGTTCTGATTTGTTTTAGACCGGTATCAGGTCGATTTTATGTTTGGTTTTGATTTCTTTACTTCAACGTTCCAAGCCGATTCAGGGCCATCATAATGTGAAATTTATACTGCAATTCTTGATATACGAAGAATGTCTTGACCAAAGATCTGATTGATAGGAGTTTGTTGGGAAGAGTAAAGATATATTGATGTTATCTTCATTTGTTTATTATTCGCCATATACTGTGCAATTAATTTCTATCACAACACCGTGATTATCTTCAGGTTAATTACCTGACTAAAATCTTGACTCTTCCAAACAAACTCCTATCAATGTAATTTTCAAACTTGCAAGATATATAATGGTATCTATCAAGCATGGCCTACTGAACAGTCCTAAAGAGTAAAGTAAGAGTAAATCTTAATCTTTACCAAAGTAAAAAGTAAATCTCTAGCAGAATTGTGATGAAAATTCTCTTAAGACGTCACTATAGACATGTTGAGAGTAGTAATCCAATTTTAATCATGGCATTATAGAGTAATAAATAAATCTATTGCATATCATGCAATGTGCACAGATGGAAAGAATTAGATGCGTCGTCATTCGAGGAAATACGGCACGTCTAAAGAATGGATACATCACGCAAAAAACACTGAGAAGTCTCTTGGTTAAGATAAGCTTCTGAAGACTGCACGCCCTATCAATAAAATACACAGTAATAGTAAGAACATTATCATCTTTATCTGTATTGTGTAATGTTCGAAGTAAACCTGCTCCCATTCTCCACTGACCTGAGTTTTCAAGCCGTAAATTTCCCATGAAGAATCAAAGATCAAATATGTAGGCAATTTTGATATGGATCGGTACTTGAACAGACATGCCGGTTTTCATTCTAGCTAGCCAGCTTAAATTATATTTTCTAGAACAAAAAGTAACTTTTGAGATATGAAAGACGATGAAAAGTATCACGTATCATCGGAACAGCTATCGGCATTCTTATCATGAAGAATATTACCATTTCCGTGCTCAGATTTCTTGACTTAGCATTTTAATATCAGACTGCAGCTTATTCAGTTTGCAAGATGAATAGTGTATGAACAGATGCACAAATCCCACACATACCCATGTCTATTGTGATGTAAGATTTCTGTTCAATGATGAATGTATGACGATATGCGGCGAATGACGTCATAAATTAGCATAACGGAAGCGTGAAATGAAACGTCATCTCATGTTAATTCAGATGCATCACATGTTTTGTAGGACATTTTTGAACGCAGTGAACTAAAAGTGTAACCTAACACTAAACCCGAGAACTTCGGTAACTGGATGCAGTCGTGAGGCTTCCTTTCATCGCGCTATTTGAGGGAGAACTGCAAGTAATCAAATATTTCAATCATTCTCTGCTTTCATCACGAGATGCACCAGTAATAACGATTCCAGACGAATTACGCTACGAAGACGCAAGTTCACATTGATAATGAACGTATTACGTGCATGGTAATTCGGTTACACGAGCAATGAATCTCATCATATTATATCTTGATTTTCACTTCAGCTCTCAAGAATTTCGACAGAAACAGTCAATTCTGTTGATGTATACAGAAAGTATTACGTATCAATAACATATAAGTAATTGTTCATTGTAAATAAATTTATGTTCAACAGACATTAGTGATCAGTTCGGCATGATTTAGCTGAAAGTACAATTTATAGAATTTTCTTCAACAGATTTGTACTTCGAAGTCACTGAGCATTTACAATGTAGTAATTCTGCACAAGCTTTTTCAATGTCAGTTAACTGAATGAATATTTCTGATTAGGGATTTCATGAGGGCACTTCTCGCACTTCCTTGGGTGCTTTGCAGAGCAGGATGAATAAGTCCATGGAATTACATCAAGATCAGATCATAGCAATGAGATGTCTATTCACCAATAAATTCGATGATGAAACGCGCTAATCTCGTTGCTACACCAATACATTTGGTCTGTCTAAATATTTTGTAAATGAAAAATAAGGCCACAGTTTTTGAACTTTTATTGAACGACAAGTTCCGGACACCTCTCTTTCAGGTGTAGCGCTGGACTGACGGTGTAAAAAATCTACACTTTACGAAATGGAAATCACAATTGATAAAAGGCATGCTAGCAATATCACCAGCAGCTATGTTGTAAGCAGGGCTGTGGAGCCGATGCGTTATCTCATCGGCTCCGGCTCCACGACACTGATGTGAAAGGCTCCGGCTCGGCTTCGGCTCCGACTTCAAATTCAGGTTCTATCTACGCTGGTTATCCTGGATCCGTTGAACGGGTTTTTTGGATAACGGTGTGGCCTTTAGAGGCTTGCTACAATCATCAAATTAGTTTTCATTAAACAAGCAACGTCTTAAGTTAATAATAAAAATGATAATAGACTAATATAATGATAAATAACATACTTGTCATATATTTTTGCATGAATTGACTATCTGTGAAAGATAAAATAAAGTTATAGCCTGGATTGGTTAAATTAGATAAAGATCTCCCGCACTGGCTAAACATAAATTGACCTAGCCTGCAACCAGTCTACTACGAGGCTACATTAAATAAGACCACATAAGTGATGATGATATACCTAATTAGCCGTCACAGGGGCCGAATAGTAGTATAAGCTTTTTAACAAAGCTTGAATATGAAACTGGATAGCGTATGCCTCTAAATAGCTTATAGGGCCTGTATCTACTCGAACATGGAAAGGGTATAGGCTATATAGCCAAATATACCATATCAATAAAGATATCAATTGCTTTATTGAATATTAAAGTGTATATAGGCTAGCTTAGGTTGTTATTGCCTTTATCCAATAGTCTGTTGGTCCATGAATAATATGATCGGTGGGTAGCCCACGACTCATCATCTGTAGAAATTGTAATTTAGATAGTCTCATTGCAGTGTAAGCTAGAAATGTATAATTGAAAATTATACTTAAAAAAATTAAAAATATCTAATTTAGGACGAGTTTTGTAATTCTATGCAGCATACTTAATAAGTTAAGGCTTAATTATTAGGGAGGTCAAAAGGCGCCTTTATTGAGAGCGTCTCAGTCTTTTTGTATTGTTTACATATAAGTCAACATGATGTCAGCATAAAGTGTTGACAGACGGAAAAAATAATAATGAAAATTCTTGAAATCCACAGGTCTATGACATTTGGGGAAATATTATTACACAATACGGTTCTTGTGCAGTCCTCCTCCCCCATATTTTCTCTGGTCAAAAGATGCAGCACCATTGGATGTCCGTTTGAGCATCACCGGTTTGAGTGAAGCATTCCGTGCTGTTGTAAAAACCTACGTGGGTAATTGCGATGTCATAGTCGCAAACTTCGTCAGCAAGTCAACATTGTAATTTTCCTTCGGGTTTTTTTCGCATTGAAAGATACCCTTTGAATTTTGAAGTCAAAGGAAATTCATTGTGAATGAGATACCTTTAGAATAATAAGGCGCTACTAGAAGTGGCTGGGTCGCTTATTGCTATAGCCATGCGAGGACTTGTAGTCAGGTCATTCTTGTGAGTGTGAAGAGTTGTCCCTTCAATCAAAATTGATCAAATTGAATAATCGATTGTTTTGAAAAATGTAGGTGGGGTTGGGACTGCACAAGAGCCTACAATACAATCTAAGGAAATTGGCATTGTCACAGATGCCAGTAGCTTCTGCCAGTAGCCATACCGATAGATGGTAACAGTAACCGTATTAGATTTAAGACATTGCGCAAGAAATGTAGCTATATTATCTTTGCTGACTGAACTGGAAATGTGTACATAAATGACTGGCGACTTGTCTCTAGGAATCTACAATCATCTAGTTAGCATGCATATAACAAGTCTTCAAATTAATGGATTTTGGAGAATACGTTGTCACTAAAAGCTATGGAAATTAGTCTTACGAAACATATGTAATAAAAAAATATTACACATGTGTGCAAATATAATACATATAATACAAAAGAAGGCGGCAACTGCAAAGAAAGTTATCGTGGAGGAGAGATCATTGGTATACTTAAAAGACATATCTTTAGATTTCAAATGATTTAATTTTTTCATGATGCCAATTAATACCTTTCAAAATTCTAGATTTATATCAAAGCTCAAACTATCGGAGCTGGAGCCGGAGCCTTTGCGATAAATTGGCTCCGGCTCCGACCAAAACGATCGGCTCCTTAAGGCTCCGGCTCCACAGCCCTGGTTGTAAGAGAAAGCTGAAAGGGAACTGGCCGAAACATGTCGTGCAATAAAAGTTCAAAAACTGAGGCCTTATTTATCATTTACAAATTTTACACTGGATCAAACTTTTTCCGTTTGAATATTCTTCAACTGAGCATATTTCACGGAAACGACAGAAATACTCAGCTCAATAATAATTACTGTTCAAATTCTAGATCAACATGCTACGGTAGGTCCTAAAAGAAAGTTCTTACCGATGGACATATAACTTTATCAACAGGAGCTAATTTGTATAGCAAGAAATCCTGCGTTCCGCAAAAATCAAAAATCTGTTAATTGTTTTTAGACGATATTGATTCTTCTTATACAATTTACAGTTGGAAAATTGTTACTATAGAAATCCACATTTAATTTCATGTTACATTTGTAAAACGAACCCTTGCCTCGTTTTTTTCATGAAGTTTTAGGGAAAGACAGACATTTATATTAGTCAATTTAATAGAAGAAACAGTTGCCAATGCATTTCGACAAATTGTCAGATCATTATGACGATATAAGGGCGAGAGTGGCACCAACTTGGAATAGATGGAGAGAGATCGCCAGTTTGTTGGTAAATAAATGTATTGATGTAGCCAGTACGGTGAAAGTGTATGAGGCGTGCGTAAGATCGGCTTTGTTGCATGGTTCGGAGACGTGGCCACTAACGGACAGGATGGTGAATATTCTACGAAGCTGCGACAGAAGAATGCTGAGAGCTATCGCAGGAATGAGATGACAGGATGGAGAGACAAGCGCGGAGGAAGCAAAGAAGTGTCATACAGTGGACCTAGCTGAGAAGATCAGGCAGAGAAGACTCCGATGGTTCGGTCATGTTAATAGAATGGAAGAAGGTTGTCTTGTGAAGGAAGTAGAATTCATGGAAGTGGATGGAAGGAGACAGAGAGGAAGAACGAAGAAGATATGGAAAGCTGGAAATCAGGGAAGAGCTAGCTCAAAACAGAAGCAGTTGGAGAAGAGCCAAAAGATAATGGGAAAATAAGGACGCTGAACGATGATGATGATTATGACGATATAAGAAACACGGAAACATATACAACGGTTGAACATCTTGTGTTAGCATATTCCATGCTAAAGGAAATATAAGATATCTAATGACCTCTGGCCACACAACTGGAGTCTGACAATCTTAATTTATCCTTCCTAGATTTTTTAAATGTGCTTTTTTGCTCTGAGCAACAATATTTTCTTCTAATTAAAATAGTCAAAAAACAGATGTACAATTTGCTGCTGTGAATTTTTGTTTTCATGACTTTAGGAATGTTATCTTTGTTATTCCGTCTTGTCAATAGTTATGACATGATAATAATATCCGAAATAGTAAAGCACATTAACAATATCAGTAATTTAATTAACATCAAACATATTATCTTGTTAATTCAAAACTCGCCCATATCAAGAAAATGTGTAGAAATTTCATGAAAATTCAAGACTTCAGCCAAATCAATATTGCAATGTCAAACCAGAGCTGTGGAATCAAACAGGAAACACTTTCGAGATTACAGTTCCTCAAATTGCATCGCTGTCGTCAGACAGCGCAAATCTTTAATCATTTCAGCTGTCAAATCTTTTTGTCAATGATTTCCAAATGGACTTTGCGGAACACAATTTGCATTGCATTCCTTTAGAAATGTTAAATATTCAGTTTGTTGACTTTTGACTCTTGAGAAATTCTGCGCAGAAACATAGTGTTTTGAACATTGACTTTAAAACAAATTGGCCAAAGAAAATCCTCATAACATAACGAAAATCTAAGAGAAAGAGGTCTCAGGAAAAGTGCTATAATGATATAATGAGTGCATTCGCAATTCAACAACAATATGATAATTTCAGCAGGAAATGAAGAGTATCCACACTAACTAGACAGCCTAATGATCAATTTTGGTAAATAAGGATTCCAAATAAGAGCAGCTAACAACGATTATGATGAATTTCTTGTGACCAAAAAAGTTAATGCGTTAAATATGAATTGGAATCATTACTAACCAATATAATTTGGCAGACAATAAAACCACTAATTGCGACAAATACAAGAAGCACATTAAATAAAGAAATCAACTACAGTAGTTATATGCCTGTTATATGCAATAAGTGTCCGATATTTTACGTGAACGGTGTCGGTAGTCAGAGATATTATCACACCGCTTGATGAAAGCATCCCATATCACGAATTTTCCCATAAAATCCTTTGTTTTTCAAATGCTAAAAGCCCCGTCAAACCGGGAATTACAATATCATGTATTTTGTGGCTTCAAATGATAGTTGGCAGCTAGTAAGTGCAACGAGAGGTCAATCTACGATCATTGTCTGTACTTCTGATCTGAGTGGTGAAGGTAAACAAAACTACTTCGCTATGGACTTGAAACATTTGCATGATAATAACGGTCTCAGACTGTCTTAAAAATTTAGTTTAGGACTTGAGATTAATGCTGATAAAGGTTCACTACGAAAGACAATTTCGAGTAAAGATAAGATGCTCTACATAAAAAAAAATAAAAAATCTAATAAACTTTACAGCGAATCGAACATATTCCTTCACCGTTGTCAGATCTCGCTGTAACTGCAGCTGGTAGCTGGCAAGTTTATGAAGACATCGCATCATAATGAGTGCTCATAATCAGTCAATCATAAATGAAGATGATAGCAAAACTGAAATTGACGAAGATGCTATCAATTCTGCATTGAGTCACACCTTCGATGAAATGAGACTCAACTAATACACAGCGTCATCACAATTTCAAGTAATTCTCAAATGAGGAATGATAGTAATTATGAGAATTCTGAAGTCTTGTTTCTTTTTATCAAATGCCGAAATTGTCAGTTTGAGGACTGTCATGGTGCGACCAGGGTGGGTTTCAATTTAATCTTTAGGATAGCAAAACTGAATGTGCTGTACGAATTCGTATTGTGATTTTTTGGCATTTTTAGGATACTAATTGTAAGATAAGCCTCGGTTCATATCGTTCATGGATTTGCCATTAAGGAACCAAATCGAGTCCGAGCCGCCATCCTGCACCTATCCCTGATCACACGCATCGATCACAGAAGTCTCAAAGATTCTTACCTTGTTCCTGAGAGTCACATCGGCGCCGTGCTCGACTAGGATTTCGCAGCAATCGTAGAAACATTCTCGAACAGCCCAGTGAAGAGGAGTATTCCCCTTCTCATCACGCACATTGGCATCAACACCGAAATCCACCAAGATTGGCACGATATGCACGCGACCACGGATGGCCGCACAATGCAGAGCTGTGATGCCGTCCTCTCCTTCGAAATTCTCACCCGCATATGGATCAGCTCCGGCCTGAAGAGAAAATGTTTCCCATGGATCAATGCATTTACACGAACTTTGAAGAGAATTACTTTTCTGAAATACGTAGGGACTATTATAATGATGAGGTTATACTAGGGTTTTAAAAAACAATGTTTTTGATGTGTTTTAAATCAAAACATGTTTTGCCCTTTTAAATTTTTTATTATTTCTTGTGACATGAGCCTCATCAATTCATCTGCAGCACTGTGCAGACCGTGTGGATGGAAACCTGGTCAGACGAGCTGCGGGGATTAAGCGTGTCACGATTTTAACATTCTACAACACTTTTTAAATATTAGGAGAAGGCATAACTAAAGCTAAATGAGGTTCCTTATGAAGGAGCAGATATGCGCTGTAATAGAGATTAATTAGCACGACTAATAGACTGACGAGGCAGTCTATGAAGATGGTGAGTTCGCCATATACAGCATCTTAGGCAGGAGGCGCCCTACATGCTTTCTACTCGTAGATTATCATTCATTTGGGATGAATAATTGAGGAAAGAAAAGTTTAAAGGATCCAATGTAAACACGATGGCTAATAATCCTTTATACTGTATTACTATCTCTATAAATATAGTTTTAAATAAATTAAAATTAAAAAATTGATCGCTTTAGGAAAATCACGCCCACGATGTATGCACCTTTAAACAAAATACACCCATCTACAATAAAGTTAAACTGAAAATGATTGGTGTGTGATTAAATTCGCATTCATTAAACTCTTTGAATGAGCAGTTTTTTCGTCTGAAAGTTTGTTTTCGTACTATCGCTATGTAAAGTATGCTGTGCGAGTGACTTCTTTAAAAATATGACCTTCAAAGGTTTTAAAGTGAATTTTCAAAACATGATCGGTCAGAAATTAAAGCATTTAAAATTGAGAAAATATTTAAACAAACTATCAAAATCAAATTATAATAGAAGACTTGGAAGCAAAAAATCTATAGCTCATGTATTTCATGGCATATTATTATACTTAAAGCACCTAAAAACAAACCATTTTCAGATTCCCAGGAAAGATTTCTGTACCCAATAAGTAAAACCTGTGTTCAAATGCTAATCGACCATTTCCACATATTCCATTATAAAGCCCTACCACCTGACCAAAATTATTCGATAAACAGCAATTGAAATGAATCAATCCTTCAAGATAAATATCTTAGTGTACGACATCTTATGTCTTTCCTCTTTTGAAATTGCTGTCAAAAAGGTAACTCTCTTTTTCTGTTCATCAGAGACCTATTTCAAACCATAAAACACTTCTTGATCGTTATGCATAGTCTGCTTCGTTTCCATCATGGCTGCAACTAAGACCAGAAATCGACATGTAAAAATTTTTTTAGCATAATAGCATCACTAATAACACGAACACAAAAAACTTACTGCAAGAAGCATTTCTACAATCTTCGCGTGACCGAAACCACAAGCTTGATTAAGAGGAGTGATGTTAAAACTTGTTTTCTTGGTATTCACATCTACGATGAGACATCGGACATTGACCTCTGCACCAGCGCGAAGAAGCCACGCGGCCAAATCTGTGTAGCCTTTTTCAGCCACCATGTGTAAGGCGGTCGCACCGTTGTGAGTTCCAACGTTGACACCAGCGTTACCTAGAGCCAACAGGTAGAACACCATATTCTCATAGCCACGCTGACATGCGATATGTAAAGGGTTTGCACCGATTGAATCCTGAAAAGTGAAAAGATGTTGCTTGATGAGCTAATTTACAATATTGTACTTTCTCTTCAAGAATAAAATAATAATTTCGGATATCGCTATTAGCTGTTTCCATGTTGTCTAAAAATGTATAGGAGAACGCTATAAAATTCATGTCTCCACATTTTGAGGCACATACTGAGATCATATCTAATGGAGATATTGTGCATGCGCAAACTTACACACAAACATGCAATCCTTATGTGTGTTGTAGAAGGTCGACATTTCCAAGAAGATGCACTATCATCAGGCGAAATCACGTGCAGTCTATGTCACTTGCTTTTCCATCTTTACCATCATTCGCCAGGATTCTAATACTTGCGAAGTTATTTCAAGTTCTTCTACGCAATGGACCTGCATTCTACATATACACACGTAGCAGTGGTGAGCGCAGTTAATCGATCGCACCCGATCAATCGTACGAAGGAATCAATCGCGCGATTTCTTTCTCTAAGTGACTACTCAATAAAATTTGCTTGATGAGCAAAAAGTAGGCTATTTTCATATTTACTCTTTCAACATTTGAGATAATTATACTGAACAGAAATATGACATCAGCATGTGACACGCATGCGCGGGTGCTCGTACATAAGATCACATACAGCTAGAATAAGACTGACCTGCCACATGACGCGATGTTTTTCATTCAAGCATCACATTAGATCTCTATGGGAATCCTGTGGGAATTCCCCCACATTGCACGAATGCATCATTCCATACAATAGCAGTAAATGCTCGTATAGTACCCGATTGATACGATCACACATGTTGTCAAGCGTAAGTAGGTCCCTTTTTGGTAAAATAGCGCGGTATTGATGTCAGGCGAAGTTATTGATAAGAGCATTATGCCTAATTTACATTTAATATACACGCTATGAACCTAGTCAAATAACAATACATTCTCATATAGTCTAATAGTATTTTTTTAACTTTTAAAGTCACACAGTTTGAATTGGTACATGCATAATAAGGCTCATGACAAGATTGATGGAAGAAGCGGAGAGTGCCTACTGCTATGTTCGATAACATACGGTTGGTAGGCCATAAGAAAATTTGAAAATACAAATATAGTACGTAGCAAAAAGCGGCGACCAACCGTTGGTCGACTCACGTTGCGCATACTGTCGCCGTCTTTGTAACCACGAACTCGAGTATACAAAAGGCGGATTGAAGGCACCTGATATATTGCGCCGATGGAGTGAGGTACAGTGGTGTGATAGAAAGTGAGGTACACAATCGGAGAATAGTACTTCAAAATAGATTCTCAGGACTCATTATGCCTTGCTTACGACTTTTCAGTGTTCTGATTTGTAATGCTGTATTCTCAAACATTCGAAAATAGAGTTTCGTATTAATTAATAAGTTATTAATACTTTATATGTTTCAGTAGGTTAAGCATTTCAAAGTCTCAATCTGACTGGAAATCAACGAATTCATAATGAAACAAATGGTCAAGAAATTAATGACAATATGTCAGATAGATTAACTGCAAACTTCTGAATCACTGAATTTGAGAAAATCTCGAGGTGTTCAGAATCGCACGATTTTCGATTAATCGTGGATTGGACAATCATCTACCAGTAACTAGTTCAATAAGTTCCGTTGCTATCAAAGCAACTGTTAGAGTGAGTTTGGCTACAATGATATTGGAGAGCTGACTTGGACGCTCTTCTAACTGAAAAGGGAAGTTGAAATGCGAAATATTCGCCAACTCTGAGCAGTCAAGTATTCGAAGGTTAAGCCGAATTCTCCATCTTTGATATGCTATTTTCGCTATAAAATACCAGAAATCGTTCTTTCATAATTTGATATCTCTCGAGAAAATCGCTTTGTCACATATTTGTAAATTCATTCTCGACAACAGCATGCCACAATTACAAACATGCAAAAGATGTAATTAAATTCTCAATAGAAGCGGATAGGAAAAAATGTAACAAATTGGTGGAATAATTCTAACCTTTGTTTACAGGAAAGCAAGACAAGTCCTTTAAGTGCATGCAGCTGTGACCTGCAATATTCCATCCAAATAACGAAATTGTCACTCGTGAGGGGTTTGGTAAACAGGCGCTCCTGAATTCTATCGGAGAAGGTCAGACACTTTAAACAATTCGGATTGAGAAAGACAAAATCACTGTTACAGATGATTGGAACAACAAACTGAGGTCAAACAGGAATGGTTGATAAAATCCTTGTTTACTACTGAACCACTTTTCATCTGGAAAAGCGAATCTATACATGCGAATGTTTTTGCACACCTGACACAGCAGGGACCCATTAATGAAGCTTGTAGTTACTCAGTGAAAACTAGAAAATTTTATTTCATCATTTGAATAAACAAGAGGAGAATACAGTGTCTCAAATTGCCACCTGTAATTTGTAAAGTATCAAGATTGCATTGGTCAGGGGAAGCTTATTCTAAAGCTTCGCTGTGCGAACAAAAAACTTTCTGAGCGACTGACTGTACGTGATCGTTCAAAGATCACATGATAGCATGTGAGTGCATTTGCTCTGCGTGTGCTTCTGGAGACTATCTTAGATTTGGGTAAGTCCTCATTTACTGCAGAACTGCTTCAACCAAAATAGTGTCTGTAGAAGACACTACATGAAGCAACATTCCATCAGAGGACGAACAATAGACTGTCGGTATTGAAAGATTTGTGGTCGAGGCTGTCAATGCACAGAACCGTCTGCTTGCTGACGGAGTAGACAGAACTACGTTTTAAGCTGTTTATATCGACGTAGAGAGCGGTAGCTTGAGGACTGTGTCTGAGGTAGCGAAAATTTCGTTTGTTTTGATTGTTTGATGTCAGGGTTGGTTCTTCCTGGCCCTTACGCGCAAATGCTTGACCTGGAGAGACACCCCTCTAACTGGCAATGCGTCCATGAGACTCCAGAGTCAACAGGTCCAGTGACAGGGATATTTCATTGGAAGCCGGGATGACATCAAGTACAAACTAACCAGGGTTAAAGAGTCTAATGAAGATCTTCCTGTAAGAGTGGAAGATGTCCCTTGTCGGCTTAATGGAATGTCTTTAACTGCATGCATCCACTGCAACTTATCAGGGCCTTCAAGGGTAGTGCACGGCTACTGCCAAGGTTTGGTTCTAGTTAGGAGTACTACATTGCTGCTACTTAAGGATCTCAGTTCACACTTCGGGTATTTCTCATAACATGCCTTTAAGTTTAAAGTTTTGGAATTCTATGAAAAAAGCATTGATCTACAACAGCAAAGAACAATAACTCAGGAGCTTTTCGATGTGTAAATAGTTAGCTCTGACGATGATAATGACACACTAATGAACGGCTTTACTGTTCACTAAGCAATGAAATCCTTTTGTTGAGCGCAAAATTACTTTTCTGCAGATTATGAAACTGGAGTGTACATAAAGTTTAGACGAAGAAACAACTAAAGCTCTCTATAATTAGTAGGGATAAGGAAGTAATTGCTCGTCCTTCCTTCATAATACCACTCTACTGTTCAGCGATCGAGCTTATCTGAAACACATTCATATCCTGAGACGGACGCATCGGATTCATCTCTTTTAGGTACAAGGGGAGTACCCGGATGGTGATGTTTCCCCTGCTACTCACCTGAACATTCGTATCGGCGCCGTACTCGACTAGGACCCGGACCACTTCTTCCCGATTCTCGGCCACAGCGAGATATAGCGGAGTGATACCTGAACGACGATTCCTGGAGATAGTAGCGTTGATCGGCGCGTTGTAGTCCAACAATAGTCGAACACAATCAGCGAAGCCTTTCTCAGCGGCCATATGCAGCGGCATCACGTCAACACGATTGCCATCGTCGTAGGTCGCTGTCAGGGAAACGTTGGCTCCACGCTTTATCAACATCCGCACAATATCCTTCTTGCCACCGTTGGCCGCGTAGTGCAGACAAGTCAGACCACAGTCTTCTTGGACGTCTATTGAGACGCCTTCACGGAGGAAGCGACGGATGACGTTGATATGTCCGCTCTCTGCCGCCAAATGTATTGGTAAGATGCCACTCCTCTCTCCCGTTGTCATCCGCGCAGTCACATCTGCACCATAACGGAGCAGCAGGCTGATGATCTCCGGAATACCGACCTGAGGAAGGAAAACGAGATGAGATAACGGCCATTATGACGTCCACAGTCGACGTTAAGTCTGATGCAGCAGGTGATGACGTGTTGTACGATTGAATGTTGAATATCGGTAGACATCAAATATCAGATCGAAATATATTATTCTAAATATGGAAAAAATTATATATGTAGATACTTTTATAAAATTTGATCACAGCAGTCCAGCTTACAACAGTGTCAGTATTATCACACTGCTTGAAATGCCGAGGTGCATCCTAAATTGAGACATGAGTGCAAAGCGGTAATCATCAGCAGACAGTTCTAATGACAACACGACTCCCTATTTAACATACAGGCAGTCACATCTGGAGTAGAGTGCATCTAAATGCGCAATCAGCCATTCGCTTTTCTAAGATTATTTATTAGTGATAGGAAGTCAGACTTCTCTTGCTTAATAGACTGCTGACAACGCTTATTCGGCTTCTTGGATAGAAACCACGGAAATGAAATCATTTAATAACATCGAAAGTTTAATCTTGATTCCCGATAAGAAAAGGAAATCAGGAAAATAATAGCAACTACAAAAAGGAAATTCCAAGACATTCGTTCAATCAAAGTGAACAGGAACTGCAGTCAATGGTAATCAATGAAGCTAAACGCAAGATTGCTCAAATGCTACGTGTGGTATATAATAACGCGTTGATAATCACACCCGACTTAGAGGTCAACATCAAGGTTGCGAAGATGTGGCTTCTGTAAAGAATGACGGATATCTTGCACTTGGCCAGAGTCATCAACGAAGAGGTGGTGAGGAGAATTGATGATACGTGCACAACACGTACGGAAAATGTGGATCAATGCAGAAAAGAGATGTCCTGTAGACAGTTTAATGCCAACTGATTTCGGGTGCAGGAAGTCATCTGGAACTTTAGAAGCCGCGTGGGCCATCTGTTTCAGAGCAAATAGGAGCAGTTAGAAGACATCTCAATACAGATGCATTCAAATAAATCACGATTTTTCTATTTCAATATATTTCTATTGTCGAGCAACATCTATTGCAGCCAAACTTGTGCCATGTTTGTGAACGGTTCCTTTATGGCTTCTGTTTATACTAGCCCACCCATCAAAAATGTCTAGCATCACTTATTCAGTATAAAGTGGAGTATGGTGAGCAACTTTCATTTGGTTTGAATCGTCAAAGCTTTCCAGCTAAGTCATCTTCACTGAGTTGGGCCCCTAGAGGTGTCCGTTTATGAGCCAGACTACCTACAAATCTCAAAAAGACTTTCGATTCCTTTCTTTTATATAATGGCCTACTAGACAGCATGCATTGAAATCAGCAAGCTTTCCAGCCAAGTTAAACCCCTGGGCGTCTGTTCTACCTTAATTTAAAGTGGTGACACAAGAGGACGAGACCGACACCAGCAACAGGACAATCAAAGGAGCGTGACATGAGACTGTGAGGCTACGGAACGTATGGATGAAGATGCAAATGATCACTTGGACTGCAGAGACGACATTGAGGAAATCGTCTAATCAAGCTGACGGCGGAACAACGGGCGTTAAACGTCTGATGATGATCAATAGTACGTCCCGAAATTAGTCCCTTCACAGACAAAGCACTTTAGCAGAATAATGAAATGTTCAATTCTCAAGCACTCGACTAATTTTCGCATCTAAAACTTGATGTCTCTTGGTTCAATCAAACAATGAACAGTTCTCTGAAAACAAATTTCCTTTAATCGTCATTTACTCCAAAAAACTTGCAGCGCAATTAGATGAAAAGAATATTCATGTATGCTTCTGCTGCTATGCATGCGAAGGAACATGCGTAATTACACGAATGAATGAAGCCAATGGAAGCTAAATTAAATTGCATGCAAATTATGTGCGACTGATAAAACTCGAACACACGACCACCCGGGTTATCTAGACATGACAGCCTACCGCTGAGCTATACAACCCTTACACGCAGGGATGTGGAGCCACTGAAGTCTTCCGGCAACTCGAGAAACTCATGCAACACGCATAAAATAACTAACCTACATAAAGATGTGAGATCCACTCCTGAATTAATAATTACTTGAAATGTACATAAAAAGATAATAATCCATATATAGGGTCCCACTATAATTAAATGTGCAATATAAATTCTGTGGAAATTTGACCGTTATTGCTAATGACATCAGCGCAGAAACAACAAACAGCGCTCAAGATTGCGATGGGAAAAATGATCCAAACCATTCGAAAATGGTTCAATCGTGTTGAGTTATCTGTAACAGAACTTGCACGAGGCATTTATCTCATAAAAGGACCTAGGAGAAGCCCGTGGTAATAAAATTTAAGAACTTCTACTCTGTATTCTACAATCAAACTAACGTAAGTGTGATAGTACACATACGAGTACAAATTTTATGTGCGGTGCAATTATTGGTATTAGGGGGAATATCTTCTGCGTTTGAATGTCATCACAAATCTTGGAATATTTGTCGGAACCGGAAACTCGGATTATGTAGTTTCCTGTATATTTCTCACTAAGTTAATGCATTAAATAAAATCAAGCGTTGGTGTCCGTGGCACAGTGGTTGCGTACTTGGACTAGTGATCTCATGGTCCAGAGGTCGAACCCGGAAAGTGTCACTGGAAGACGGCAGGAAGGGCATCCGGACTACAAAGCACCACAACGCTCCAAGCAAAGTCTGACTTCAGTCAGCACCGTCCAAGGCCCCATTAGGGGTAAAAAGTGACGTAAAATCCGTAAAAAAAAGCACAACCGTAGCAGAATCAGATTTAGTCCTCAATTTACATCTACGATTCAACCCTCCCATCTGTTATCCTCCACATTTGACATGTCCTACCTGTGCGGCGATATGTAGACACGTTGCATCTTTGGACCGGCTGACGACACATTTGGCATTCACCTCAGCGCCCGCCCGCAGTAGTAAGTCGACCGCTTCGGTATTCGACTTGGACACCATGGTCAAGAGAGGAGTGAAAGTGTCCGACCGTTTACAGTTGACGTCTGCTCCCAACAGCAATAGGACGCGGACGGAACATTGAAGATCATTCAACGCCGCAAGATGTAACGGCGTCACACGTTCGACCGACTTTAACACCATCGTCGAATTGACACATGCCCCATACTGCGCCATAAGTGGCATCAGCTCTTCGATGCCGACCTGGAAGAAGAAAGTCGGATTACGATAGTATCTAGTTTGACTTTGTACACGTTTTCAATTAATTCTATCAGTGATTCAATGATACATGACAAGAGCCTGGTAGCTAAAACGGAATTTACGCTCGAATAGTCAATCGTTCAAGGAAATTCAGAGATCTGACAGCAACCATAGTTGCAACATTTCCAAACCAACTGGACCAAGACAGACAAGATAATGTTCTATTGATCGCGCAAGGCGGGGGATTAATAGAACGAGTAGTATTAATAGAAAAAGGACGAGACTTCGCCGATCACGTTCACGTTTAAACTGATGCACCATTTTTGAATTAATTTCGCTTAGTAAACTTACGCACGTCTGAGAAAGCGCCAACAAAGGCTTGTATTAGTAGTGTTTATTGAGAATGGAAATCATACAGACAGTACTAACATTGTATAGCAGATATTTTAACATGAAATGTCAACACATCGGAAGTATATTCGCGACACATATTGCAGTTGTCTTTCATTATAAGAAACACATTACAAGCACATGGAAAGGCTTGTATGCAGTAGGGACAATTTCAACGAATGAGAATACATTTCTCATCTACTGTTCGACATGTACATTCAAATTTATTGTCTCAGAACATGTGAAGCATGGGGTCTGCCTTTCCATCGAGCATGGAATGTACTTCAAAATCGTAAATTACAATTACATAAAGATACCGGTATGACCATTCGAAATCGTCTTGAATGGCGTCGGGAACATCAAAGTCGTCATTAGTCAGTGCGTCTTAGCATGAATTTCTTAACTGATAGTATTCATTTCTTCGCCGATTCTTTCATTAATTTCAGTGACCTGCATTTTTAGTATATCAAGCAAAATAGTGCACATCATTTCAATAGTCATCCCTAATCAGTATGATGACGCAGTTGCTAGAATTGAAGTCATGGGGCATACCATATCTTGATTCTAAAATGATGCAAAATAGCTACAATAACTGATAGCTATAACCGCATCAACGGGCACAGCGATTAGAAAGCAATTTATAAAACATTTTATTTTTTGTGCCCGTTGTTATACATGTAACTGCGAAATATTACTACGAAAAAACCATACCGCATATTTTCAGACATTAAGCAGCAGGAGTGGCTCAACTTTGCTAGTTGCGGGCAACAGCACGAGTTGAACCAATCTTGACAGTTCCAAAACATCATAGAATTCGAAGTTGATGAGACACGAGAATATTCTGAGGTGTAGAGTAAACCTTTAGGATTTAAGAAATAAATGTCAAGCGTAAAGCATTTTTTATCAAAAAACTTTATTTCATGATGAGACTTCATATGCCTATTGATTGAAGTGAGTTTTATTTTCTTCCTTGTCGTTCGCTCATTTCCATCACACAGTTCTCATGCGTGTCAGCATTAGAATGTGATGAATATTCACCAAATTATGTTTTACGAGCTCATGGAATCAAATCCTGAACTCCACTGCCATCAACAAATAAATCACCTTAAAACCCGTACGAGCCGCCGCACTACCTCATTTTGCAAGCCGAAATTGGTTCGATGCTTCGGACTCCAGTTATTGTTGCAAAATATAGATAATATTAAAGAAATCCGGCTTCAAATCTACTTATGAGCCTCATTGCATTTTTCGATTACATGTTCATGAGATTTTGATTCTGAAGTTACTGGTCTATGCTCTATTCTATCACCTGACATGCAAGCAAATTAAGTCATACATGTAAAATATCAACATTAACGCTTAACTAAGATATTTGACAGCAAAGAAGAACACTTGCCGTACGTGAGATCATTTCATAGTTGGATCATTTCAATTTCGTATTGAAGTTACCATTTAACCTCAACAAACATGTGATCATGTGAAAGTTAATCTTCCAAAGTTTACTTTGATGCATTACTCAAGTTTGCCAGTGGTCAGCTGTGGTCAGCAGTGTAGTCTGACGTCAGATTTTATGATGAAATGAATTGCATCATCGGCATTGTCTATTATTGCTTTACAAGTTGGGTGATTTCAAGCGTTGCTACTCGGATGTTCAAGTTTGAAAGATAACGAATTATTAGTCGGTCAAAGAAGTCGAGTTCGACCTTGAATCATTTCATTCATTGACTTGACACGGAAAGTGGACAAAACCAAATGCTGATTGAGCATCTCTGGTTGATTTTATTACCAACATAGTTGACATGAACCGACGGACTGAATGATGACAAACAGTAAATTGACTTGCAAGATTCGATCAAACATTTCTTCTTTCATGATGAATAATAAATACCGATGCAAAGGTTTATAGAATGATTTTCATGATGAAGAGTCAAAAACAGACCGAAAACTGACCTAGCTGGACACAATATTTCATCTAACCCAACTTACAAAAACTGCTGGAATCGATATTTTTTAACGCTAATTGCCAACGCACGATGCAAAAAAACCAAAAGATAAGAAAATAAAAAGCTACCCGAAATTCTTCGATCAAAAGTATAAAATTGTAAGTTAACTAAAATCTGATATTTTCGGCGCAACTGCACCTTCTGTGGCCAATAGTTTATGTATATAATAATATACGGAGAGTTGTACTTAAATTCGTAAGTGTGCACATTCTATTTTCGCATAATTTCACAGAATCAATCACGCAAACAAGGACCCAACTAAACAAAGTCCCAATTTCATGTCTGAGAGAGTCTCGTGTATAAATGTTGATCGAAAACGCTCATTTAGCTTTCTGCGACATGTACAAGGTCGCTGAAGTTGGAATTCTTTATGTAGTTTTCGACAACCTCACTGGGTGAGATCATTCAATGACAATCAGCGATTGCCTATTGCATTGAGAATTCGATACTCACAGAATAATATTTTTAGTTTAATAATATTTTTAGCAAACTAATGGATATGATGAAAAATTTCACAAGCAAGAGCTTTTGAACTTTCATGTAAATGCTATGATCACAATATGTCGTACTTAATTAAACATGCATTTGTCATATCATGTTAGTTTAAGATTTTGCATGACCGTTGTAAGTCTTGTATGTGTTTCAGACACATAAGTGTGTGATTTCCCAAGTTTTGCAGGTCACTCGACATCCTGTAAAACTCATGTACCGACTGATGCATAATACAGTCTACAATTTCGCTTAACATAATTGAATAATTTGGAATCGGACACAGACTCGAATTTGGTGGCTACAAGTTTCTAAAAAATTGTTATATTAAAATCTGGAACCGAGAAATCAGCAGTTCATGCTTAGAGAAAGCTTCTATGCTCTTTTATCATAGGCGCCTGATTATCATCCTCTTATCTTGTGGAACTCAGGTACATGATAGTACTACGATCTCTATGACAACCTACCAGAATTTATATTTTCTGGTGATTAACACTGGAAGCAAAATTTCAATCAGCAAGAAGTTACCCAATATCGCTTTGGCTATTATGTAAATTTAACATTATCCCTTTCATACCCACCGTACCTCATTGGACATGTTACGACCGAAGTCACCAGGACAACAAAAAAAACTGACCAAATAGGAGTGAAAATCAGCTTGTGACACCACTCGTAGAACGCTCGCTATTTGCGCCTTATACAAAACTACTTCTACGGACATATACGATAATTTAGAATAGATAGGCGAGCCAAAGTGTTGTTGACCTTGTTTTATTAGCCCTTTCATGCCCAACGCATCAAATTTGAAAATTTTCGAAGCATACATCCGCTATGCTAATTCGCCGAGTATCGTATCAACAAGATACTGAAGTTAGAGCATAATTTCATGCACAAAAGTACATGCAGTTATGTTTTCTGAGTTGGAGATGTTCGTCCATATTTCTCAACAAAAATCCATTGATTACGCATTTTAATGACTACTTTACCGAGTTTTTTTACGAATATTCGCAAAAATTGAGATTTTGTATCTAATGTTCTACATTAATTTGCTTTCATAGGACTTAAGGTGTAGATAATGACGGTAACTGATTCATGACAATCGGGTAAGAGTTTCATTAAGGTAGAAGTTGGATAACTTCGCTCTCACATTTTTTCACGGCGATTAAAACCTTAAGGTAGGGTAGCATGTCATGCCGGATTGCGGTGGTATACAGCGTCGCAAGCACAATCCCGACCTTTACCTTTTACGGGACATAACACATCTATATGCAACGGCAGTCTTATGATTTCCTGCGAGATTCCATTGTAGTCAGTCAGCATTAAGTATCGCCTCCTTCATACATGAAATAGTCTAGATATATTTTAAATTCCTTGAGTGGATATTTTTAGATGTTGAATCATTTGTGCAAAGTGACCAACTCGCATTCACAAAAAGTAAATTCGGCATGCCTATCAGTTGACTAAAAAATTCCAGGACATTCAAGGACCACGGATACCCTGATTAGTGTCTTGAAATATGAAAACTACACCATTTCAGTGACATTGCAGGCATGTGATCGTGAGATGGTGCCATTTCCATCACATATTCGGTGAGGAAGCAACGGTTTCCTTCGATAACTTCAAAGGCAGTGGAAGAAATGGCCGGCAAGTACTTGCGAAGGGCACGAGACAGGAAAGGCGGGCGACAACAGCGCCGTGTAAAGCTGGAGGTTGAAATGAAAGAAGCACATATAAGTTTCTCAGACTCTGACTGACAGATGCGCCAGACGTGCCAGATCATGGAAGTTAGTGCCTCCCATTGATCATATCGTCGGGTGAACCGTTGGATTTTAGTCATAAATTTCATTCAACATACATGAGTACCCGAAGAAATTTTCGATTCTCTCAATTCATTCAACATATTTTAATGAAGCTGTTTGATGACAAAATTCATCGGAAATGAATTCTTTATACTTCTTGTGTAGATTATATTCCGGGTATTATCACTGATTTACACATGATTCAGAAAATGAAGAAATTCATCTTCATCTGTGGTCCTATGCGGATTTCAATATTTTTCACTTTGTCATGAAAATGACTCTGATTAAACTGATTTTCTATCAGTAAGCCACTTAATTTAAATCTTATCATTTAGCATTGACCTCCAAGCTCTGATGTATAACATGGCGGAGTCAACCGTTTGTCAGTTCAGGAACTTTAAGTAGATCACAAATCTGCATTTGATCTTGAACTTAACGATATTGAATCCATCCGTCATGAATCAAAGATTAATAGCTGAGATATTAAGAATGAAAATTCTCTATCTGTTTCTTCTTTTTGAATAACTTAAGGAGCGACAAGATCAAAGAAGACTTTTGGACGCTCGGATTGGGTATGGAAGATGCGAAGAATCGAGTGAAATGGAGAACCAACATACAAGAAAACCGTCGAACTCAATGCGGATGGAATACAAAAATGTGCAGAATGCTTAGTGCTCAGAAGGAACAGAAACCAGTTTCCCCGAAAAGCTATCAATTTGTACTTTTTGATAACAACTGTTTTCAAATAAGCTTTGAGTGAGGAAAGCTATCAATTTGTACTTTTTGATAACAACTGTTTTCAAATAAGCTTTGAGTGAGGACACACAAATTCTTTGTCCACAAAGGCGGTCAGCACTGATGCATGAGATGGAAAACATTATGCAGGAAGAGTATTTTACAAAAAACACTTCGTAGCCGGCCGCTTCTGTTTACCATGATTTCTGGTTCTCAAGGGATGTGATGGAAGGAAATAACTTGACATATTTGAACTGCTTCTTAAGACATTGGTAAAATGCGAGAATCAAGTTACAGGATAATTTCCATTTGACTTTAAAAGATTATGAATCTTGCTAACATCGAAACCATTTTAATGTTATACATGCAGATAATTTGTCTCTTAAATAATTATGTCAGTGCCAGCGCGCTATCGCGCGGTTAGTTCTACATCATCTCGATTATCTATTTTTGTCTGAATGTCTACAAGGATGAATTGACTGGAATATACCTTTTTCATGTTTATCAGCAATTATGAATCATGAATGCTATTAATGACTCAATTCTGACCGCACGGATATTTCTGTGAGACACACCGAGTTCACAGGGCAGAGACCTGGCTATTATCTGCGGTTTCAAGAAGATTGTTGATGTGATGAGACAACCATGACAACAAATAGCTCATGACAATGACTGAGTGAGCGACAGAGCAGTTTTTGAACACGTAAGCGTGAAGTGATGATAAATTCGTCATCATTTTGGTGACCCTTTTAAATATCATTTCGTTTTGTCCTTCATTCTAGGTGGCACTGGGAATACATGCTTGAACATGAGATCTCCCAGTATTGAGATCGAATTTCCGTCATTGAAAGTCTTCAGGTTGGGCACCGTTAATGGCACAAACTGTTCATAGTTCTGTGTTTCTTACTCTTTGATGATAGACTAATGGCAGCTCTGAAGCGAGGTAACCTTAGTATGCTGTCTAGAACTTAGTAATTTCAAAATCTACTATGCCTCCGCCTTTGATTTCGATAGTAATTACTCACAAGTATCAGTTCATGAAACAAATTCGAGAATCATGTCGAGAATTGGACTTCTACACGTGCAGTGCATGAGGAGGCGATTGTGTGAACAGTTACTTCCAAGGATGCCATCAGCTGCGATTCACTTCCAAAATACCAGGCAAGGGGAAGTACACAATACATCTCGGTCAGGCTGCACAGGGACATTAGCAGCAAAATACATGTATAAATTCTTGAAGTTCGTGGTAGTTCCGTTATCCCTGAGAAGATGTAAACCGCTCAGAATAATGGATCAAAATATGCTGCCAAATATTAATAAAGCTTGCATACAATAATTCAGCAAGTGGCTTGCATCTCAAGCTCTAATACTGAGTTTTGGTTATTAAATATGTTCCGCATCAACAAGTCTTTAATTGTCTGACTACCGAAGTAAAATCTTGAAGACCGAAAACTATTTAAAATACTCACTCAAATCCTTGTCACAATTAGCAGTTATCGTTTTCAAGCTATTAAATTTAATGCATTTGATCTATTATTACAAAAATTTGCATTTTGATATTTCAGCGTGATACTATACCAAATGTGTCTCATACCAATAGAGTATATGTTTTAGTTCACTACTGATTTTTCATAGCGCATCAAATCATGATCACTATTCACTAAATACTTTATAAATTGATTAACATTGGATTATTG
Source organism: Prostheceraeus crozeri (assembly GCA_907163375.1). Classification (NCBI taxonomy): domain Eukaryota; kingdom Metazoa; phylum Platyhelminthes; order Polycladida; family Euryleptidae; genus Prostheceraeus; species Prostheceraeus crozeri. Next base: position 147,786 of record CAJQUW010011646.1, on the reverse strand, counting down.
CATATTGTAATTTAGATGTATCTTGCCGATGAACTACTGACCAAAATATTAGCAAGATGCTCAAAATTACAATTTATGCAAATTGTTTGTTCTTTAAGTACACTTATCAAGAAGGGATATACATGTACATATACTTACTTCTATTTTATTTATGCTTTCACACGTCAGAAAATTTCATAGCGACGCGGCAGCCTCGCAGTTGGCGCCCCCTCGGTTGAGAATCACTGATTTAGTTTCTCATCATTATTATTCATTGGAAATAGAGGAAGCATCATACACGGAAGCTTAGTGAACATATCATATTCACAACTACTGCTCAGTGTTCAACATCATCAATAAAATCTGGAAACTGAAATCGAAATCATCAAACATTTATTTTCGAGGAAATTTAGTTTTCCATTGCTCTATGAGAAAATAAAATTTTGTCAAATTTGAAAGTGAATAATATGTCGTCTGACATTAGTGCAAAACAAGCTGGATCTATTGGGAATCATCTGGGAAAGAAGATTAGACTTCGACAAAACATCAAAGTTTGTCGTGGGTTGAATGCAAATATCCGACGGTGCTCGATCGGTTTTGTTTGACAAATTCGACAATATGAAACAATGAAGTCCTTATCAAATATTTGAAGGCTATGATGAAGTTAATATCCAGTACCTCTAAGTAGGCATATATTATATGCGTGAATGTAATACGGGATATAATGGATTACTTCGCGTGTTAACATCCTAACAATCTCCGATGAATTTCAGATATTTTGAAAATATATAGCAGAATTTGCAAGAACTTGATGGGGACCAGAACAAGTGATATGCTGCACCTTCAAGGCTTGACTTAGCCCCAACCTGTATTAAGCTGAATCAATCATACACTATGCATATTGTTCTTCGTCACAAAATGCAGATTCCAGTGCAACCAAGCAAAATAGTTTTTGAAGAGCTACATTCGAAAAGCATAAATTTTGTGATGGAATTTTGCGTTTGAAAAACACTTGTCAAATGTTTAGCATTATGTGTTATCAGAAGGATGATGAAACGTTGAGTGGATGATTAAGATATTCAATTTATCATGATGTGCATCGGAGTGCATCATAGATACATCGGCAGGTATTTGCCTCATGGGCGACATGCTTGATTCATTAGGTCATGCAGCTGTTGTGCAGCTGTAACTTTTTTATTTACTTTACACTGCCCCACCCAATGCGTGAAGGCAAAATGTGCTAGGGTGGGGACATTCAACGTCGCTGACAACTAGTCTCATCAGGTTAAGGCTAACAGCTTCTAGAGAGCGGTGGCACCTTAGGCGTACAGACTCGAACCCACTACCTTCGTCATCAGCGTAACGAAATGCCAACTGAATTACCCCATCACTTGAACAGCTTGCAAAAATTCTACATACTACCAGCTATGAACATTAAACACTTTTTCGGATATAGATGATGTTTACAGGGCACGCGCCACTCATACATGTGCCATGGAATCGCCTATTACAGCTGAGAACCGGAGAACTCTATGATGAGATTTACGCGTTCAGTCAAACAGTGTAATGACAATCTCTGTCAATTGATACCAATTTTTGGCCTACCTGACCGGTAGTCTAAACTAAATCAAAATCAAAATTGACAAAGTGGAATGATAGTTCAAACGTTTCAAAGCCACATTTCACGGGGGGGGGTGAACACTCTCACTACCGGTCATTAACTTAACTTTAATTGCCTTGAGGGGGGGGGTAAGCAAATATAGGAAGGCAATGGATGTAGAAAATGACAGGTATAAATGTCAGAAGTGGTAATGGCGTCATTAGGTCAGGAAAGACATAGACCGAGACACACAGGATTTTGATCACAAAGAAATCATCAGTCATAAGCTAACTATATGAATAATTTGTTAAAAAGGCTTAGTACGTGTGACACCAGCATTAGGATTCCTACATCTTCTATCAGATCGCGAACGAAGGAGGCTCGTCGAAGCAAACTACATATAAAGGAACCGAAACTTCTCTGACATCAGATCATCCATCCAGAGAGAAAGAAGACACCCAACGAACAGCAAGCATGAGGGAAACACTACTTTTTGAATCTACAGACCGCACTGAAACTCAGTTTTCCGATTAAATTCAACTTCAGCCGCAACAAAAGGCTTGAAAATTTGACAATTATTTCACTCACTATAAAACACAATGCGAGAGTGATTTTCCGTTTATGCATTGACGTTTACTGGTCGCTGTTGTCGACGCACAATTTGGGAAAGTGATGGAAGCGCTAATTTTCTATTTCTTCAAAGAATTAAATGTCATCCCATCGCGAGTAAGATTCTCCGTCATCATCGAGAATATCTCTCACAAATAATGCTATTCACATCGAAAATCGTTCTCCAATTTGACATGTAGCAATCAATCAAGGGATGGAAATAACGTCATCAACCGATGTAAGAAAATTATGCTCCTGGGAAAAACAAGCAGTCTCCCGACATTCATTTGTCAATTAATTATCTCATTTAACGAGAATGCCATGAAAAGAAGAGAAATTCTCCAAATACCTGAGCCGCAACATGAAATGGCTGTTGCATTTCTCCGTTGCCTATTGAAGCCCGAGCATCCAAGTTGGCTCCACTGCGTATCAACAACTCGGCCGCTTCTTTCCGCTTGAATCGTAATGCAAAATGCAATGGAGTTTCGCCGCGAGAAGATTGGTGATTGATGTTAGCACCGTATCTGAAACAAGACGAGAAATGTGAATGAAATTAGAAGACAATGAGGGGCAATGGAAACGTTGAGATGAAAGATTCAGCCTCCGCATGAGTCATTGTTTTATTTAAGAATTCATCTGGAAAAGAAGCCCTAACATGCTAGACCCTTGCATTGCACTTTAGCGTCCATATATTAGACATGGAACATAAGAGGTTAGTCAGAGCAATTTATTGGAATGGTGACGAGATCGAGTCTTAGGTCATTCACCCGACTGCTGTGATTAGATCAGAAATGTAGAACAGGATGGCCGCACATTCATTCATTAGTGAAATTTGATGAGTTTTGAGGAATTAGACTCAGGAATTCTTTGAGGCTGCTAGGAATTGAAGAGATTGTTTCTTGCTCAACCGGCTTCGATTGAAACCTTTTATGATTTTTAAAGCTCCAATCTTACTCAGAAGATATTTACATGAGAAGGAATTGATCTTCATCAGATAAATTCAAAAACATTTTGATGGTCACTATAAAATTAGAGTTACAAAGTCATAAGTTGCCATAAGTTGATTCAGGTATTTCTGATTTTCCTTTTTCCTATCTTGTTCGTTTTCGTCAATTTTCTTTAGTATCTCTACTTTCACATTCTGTGTTCATGTTCATTATAGTGATAAGGGACTACTTTCTACTTTTTGATGATTGGTGTCGAATCGGTGCTCAATCATTCTCTCACGTAATGTTCTTGATGATACCCCAATGTAATGATGCCTGCAGTTTTGAAAGCCGAGAACACAGATTGACGTGTTGGTCTTCGAACATCACATGCGCTCTCAGCTTTCGAGATTATGGATATTACTTTGGGGCAACATTAAGTTCATTACGTGAGAGAATGAATGAACACCGACTAGACATCAATCATCAAAAACAGAAAAAGTGGGTCCTTATCACGGTGATGGAAATGAACATTCAATACAAAATGTGAGGGTAACTGTGCTTCTGACGATAGAAGGTAACGATGCGATAATTGACGATGCTTACTTCCATGAATCGAGTTCAGATCAAGTATTGATGGCAAATGAAAATGGGAATAACACGACAATGACGGCATTCATCTTCACTAATGACTATGCGTTCACAACAGTAAAAAAGCTTCCAACCAATACAATAAGATATGTCTGCATTTTGTTGTTCCATCAATGTTTGCAGTTGGGTATCGTGCATAAGATAGAGTTGGTGTATTTTCTTGTATCCAAGCAGCGAGTATATGTTTTGAATTTTCATTGATCAGCGTCTCAACACATTGCCAGTGTGAACAGCGATCTCTCCTAAAAATAGGCATAAAGATTTGTTCTTTATCGCAACATAAAGAAACAAGGGAGGGAGGTGCACAAAATTTACATTGTTGAGTTTTGAAAAGCAAGTAGCGAAACTCAGTAAGGAAATTCGAACGAAAATATTTTAACTGTGATGTGCGAATAATTAGACAATCTACGAGATATGTAGTAGATCTCGTACATGTAGCAGATATATTCAAAACATTTCACCAATATAGCTTATAAAATAAAGAAAATAACAGATATCAACAAAAATGAATTCATTTACTACAAACAGTACAATTCAAGCAATTTTCAAATATGCCACTTAAAGCTGCTTATAAAAAAGCTTTAGTTTAGCATGAAAGTATACGTATCTGAGGAGTTCTGAGGAGTATGGCTATCTTGTTGAACCGCATGTCTCCAATTGCTGGTCTTTGTCATTCCTCTTCGTCAAATACCAATCACAACAACGATTTCATAAACTATACGAACCACGAACTATTTTGCAGAGCTATGTGAATTGCATGGCGGGATATAAATGAAACCCCTATGCAGCTGGTGAATTGTGATCGCAGTCTAATAGACTAGTTAAATGTGATATGCTAAATTAAATTTCAATTTGCATTATTACACCGCTCCAGCAGTGGTCTCCGTCGCACAGTGCCTTGTGATCATTTCGTCCAGTGGTAGCCCTGAATGTCATCGGAAGTCGGCAGGGAATCCGGACCAGAAGAATCACACCACTCCAGCAAAGTTTGACATTGTCAGAGCCGTCCAAGCCTCCAGAGAAATAGTAACATCATAGCTTCATTCCTTTTATATATTTGTATTACAGCTGACCTCAAGCTATTCTGGAATCCCTCTCGAACCGGTTTAAAAGACACGGGTTCGGACTGACCTGAAAAGATGAAGTGGCTTCCACCTGTGATATGCTCACATCTCAGACCCGTATGTCTGGATACGCACTGTCAGCAAACAGGGCACGGAGGTGCAAATTATAGAGAGATGAGATGTAAAATTGTAAGGCACACTTTGTGTAGCAATCATCGAGACTAATGTATCTGCGCAGTAATCGTAATCACAACGTTTATGGCGAATCTCAATGTCAGTGGTCAAGAGAATCAATTTCAGGCTATTTTAACAGTGAGAACAAACAATATGAAGTCGATCCAATCTGTCTCTAGCGAAAAAGGATTGATTTTAAGTTGCGACTTTTATTGCCTAAGATCTGAGGGGTGCACTAGATTATTCATGTGGATGGGAGCGCATAGAGATATAATGTTTTTGACGATCCGACGATTTTCAAATTAAACTGAAAATAGAGCTACACTGACAAGTTTCCTGTAAAAGAAGACATCCGGAACTCAGAATAGGCAAACGTATGAAACTCTTGAAGATTCAAATACAATTCGATTAAAAATTCCGAATATTTCCGTTCCCCGTTTAGATTTTAGTCCGTTTATGAATAATGCTCCAATACCACAAATGCTTAAGATAAATGATTTAATAAATGTACAGAAACAAGGTTTCATGCCTTCATTAAAACAGCTAACTAATTGACACATCAATGTTAATTCTCTTTAGTTAATGCCCGCATTTAGTTTCAATCTTGATACGATCTGTTTCCGTGTGAGAGCTATTTTAATCATTTCAAAAGATTATAGTAACATCTATTCTCATACAATGATGAAATCACCCAGATGTGCACAATTTATGAGTTATCCTATTTAACTAACGTAAATCCTTTAATAAACGCCATGCCGTTTATTTACAACCGCCTACTTCTAAGTGCGGCGTTATAATAAGAGGGCGACGTTTTCTAACATGTACGATATTCACACATGATATTTTTCCAAATTGAATAACAACAATAATTAGAAAGTGAGAAAAAATAACAAAACTCCCCTTTTCAATTTACAGACCAATATAATATAATAAAGTAAAAGTTAAACGTTTAACAGACAGGTCTTCGGCGTCCAGCGCCTTCAACGGTCGATGTTCGGATCGCAATGCGAAATCTGAAATGTGAGAACTATCGAGACCTGAAGAGCGCATAATTGAGACTCTACTCAGGGAGCAGGTTTCTGTTGATCCTATGCACTTCGGATTCATGCCCGGTAAGAGCACAACTGATGCCATCTTCATCGTCCGTCAATTGCATGAAAATACTTCAGCAAGGACATCTATTTCGCATTCGTAGATATGGAGAAGGATCTCGACCGTGCCACGAGCAATCATATGGTGGGCAATGTGAAAATTGACAATTGACGAATGGCTCATGCGAGTGGTGCAATCCATGTACAGAGATACAAAGTCAAAAGTTAGAGTTGGATCTGGCTACAGTGAAGAAATCAGTGTGAAAGTCGGTCTAAATCAAGGTTCTGTCCTCAGTCCCATCCTCTTCGTCATTGTGATGGAAGGCATCTCAGAAGATTCCCGCCTAGGTTGTAATTGGGTACTGCTCTACGCTGACGATTTGGTCATTATTGCCGATTCGATCGAATCTTTGAAGCTTCGTTTCAACTACTGGAAAACAAACCTGGAGCAGTCTGAAAGTCAACGTCGGAAAGTTCTTATCAGCAAGGCCGATCACACGACACAACAAGTGGATAGGGCCAGGTATCCTTGTGGTGTGTGTGGAAAGGGAGTTGGCAGGAACTCAATTCTGCGTTCGCATTGTTGGATCCACCACCGTTGCACGAACCTCAACACCATTCTTGCTGACCCCAACTTCAAATGCAGCAGATGCGAAGGTGCCTTAGCTACACTGGCTGACTCACCTGAAACTATTACTGTCGGTAATGATGTGCTGGAGGTTGTTGACTCTTTCTGCTACCTTGGCAACGTAATCGATCAGCCGGAAGATTGTTTCGGTGCTACCACTGCAGGAATCAAAATGGCATGGAAGATTTTTAGGGAATTGTTGCCCATTCTTACGAATCGCAGCATTAGCTTACTGCGAAGAGGCTACATCAATCGCACCTGCATTAGAAGTGTGTTACTTTATGCCTCAGAGACATGGGCAGTGAGGACTGATGACATCAACAGACTTGTAAGAAACGAGAACCACATGATCAAATTGATATGCTCCACCCAGCTTAGCGATCGAAGATCTATGGATGGACTAAGGCAAGCCTTGGGAATCGCAGATTTACCGAGTGTGATCCGTGAAAATCGGTTAAGATGGTTCGGGCACTTAGAGCGTATGCCTGATTCGAGCTGGCCCAAAAAGACGCGGCTTGTAGAAGTACCCGGTCAGAGCATCAGCGAGATTCATCTGTACCCGGTGGAGATGGATCTGTGAAATTTGCACATCGACCGTCGCACTGCGCAGGACCGCACTGTATGGAGACGCATAATCCGCTCACACCGGAATCGTCATGACATATCTCCAACCCCCAAGCCTGAGGAAACAAGGACTCAAGATCGTGCGGTAAGTAAGTGGTCAAAAACAACAACAACAACACGTACAGGTATATAACCTTTACGGAAATTATCAATAAGAGTTGAAACTACCGATTCATTGATTGTCGACAAGGCGTGGTGGCATCGAAGCTAATTAAACATGGCATGGGACTAATTCCTTGGAATTACCGATGCCTACATTTGCGGCTTCCCTCCCATGGTCACTTGAAGGCAGGGCTCACACTCACAAAACGTGAGCGTGATGACCTATGATATGAATCGGTGTTCGACGGTTCGGCGCAACAGCGAGAGACAAGAGCCCCTCTCCTGACTCTAACAGCTAAGGCCCAACTTGTAGGCTAGGTTATTTTTTAGAAGAGGTTGAGTGTGATACTTTTATTATGTGACTTCTATCAATATAGACTGCACCATCAGGCAACATCATTATGCATTCCAGGGTCGTTTGATGACTAAGTAATTGTTTTCTTAGCTCAATAGATGAAACATGCATTACAGGTGTAAGTAATTATTTTCTAGTTTTCGTGATATAAGAGGTGAAACGTTTATAATAGGGCGTCTTTTATTAGAAAGTTGACTTCTCATATGCGGCGCTTATTGGAAGGTGTCGTTCATTAGAGGAAATATAGTACATGCAATCAAATTTCTCGAATACACAAGATAGTGGGCTAGTTCAAAGGATTGTCCATGCATGGGTTGCATCAATTACATATGCAGGTTTCTATTTAAATCTTTATGCAGCTATGTCATTTATCTAAACTGCAAGAAAAGCAGAATTTTTGTTGCTTTGTCTGATTCTGTAAATGACTTATCGAATATCTGTAATAACTGTAAATGACTTTTTGGACACATTTCTGCTTTGTATTCAGATATCTGAGTTTTTATTCCGTTTCATCTTGCCATTAGGTCGTCTAACTGTTTGCAACTAGTTTGTGTATGCCATATGGCTGTCATCATCTTTCAATCCATTTAATACATCCTCTCGAGTTTTCATTGTAAGTGAAATCAGCACCATGCACTGAATTTATTTGCAATTGTTTTCAAAATACAATTACTCTCTATAAAAGGAAAACATTCAATTCCTAGGTGTTCCTAAAAACCTTTGTCAGCAGGTTCTCGTCATCGCTGACGTTTTGGTTTATGTTATGGTGAAATTGTCAGCAGCTCAACATGGGTCTGTCGCGCCTCATTGTCCAATATTTTGGTGTTCTTTAAAAGGTCGCAATCATTCAACGGTAAATATGATAAAATGCTTGATTATATATGCTGTAAAATACTTTCTTCGGATACTCTATAATTTCTACCAAAATTTCGCCATCGGACATGCAGATCTATTAAAACTGACCATTTGTTTATATGATTCAGATCACCCCTTGATTAAGACATCATTGATTAGAAAAAATAAAAGAAATGTGTCTGCAACTGAAACAGTAAAATTAAAGTTGATTGCAGAAATCACTGCCTCTCTTCAACCTTAATAAGGATGCCTCTGCTGCAAACAGAAATGAAAACGAGTTCCTATCGTCCGATATTTAGTCCTTCTCAGGACAGAATATCAACTGACACAATGTAAAACCGGTGAGAACCATTCGTACAATGATCATAACCCAAAGCTAACTATCAGGATGACTGTATAACTATGGCATTAAATACGCAGCATATTTATAAAATACACAGGAAGTCATGCCGCTTCATGTATATATTTCATGCATATTTGTAAATATTCTGTGTCTTCTATACTGCAGTTATTCAGTTAGTTTGATAGTTAAATTTGAGATGTAATCATTGCTCGGATGGCTCTCTCACCGGTTTTGCACTGCATTAGTTGATGTTTTGTCCCAAGAAAAAGAGGAGACTATTTTTATGCTACATTTAAATAGAATTGAAATGATCATCTTATGAGTTATTGTGTTTATCTGTCAGATATATAACTGACACTGCGCAAGTTCACATTGGCGCAACAAACAACGCTTTACTATTCTCAATAATAGACAAAGGATCACATGTTTTTTGTTGCATGAGTAAAGCATGAGCTGCAGTTTGCGTCTTCAAATAGTTCCAACAAACCTTCAGACGATTCATGAGTCATGTAATCGAAGAATACGTCGCGATTGAACAGTCATACAAAGATATTAATGGATTAACAGGAAGCACTGATAGTGCGACATTTAAATGCATTCACTTGGAGTGACAATACAGTCTGCTCAAGAATGGAAGCGAAACAAAAACGAACTTCATAACGAGGATGGTAGAGCAAGTTGAAGGACAATAGGAATTGGATATTGAACATGATGGTGCGAAGAATGTTTAGGACAACTATTACAATGATTGTACGGAAACATGGCATCTGTAAAAGTGCAGTCACGGAGATATTTCAGTCACGTCATAACATCGCCTGAATGAAACTGTCGCGGCGTGAAGCAGATTATCAGCGTCCAATGAGGTCGTCATCACACACAGGAGGATGAAGACGTGTGTGACAAGTGCATGAAAGCTAAATTCGTGTAAATGAAGATGAACCTAAAAATAAGCCCGATGAACGAAAATGAAACTGGATACGGCAGTTAGAATAATTGTTACCTATCGTTGCTGAATGGTAAAAAAGACGAAAACAATGAACACATAAAATTCCAGATAAGTTGTCTGAGAATGACATAATGCACAAATTTACCTAAGAGCATGATTTATTCCAATGCCCATTACTAAGGTCAACATTTACAAAATATAGAAAATCATGAATTTTGTAAAGGAAATTTGTGATACTAAAAAGTTTACTTGTAATGACCCGGTCCGTTTGACGAGGGCTGCAACATTTGTGAAACCCTTTTTTGTGCTATGAAGAAAGGCGTTGTACGTATTCTGAGAGAGTTCAAAAGTTTTCAATAAAGATGTCTACAACAGAGCAAACATACCTCATCATGATTATTTTCGTCTGAGTATTTTTTAAAGCTGAAGTCATTAGAAGACTATGTATTGATCTTTATTTCTTGAAGAGAGTGCATTATCATATCAACATTTCTTTTTACCACCTTTTAGAACCATGTACACTGATAATTATGACAACCTACCCGTGTTTTCCCTCGAAATAGCTGTCAAATCAAACTTCCTTTGATGTGATAACAAAAATATTGAAAAATCTGCTTTGCTTCAATGTGATTCACGTGTGGAATAATTTGAGTGGCTATTGCAAAGGTTCTGTCACTCGTTGAATTCAAAGGACGATAAAATGATATTCATTGATATAAGCATTGCGGATGCAAATTACTTTTATCTGACTTCACACTTTCATGTACATATAAGTGCGTCCACTGCACTGCGCAATTGGATGTTTCATTCAAAATAAACAATTTGATTTATGACATGAAAAAGCAGCAAGATGCATTCATGGCAGATATATTCCCCCTGCTCTTATTCGGTGCCGTAGCAGGAATGAAATCTACTGAAGAAGAAGATTCCGGTTCAAACACTAGATTTCATTCATGTATACGGCACAGGGTACCCACCAATATTTCAAATGATGAATTTATGAAACGAAAAAAAGTGCCGATCGAAGTGATAAGATGATGCGAGACAGCATTGGAAAGTTCCTCGACTACGTCTACAGAGCGAAATGAAAGATCATTGAAGTTAAAATTAGTGGATGCTGGACAGTAATTTGTGCAAGATTGAATCTCGGGTTTCTTCATGAAGGAACTTTCAATAGCCAACGTATGTACTCCGTAATTACCAGTTACATGCACATAGAAAATGTTGTTCAGATAATGAGAAAAAACACTTACTTCATTAAAACTTTCATTTTGTCCACATGCCCGAATTCGCAGCAAAGAAAGATAGGGGACAGAGTCATATTATTCGCTTTGAATTCGGCGTTCGGATCGGCACCTCGACGAAGCAGATTTTCAACAGTTGCAACGTCACAATATTCTAACGCCAGCACCAAAGGACTGACCTGAAAACGAGGAAATTATGGATAAGAAATCGATCGGGTGAACATCATACGCCTTTAAAGAAGATTCATTAATCTCCTGTTGGATGCTGATTCAAGTACTTCAATCTTAGCAATATTCACCAGGCATTCTAAAATGATTACAGAGCTGACGTAATTTTGATATTGTTTCGGATTGAATATGTCGGTCGCATGATCATCCAAATCTAATTTATAGTAGAAAATTTATCGACTGGAGGAAAGTATTGCTGTAAAGCAACCTATGAGACCAATAGTTGATAATAATTGATTCAGGCCTGTGATTAGCCTATGAAAAAAATTGAGGATTTTTTGTGAAAAATTTGAGGAATGGAAACGGAGCCTAACATGACAATTGCAAGAAAACTACAAATTTTAGCACGGATTTTGGGCCAAACTTCAAATCATGAAAGTCACAACGAAGAAAATAACCCAAGGGTTGACCACACCCCACTTTTTGAAGTTGTGTATATTGCAAAGGAATACTGACTTAGTCATAATCACTTCCCACGTTGTTACGAATCTAATTTGTTGGCTCAAGTATTATCTGCTTAAAATGCGTCGAATAGAGGATGTCAGATCAAGCTGCTGATATCGCTCCGCTTCACGCTATCGTCTCCAATTCAATGATGCTTGTCAGATTTGTATACTGTAATTTTTTGAATGTAGGGTATCCTCAACCACATGCATTTGGGGCTTTGCAACGATTAATTTTTACGGACTTTAGACAAATTTGGGAGGAGAATGAAATGAATGAAAAACTTTTATTCACTGCAACTTCTTGCGTGTGACTACGTATACATACATGTACAGGGAATCATAAAACAGTAGTTCAAAGTCAGCATAAGTAAGAAGTATACATGTAGTTATCAGTCACGTGAGATTCCGGAATCTTGTTGGAGGAAGCGTCTGATGGCGTTGGTCACAGCATCTGTCTTGAAGCCTCGGCAGCGGACCTGTACTGGCAGCTTATTCCAAAAGTAACCCATAAGTATAGAAAGCTTAAAATCGTTGACATGAATGCTTGTGACTTAAAAAAGTCAGTAATTTATTATGAAGGATACGCCACATTACAACCTAATTTATTAATATTACTTTATGCTACATAAGTTTTGATGGGTTTTGTTTACTTGTTAGCGTTTGATCATATCGTTCCGATCTACATTCAAATGAACATGAATTCTCTCATACAACACAAAACAAGTGTCGGGAATAGGCTTGCCAGTTGAGTTGTTGGTCTCATACAGGCAAAGAGTGAAAGATGATCACCTCCATTCGCATGAAGTTGCGCCGAGATATTGACGTCCACATCTTGCAGTAGACCCAGGTTGAAAATCTACCAACCCAGTACTATGTGGTTCAATGTCTTAATTAATCTAAGTTCGCATACAACGATAAGCAATGTATGCACTAGTTTCACACCAACCAGTGTTCAGCAAATTATGAAAACGATCTATAAGTGAATAATTCATCCAGGATAAATGTCGGTCGGCAGACCCTGGAAAATGTAGCTGCAATGAGGCTCATGAGATAGCAGAGCTTCATACGCTTCCAACCCCCGCACGCTAGTGACCAGGAGGCAGGTAGACACTAAATTTAGGGACCATCCGCTTTACCCTGTCGGATGTGTTCATGTTCAGCGGAAATAAAATGGAAGAGAGTGAGTGAAACAAACGCTTCAGTTGATAAGAGCACTGAAATCCAAGTGGACTGGGCTACCTATATGTTATCATATAATGGATATGGAAGATCGATATCCTTAAGTTCTTTAAGAAGTACAGGCATGCATTTTGCAGCCATATAGTCGCAGAAACATATAAAGAAGGTTATGAAAAAGGTCAAGATAATTAATGAAAATAATTGAATGTGCATTTTATTGTTGGAATTCTAAGCAATATTATGAAGTTAGAAGTAAATAATTGCAGTGTTCAAATATACAATTTCTGTAGGTTGATCGCAGTGTTTCACTCATTAAATACGTGAAAGCATTTAATGAGTGAGTTCGACAGACAATAACTTCGGACAACTTCTCTGCTTAGCAAAATAGGTTCAGACGAACCGGAACATCTGCAGCCCTGTAGCTTGCAGAAATGAAAACGACATTCAACGTATTCAACGTAACAAAGTGCGTCAAGGTAACAAAATTAAAAAAATAGCTAACGACTGGTTAATTTTTGATGTGCTAAATATGAAATGGCTAAAAGAAAATCATTATATCCTAAAATGTATAGAAATTTAAAAAATACTTTACTAGAAGGACAAGCAACGGTTCTCCTCTCGTGTGGAATGAATTGGTGAGTAAGTCGCTCTTTTCAAAATTAAGTCTATCACTTATATATTGAAAAGATTCTATTTAACAGTCTGCCCATTCAGATGATAAAAGAACAGGTCTTTTTCCAATCATAATATCAGATCTAGCTAGCACAGCGGGATTACGCTATCTAAAATCTACCAGGTGTGTGAGAGAAAAGTTATTAAGTTATAAATCATGAGAAGAAAAAGAAAAGAAATAAATCATGAGTGACTCATGATTAGCAGCATGGATGTAGGATACATGTTATAGGACTCTATCTTAGCTTCTTGTTTGGAAGTTTACATATCACCGCCATTCGCCGAAAAACAATACATTATCCGACATTTAGTCTGTAGTGTGTCGTATTTGAGGAATTTCTCATAGTTTAGCTATATTTGAGGAATTTTTGAGGATTGGAGGAGTAATAAACAAATTTGAGGAGTAATCACAGGCCTGTTGATTGCAATTAAAGTGGGCCGAGTAAACAATAAAATTTAATGGAGAAAATAATCAGTCAATTGATTGAAATCATGTCACCGAATTGGACTGAATAATAGAGCTTCATCAAGCTCATTCATCTAAAATTATCCGCTTTTTCGTAGCTTTACCAGTGCAGCAATGATTATTTTGTTATGATTATGGTAAATATGATAAATATACATCCCTCGCATTAAAATATCAATGATTCAATCAGTATTTGGTTCAACAACGACCGCTAGTTAGCTCAGAGATATATCTGATCACAATGGGATCATCTTAAGTTGAAAAAAAGTTGCTGTGACCTTTGAAACTGTTAATGGGTAAGTACGAGGCCCTTGTACGAGTTTCCAATCGTATTTGAAGCAATAGCTTCAAACATGTTGATTCTTCCGAACAGTTTACATCTGACGAGATGCACTGCCGTCATCTGCCATCAAAGAAACATTTACTATCTCATAAACATGGTTGACTTGAATCCACAAGAACGAAGATAATATTCGATTTCGCAAGCAACATCAGAGGAAAATGATTTAAGTATTAAGTAATTCAACAGACGGACAGAAATGTGTCCATTACCTTATCATGAGATGAAATATTTATTTCAATATCTTGAACCGGAAATCTCATCAGTAAATAGTTGAAATGTCACTGACGAATGTATATTGAGCCAAGAATCAGTTCAAGATCATTACAATCCTTTGATTGTATTTGTCATTATTATAGGCAAGAAATATATAACCACTTCTGTGACACGAGTCGTGAGATAACCAAATTGGATCTTTCATACCTTAACTTTACTATCCTCTTACAGTAACAAAGCTGAATTGACACTAATTATAACAATGTTAACCACGTAGCCATGTTTTTATTATTGAGGGCTTTTATATAAGTTGATGTAAGAAATATTCAGTATGGCTCAATTTAAAAGAATAATCAAGGTTAATGGGTCTAATGTAGCAACGACTTTTAGAAGAAATTATCTTCGTGAAATCAATTTTCATAAACTTCTGTCGGAGAATAGCCTAGTTTCAAGACAACAATTCACGATCTCTGAAGATTAAATATCTGTATTTAGAGAAACTTCCAACAAATCACTACTACTGAACTTCATTTGCGCCGATTCTCCTTATCCCTTAATATGCGGGATGATATTTCCAGTGATTACCTTCATCCCTTGTATTCATGCATATTCATGCATACCTCCTAAATTGCATATTTCGAAAAAGCATTGTATGGCACAAAGTCAAAGCTACGCAGCGACTCACTTTTTCCTTACATGTGTCGTTTATTAAATGACTTGTGATATTCTTTTCATAACTTTGTTACTTCGAACTGATTGCATTGATTCCTATTCTGAAGAATAGACGCATCATCATAATGGCATATTATAACTGCTAGACATTCGAACTAGTATCACAAGCACGGAGTTTTTACGTATTTTTAAAAGTGGCATTTTCTTAGATGTATATATGACTCTCAAGTTCATTTTCTATCGCTTTCGAGAAATAGACATTGGATTGTCGAAATTATAAATCGTAAAAAACATTATACCTATCATGAAGAATCATGGAAAACAGCATTTCACATGAGTTACAAGAAATACCTCGTTCTACACTCAAGCATGGTAAAAGAAAATGATGCGAGTTGTTCTAGAGGCAGTATGTACTATTAAGAACACATGAGTTCCAATGCTATCAGTCGGTTATTTACCATTTACTTTCATGTGCAGTACATGTATTTACAAACTCTTGTCTGATCCACAGGAAGTTAAACACCATTTGTCTAGCAACTATCTCTGAAAGTGACTCATACCGAGTATTAGATCAATAGATTAGATTTCCAACTGCAACGAGTCACGAAACGGTATCCTCTCCTCGATTCAGCGCACCATGCCACTCAGGACATTCGATGTCACAAGTATTATAAGTGTCATAATGCATATTGTTGTTATGTTTATCGGGATTCGACTTGCTGACTTGGCAGAGGGACGGATAAACGTCTATGTTTAGTATAGTAAGCGCTGTATAGCAAGGCCCTTTGATTCAGACCAGTTTTAGCTCTCATCGACAGCATCATATTTACCAGTTGTCGAAGATTTATTGAACAACTCATCACTTTCATGGAAGTTTTGAAATACATATAGTAGAAGAATCAGAGCTTGTCTATTCAACAAATGATGTTTTTTTAAGAAATGGATGGTACTGCAAATGGAGGCAGATTGTAAAAGAGGAATCGGAAGACAAAAAAAGATCTGAAAAACGCTGAAGCCCAGGAAGCGAACGGCCACGATCGGCGGAAATTGAGGTCAATAATTAGGCAGAAATTGTCTAACCAAGCATTCTTTGAAACAATGACGCAAATAAAGATATTTTGATTGTGAGACATTTTGTAGGATTTTCAATTAAGTTGCATATTTACAATTCGTCTTAATTTTGCTGATTGTGCAATAGCTTGAGATACCCAATTAGATTGAATATTAGACAGAATTACGAAATAGATAATTCACAGTTTGAATAAATCAATCAAGTAGCACTAATATTATTGTATTATATTTATTTATTTAACGTACAACAAAGGCACAAAGTTGATGAAGTTAAAATGTAATGCAAGTTAAAAAGGAGTGAAAAGGAAAAAAATATCATCATATGCGAAGTTTAGAGGGCGTAGAGATACTGCGAATCAAAGTACGAGAAATGGGGTCATTGTAGGTTAATATAGTTTTGATTATGCGGGAACGTTCTTGGTTGTCTTCGGAAATGTGTTGTGTTATGTTTGTTGTATATACAGGGTGCCCAACCAAAATCGATACTTTTTGCAGAAAGTGACACGATTTATCTTATTTGCATATCCTTATTAGAAAGTGAAAAGTCATGCATCTCATGCGTGATAGATGACTTTTCTTTGGTCAATAGAATCAACTCTACATGCTTGTTGTTTCATAGTTAACAGAATGGCTCACCTTGCAGACTTTCAACGGGAAGTAATCGTATTATTCAAGCGAAAGCAGCCCACATGGTGTCTAGAAAAGTGCCGTCAAATATTGCCAAATTTCTTCAGCAACATAAGCAAGCATCAGTTGGATCGTGTCTATCGGAATCTGAGAAGTGATGGTTCACCAGTCGCTAGGAGGCGAAAAAGATGTTCCAGATTGAAAATCAGTGTATCAACAGCACCAGTAAGAGAAGCTGTGATGAATTTGGCCGTTACACCTCCTGATAAAAGTCGGAGGCATATTTCCCAAAGAGAAATTGCATCTGAGTTACAGATTTCAAAAGGCACAATTAGCACAATATTAGTGATTACAATCGTCTTAAATGCTATCGTCGAATACAGTGGCACAAATAAACTGGTCATCGTGAAGCTCGCATTGAAAAGGCCGAAGCATTTATCAGTCGTTTTGATGAAAACGGTAAGTGGAATAACATTTGGTTCTCTGAAGAAGCATATTTCAGTCTTCGTGTCCCTTTACATCGTCACAATGAAAGAATCTATCGTGAAGTTACGCTTAAGACTGATATCCCTGCAGAAGACCTGTTAATTCAGTTTGACAAGCAGCAGCAATCCTTGCTTTGATATGCAACTGTCTCATGGCATGGTAAATCGGAACTGCGTTTCAATGGAGGATTTGCTGATAATCAAGAAAATATCCCTGTGTCACAAAAAAGGAAGAAACTGTCAATTAGTTCGTCTATGCTCAAGAGATGTGTCCTCACATGTTCAATGACATCAACACGATTATGGATGGAAGTCCTTCGGTATGGCAGCAAGACGGAGCTAAGGCTCATACTGCAAAATCGTCTGTTCAGTGGATTGCACCTGACTTCATCAACCCTAGTGAATGGCCATCCACGAATCCAGACTTAAATGTAATGTTCGTCCGTACGGGAGGTTAGTCATAATTGTGTGAAAAAACAATCGCTCCCTTTGTTTGACGTAAATCTATTTTAAAAGTTTTCAACAAATCACCCGACGCGTTTCGTCAATCCGACAGTCTCAAGGGCTTAGTACTAAGCTAGTTACTAAGCCCTTGAGACTGTCGGATTGACGAAACGCGTCGGGTGATTTGTTGAAAACTTTTAAAATAGATTTACGTCAAACAAAGGGAGCGATTGTTTTTTTCACACAATTAAATGTAATGCATTATTCTCTTTGGGGCATTCTCTTGACTGGACTGGCAGCTAAGCGACGTGACATAAATAACACAGGCGAACTGAAAGCAATCCTTATTGAAACCTGGAATAATGTGTCCATGGACATTATTCGAAAAGCCACTGCTTCTTGAATTCCCTTTTTAAGAGCCTGTATCCAGCATGGAGGTGGTCATTTTGAGCATGTACTATGATTTCTTTTATGCATTTCTTCGTTTAATGAAGTTTATATTCGTGAACTTTATTGGTTTTAAAAAGTATCGCTTTTAGCTGGGCACTCTGTAGTTTGCAGCTGTGCGGTTACTTATCCCCTGCTGTCGCATGTTCATCATATAATCACATTCTTGGTTTAACCAGATCGGTACGATATTGATGTGTGATTGCATTTCAGATTTATTGATATTATTAATAAAATAAGAATTATTAATAATTAAGATTATTAATATTTATTAAAATGCAATAAAAATTGTGCTCTTAGCCATACAGCCACGATCAGAGACAATCACTCGCCTAAAAGATTACAGAAAATGAACATCAGTGTCCTTATCGCACAGCAATCAAGAATTCTACACCCATTTATCGATTTTATGCATCAGACAATTCTAAAAAGTGTTTTGAAAAGGCCTTAGACATTAATATAATTTTTCTGGGAAGCTGAAGGCGCAGTGATTTAGATGGTGTTTGTAATACTTGCCGATATATTTCAGCGGCTATACACTGCTATTATCAAATAATTATCAGAGAGGAAAACATAGACTACTTAAAGCTTTAAAATTCAAAGCTTCTGGAGATTCATAGGTGGCAAATTATGCATGGACTACAACGGCTACAGTATCTTGAAATAACAGAGTCGGGAACCCGACGATTGCGGTCATGAAACAGATAGAAATCAGATAGGCCAGTGGCTGTGATATGGGGAGTTCTCCTTTAAAACGGCTGTCAAAATCAGCGTGAGAAGCGGATCGAGTTACTTCCTACACTCTTCCGGCAGACAGCACAAGGAACTTTCCTCTATCTCTCACTGACTCTTGACCATTCCGGCTGATAAGAGGCTTGGACTGATGATTGTTGACTGTCATGTATTTTCGCCTCCCGGTTTGCCTTCCAGCATAGGAAACGGGTCTTAAAATTCGACTGAGTCCTATGTTCTATTCAGGTCATCTGCGTAGAGAATCTCTTGAGGGTATCCTCGACTGTAATACTCCTAAATAGCCTACACGACGACGTTGAAAAGGAGGGCTAGTTGCTGAAAATTTGTTAATTGATTAAGTCCAACAGTGACCGTGATTTATATCACCGATTGTTTCACCAATTCAGAGAGCATTGACTTCTAGCCATCAATCTTTAGCAGTCTACGATATTATCAATTTAAGCTTTTACAAAATGAAACAACGTGGACCAATGAACGTTGATTGTATTGCCATAGTCTTAAGATATCGTCTAAATCAATAGAACAACGGACACGAGTCATTATGCTTCTAGTGCAACAACCATAGATAACTAAAATTAGGGACAGAGAGGTCAAATTGATATAAAGTCAGGTACATCATCTATAGGTCCATAGTTTTCATCGTTTATCTGTCACCTCTTCTATCGAAACAGCAAATTTCAAATAACTCACTCTCTTTCATCATGAGAAGAGAAAATCTCAACCAAGATGAATATAACGCGACGATTTTATTGAAGAGAGACGCTAGCCCCATTCTGGATTACAAGAACGATGGACAAGTATGAATGGCTAAAATACGTCACTTTTTAAAATCTGACTTTTTCTCACACGTCAGTAATTGAGATACTCTTAAATAAACATTGATATCCATTTCAGTTGATAGTCAGATCCGATCCCGACAAATGACTAAATTATCTATATAGGTCAAAATCAAACTGCACTTTGTGGAAGTTATGTAATCACGATAATGACTGTTGGAAATTATCTGACCTTTTTCTAAATGCGACAGGCGATATGGAAATGCAGAGAGCTTGGAAGGACGATGAAAATGAAAGAAGAACATGTTAAGTGAGAAGATGGAGAAGACTGAAAAGCGAGGTGTAAATGATGGAAGAGGAATTAAAATAATTAAATTAAATTATTTTCTTTTAGCAGAACTGTACATTGAAAGAGAATGATTTACCAAGTTGCTGTGTTGATTCAAGATATAGCATTTTCTTCGTCGATATAGCGGCCAGGACACTTAAAATGTGACATAAAATATTGAAATTGTTCACATGAACACAAAATAAGTGAAATGATCAATTTTAGATGTGTTTTATACTGATCTCCGTTAATGAGGTTTGGTCTAACTGATTTTTCTGAGAAGTAATCCTAATATAATTTATCATACCTGGCCTCAATAGCAAAAGGCGAGTGCAAAGCATATCAAACACCTATTTTTCTTTTTTGCATGCATGTGAATAACTATAAATCATACATCCCTTTTTAAGTGAGCAAGCCGATCTTTCCCCGACAGTCTGTAATGCATCCTGAATCAATAAAGCAGCTTGCCTGATTATAATAATTCATTATTTTTTCATAAAAAATGCCTGTTTAATCGCATCGGTTGACCTCCTTGTTTCCGATGGTCAAACGACCGAAATTATCAAAACAGTCGAATGCCAACCAGCTCCTACAGCATACGTAATGTGAAATCGTGTGCTGACTTCGTCTTACGCAAATTATAAGACCAATTCTGCCAAAAACTGAATCATGTATTCTTCACAACGGAAATGTGGACTACATTTCGAATGTGGCTTTTGTTCTTATAGATATGATACAGCCTTCTCTTTTGGTTTTTAGCTCCACATCAAAAAAGACTAAAATTTGGATGGCCATTCGGAATTTCTACGTGTTGATTTGTTACCACGTTTCACTCAAGCTTTGATATCTCTGTCATAGCATGCAGCTCAATTGAGATGCGCACCAGGGAGGCTATGTTGATATTAGACCTTGAAGCCAGAAATTAACAATAGGGATGAGAGTTGGGGTCGGTCGACAATTAGTTTGAGCTCAAACGTCTGAAATTTTGCACTACCATGACAGATTATCATCACAACGTGATCATTTCGCTTAATCGACGAGTATTTGGTAGAATAGCTGTATATAATTAATACACAGCAGCGTAACATGTTTCACAACTTCAATACGCTTTTTGGAAGTACTCCACCAGCTGTTTCATGTAAATGCAAATTTCATCTTAAATTGTAATTTCTGGGATAGAATAAGATGGCGATTATTCAGGATGTCTGCTACCATTTTTCAACTGATGTTGCAAACCAATATTTAATGCTTCATCTTACGCCAACTACTTACATTTCTGCAAAGTTAAGTTTTCGGAAAGTAAACTTAAAAATAATTATATTGCACGCGTATTTGGACGAAATGTGTATCAAAAAAGTATTTAATGAATATCCGAATTTACTTAGTATGAAGTTGCTTATCTCAAATTTACTCCAGTGTGGCTTTAAGCTTAAATAGGGAGATGTGTTGATGTTGATAGACGAACTAGGCCTGCTGATGATTCAGGTCTGTTCCTATTTACCAACTGACGATTCAACTCACTATTTAATTGCTTTGTTTACAATGCGAATTTCATAATTTTAAATACAAGAAATAAATGAACCTTGTTGATACTCGGAGGCACATTAGGCACGGGGCCTTTCTTCCATGTGACCGAGTTGTCATTTATCCACTCTCATTCTTTTTGCGCTGAGTGTTTAGCAAGAATACGGAGTGCACCTATTCTAAAAGTCTCAGGTTTGAACCAAGGTCTCCCGGACACAAGGCCACAGCGCCGGTAATATTGTCACATAAAATGAGCTGTGCTTATAACTCACATGACTTCGATGTTCAACGACTCCTGAGTGTACATTCACATCAGCGCCGTATTTTGGACGGAGAAGTAATTCGGCCATTCCAACGTGACCGAATGTCAGCGCAAAATGAAGGGCAGTGAAACCTTTGGCATTAACAGTTCGCACATTGGAACCATTCTCCAAGAGCAATTCAGCCATATCTGTGAGATTGGCGCGTGCAGCATAATGAAGGGGAATACTGCAGTTCCGATCCGCTACAGCATCGACTTGAGCACCTGCAGAAAGAACATGAGACCACTGAGATGATAATGAGGAAGAACATCTACCGGCAAAACACTTCTAATGACATGGCAACAGAAGATTTCTTACAAATTTTCCAACTTCCCAAGAAGCTAACTTAAAATTCATTTCCCTAATATATTGCCGGGAGTATAAACAGACACATTTATATCTCCTAATAAAATGGATTTCATTAAATGAAGCTACAACTTCCACGGTAGGCATCGACCCGGGTAAAATGAAAAAACCTGACGGTCGGGATTAATAGAATTTATGGGTTTTAGTGTTTTTCCGTGTTCTTTCATGACTTCTGTGCCTTCATATACGACAAAGTCATGACGTATGTTACAAAATTTATGAATTGATTAATTCGAACGTTGTTTTAAAATAATCAGGCTTAACAAATGGCTTAAGACATTAAAAGGGAAAGGGAGGGCATCATTTGTTGCTATTCATAGTGGTGAATTCTGGATACAGTAATTATTCGGATAATTGAATAACATAAAACGAACAAACGGAATTTACAAACGTAAAGACTTTCAAGTCGCATTCCGCTTGGATCTCGGATATTGGCTTTTTTTGTTTATTAAGTACGGTAAATAAAATTTCAATATGCATTCGCATCTCTCAATAATTCCGCGATGTGTTACAAGTACAAAAGGTACGTTGATGATCCGAAAAATTTCTTATTAAAAAATCAAATCCCCGCATTAATCCGGTGTCAACCCTGACAACTTTCTTGTTCCTTCAACATAGGCTTGGGCGGCAGCATGTCCACATGGCAAAAAAGCGGCGAGGTCAAGCCCTTGTGTCAGGGACATCGGGTCTTCTTCACCAGATAGCATTATGTAATTTTCAGCTATCACTCGGTCTGAACAACATCACCGGTCCTGATATTCGTTTGTCTCCAAGAGCCACATGTTGAACGACAGTTGATTCTGATTGGTAAGATTCCTCCTGCTGGATAACCCATTTCTCTACTTGCGACACGCTCTGTTGTCAGATGGCTTGTCAGCTGCCTCGACACTTCACATTGTGGTATTGTAGTTACATACCTACGACTGCTGAGTGCACGAGTGTGAGAACACACGAGTAGGCCCTACACGCCTTACAGCATATTTTCATGATTTGTTAACAAACACGTCAGACAAAGAGAAGCCAAAATCTTCACAATGTCTACATGCATTTATGCAGTATATAACTTTCTACGAGCACGTTGCAGATTTCCACACGCACGCTTTGTGCACTTAAAAACACTGCCTGCTCAAGTAATTTGTGGACGGATGATCTGAAATGTCGTCCTGATATAAGATAACGTGTGATAAATAAAATGATCTTTATCATCTCAATGCAAAATGAAACCTTCTGAAGACGATTGCAGGTTAAAGAAAAGCCATGAGTTCAGTTCACAATGATGCATCAGTTCAATTCATGGCAAAGTGGTTAAGTGCTTGGCCTAGTGATCTTTCGGTCCAGTGGTCGAACCCCGAGAGTGTCATGGAAATTCAGTAGGAAGGGCATCCGGGCTCAAAAAGCACCACAGCGCTCCAGACAAATGTCTGACTGTATCATCAACATCTAAGCCCCCAGTATGGGAAGCAGTAACATCAAACCATCAATTTCTCCACACAACCTAGTATTTTAACAACTGTGCTAACAACTATCAGAGAACAAACGAACAGCCGACATCTATGCTTTCACCTAAAAAGCACTCAATGTGTGACATAGTCGTTTACTTGAGACAGAACGACTGGTGCAAATGACTCCTTTTGACTCAAAACAATTGTGTCTGATAAGTAATAGGGATCGAAGAGAAAACTATGTAGACTTGATATTTAAAATATATATAAGGTATATAAGGACTTGACCTCGTGATTTTTTGGTCGTATGGTGGATTTCCCCGAGATTGTCATAGGAAGATGGATATTAGTCTGATCATGTCATGATTTTCCAAGCCCTCGGCAAGCGCTAGTGTCGTAAAATTTTCATTATTAAGTGAATCACTACGTCTGCTCACCGTGTTTGATTAGAAGCTCAGCGAAGTCAGCATGGCCCCAACTGGCAGCGTAGTGTAAAGGAGTGTGACCTCGGGACGTCGTCAAGTTGGGATCCAATCCTTCCTCTATCAGAAATTTCCCGATGTCGAAGTGATTCATCACCACAGCTGTATGTAAGCAAGACACCTTCGCCTCACCATAATCTGGGCCTGAAAGACAATCAATTCAGATTTGAATCGGTGATTCGTGAAATCTCCTTCGAATGATGATTTATTCCATTCTCTCCTGGCTGGAGATTTGTCATTGATTCTGAGCGCTGAATGGAATATTACATGGTAAATATTTGTTTATCTCCAAAAGTAGGAGCAATTGTCAGTAAATAGCGATGAAGTAGAACATAGTAGTCCGGCAGCCAGAACGAGTTTCTGCAAGGAACGAGGCCAAAAATGAGACTTCCAGAGTGATGTACAACCTATACCTATTACGAATCTGCGCGTCTGCAGAGTTCTATATGGTTCCTCTTCTTGTCAGAATAGATCACGACAAACAAGAAAATTCATTAGGAGTCTGATCGAAACTTTTGGTAACAGAAACGAGATTTTCAGTGTTTTGACGTGCGAGCCTAGAATCATAATTTTTTTACAAGGAATGTCTTCAAGACGTTCCTTTGATCGTGTCTGACAAGAAGAGGAATATGAAAGAACAGATTCGTAGCAGGCATAGGAAGTACATCATTACGAGTCTCATTATCGTCGTCGTTCCCAGCAGACACTCGCTCTGGCTGCCAGACTATTATGTTTTATCCCATTGGTTTAAAAGAGACAGCCTTAATCTCGAATCCATTTATCAAAAGCCTTGTGTTCACCTCGCATTGGACTTGGAGAATTATTATTTTTAAACCAGTTGGATAGCATATAAATGCAAACTATCATTTACTGACGCACTCGGTTTGCAACTTTGGTTGATCAAGATGAAAATATTTCAATTAATGATTCAAACACCGTGAGAAAACCTTATGAACATCTCGCTTTGATATCTGATAGCAGTGCAATTATTAAGTCAGCATAATTATGACTGTTATTTGTCATGTATCGGGTCCACACATCACGGCTGATTGCTGAAATATAAGACATTAATGTGACAGGAACCGCACATACTTTTAAATAACTTCAATACCTAATCATGAGCTACTTCAAAGGAGAGGATATGTTAGCGTGCTTGCATTGTCAAAGAATGTAATTGTCTAAATTTGTCTTTTGCTGCAAATGTATTTTGACTAGATTGACTTGTTTGCAACCTAACAATAGGGTTCAAGCAGATCCTAGCAAACGGTATGATAATTTTAGTGATTGATACAGAGACTGGGTCGATTTAGACGAATTAAAGAAGTGATCGCATTAGAAATACAATGAAACAATAATGCCGATAACGCATAAAAATATGCAATTGCTGCATCTAGCGGAGCGTTAAGTATTTACATGAAATAAAGCAATAGTCAGAAAATGTATTCCGGGCATCATAGTCATGAAATATCTGTCACAGTCTCCTTTGTTCAAAGAAATCGTATTTTGATAATAAAGCAAATTTTGAAATGTTTCACAAATGGATATTCAACTACAATTATTATTAGATAGTTTTTAGTATATTAACAGGAACATATGCACTAATTGATGCACTTATGTGCTTTGCATGATTTGAATATTTCATCAGATCTTCATGCCAACGTAAAAATGTTTCTTCTATAAATAAAATTTCAGTAGAATACGTTCAACCGTTTCATGAAATGTCATTTAGAATCGAGATTGCATCGTGTCATAGCGACTGAAACAAAAAACATTCAACACAAATATTGTCCGAGGTCTCAAAGTTACTGATAATTAAATAAGTGAGTGTAAAAAATCCCTAAAAATTATTTATGTGAAATAACGTCACCAAAAGAGACATGATATCGGAAAATTGCTGCATACTGAACGACATACAAATCAAAACGATATAACGACACTTTAATACGATGCAACAACAAGACTTGGAAGCAGCGATAAGGTGATGGTCTAAAGGTGATTACACGAGTACTGAGGAGTACTGTTGAATGCAAACATCAATTGCAGACCGATTGGCCTCTGGATGGAAATTTCAATGGAAATGGAAGCAGTGGGGAATGGACAGCCCACATGTTAAGGCATTTAGCAGGTTGAGCCAATATTGAGCTAATATTTTGGACTCGATGCGGACCCGGTTCCAGCTCTGAGTATGACCAATCAACTTGACTTTCTCTGCGCTTCGGAGGGTACCGCTAGAGGATGACCAGATTAGTGATTCAGACTGCGCATGCAAGGAGGATGAGAATGCGGTTAAGGCTGTGGAGCACGACAAGAGTAGGACCTTGAGGGTATACCTGTGATGGATAGGGGTGAAGTTTTGTAAAGGCATGGGTTATCGGGAAATGATAAGGACTAATTCAAATTTAATCGATTTCAGTCAGTCAGAGCGGTTAAAGAATTGAGAAAGCAATTAAGGATTTTAAGAAATAAAATTTTGAACTTCACTGAAACTGTCGCAACATTGTGTCGTCATTAACGCAAGTTTACAGAGCTGAAGTATACCGCTAGCTCAGTCATATTTTCAAATTAAGATTAAACATGTGTGGAGCACGGGCGGATGCAGAAATTGATGCACCCGTGCGGCATTATCAAAGAGTTGTGTCGAGAGGGAGACGCAAAGATCAGGTTGAGCTCAGATCTGTATCTTTATGTTCCATATAAAAAAAACCATCGGACTTATTGGTGCTGGTGGAAAATGTGCGAAAGGACAAACAACAATGACCATGCAGACTGCAAAATGCTATCAATTTCTTACAGAATTTTTGCCCATAGCACGGCAAGTGGCCATGAATGAAATTAAAGGCTACTCAATGTAGAACTTATGAATTAGATTGCTGTTGAATAATGTCAGATCTTCTAACCCTATGAAATTGCTTCCATCAGAAACTTGTTTTCACGTCTATTGAAAGTACAAATGTTGCTAAATATAAAAGTGGTCTAAGAAGACTGATTCCAAAGCTCGAAATTATCTTAAAAATAAATTTATTACATACAACGTGTCCATCAATGAATGTAAGTCTTGATCAAACGTGTTTGTGTGTTTGTCTGTCAGCTATAAAAGAAACAATAAATGACGAACATTAATTTCACTTCCTTTAACTGCGATTTAATAGTAGAGGAACGTCGACAAATTTTTCGTGCTTAAGTGTCCAGGTATGTGAATTCTAATTGTATAATTTCAAACGTTATCTAAGAGGCAGTAACAAAGAAAGAGTACATTAACGAAACGGATAACACATGAAAATAATCACCAAGAGAGATCATGTGAAATAGTCATTAGCAAATATATACAGCTGTCTGCACATTAAATCTAGATTGGTAGACCGAAAAAATGAGCTGCAGATAATCGTCAGATAATTCTCCGACAATTTCACTTACGAAACAGTTAAATAATCGCCTCAACACATCTACTTGAACGGCTATCTCTCTATTTCAAGGAAAGCTAATCGAGCGTTGACACTTCAAATCATCGTCTTGTCTTCATTTTTAGAAATGTTTGACTATTTCATGGACAAGAGGCAACACATCACCCCGAAATAATGTTCAAAAGGGTTGATAGAAAAAAAGCATCCAAATGTGTTAAGGAGAGGGAGGAATACGGTGGAAATGATGAAGAGAATGTATCAAAATCATTACACAAGCTATGCTTACTCAATTTAGTAGCGAAAGCATTTCCTGACCAGCATAAATTTCTCTAATATGAAGTTTGTCCAGAGTTCGGTTCAGACATATTTCAATAGATAACATTACAGCATTGCATTTAGGACACGATCGTCTGTATCCCTATCCTTTTAAATTTACATTTATGTCTATCTGCACATTATTTTCAGGCTATATAAGCAGTTTACGAAGGACTATAACTACAAGTGATTCACGCTTCTGGCATCTTCACAGAGGATCTTTGTCTATTTAGATAACTGATGTTTTAGATGCTTAGCATCACAAAATCGATGAAAAATAATAAATCAATGAATCCATAGATTGGATTGCATTCAATCCGTTTTGAGAGAGATGCTGTCGCATTTACGAGATTATTATGATGTTCTTTCGTTAGCAATGATGGAAAATTTCTTCCGTCGTCGCATGACTCCCTCAAAGCATTACAGAAGCATCCAACACTACTACCAGGTTGCTATGATCCGTAGCCCTTCGTAGAATAATTGCATTTTTTCTAAATCATCAATCGAAAAAAAATCTACAAATCTGTATCTTCAATTAATTAATTTTAATATCACTGCATTAAATGCATGCAGCTACAATCACAGTTGACTTAAATGTTCATTTCAGGCAAGCCCATGCATTATAGGCTGTATTTTGAATTGTATAACTAAAAAGTCGATTTCACTTTCATCAATTTCTTCCTGTGGAAATACACAATCTATTTCTACTGTAGCTACTATGAAGTTGTTGGGGCATTACTTTCTCTGAAGACTTATGTTGGAAATTGCATATTTCAATAATTGTTAAGAAATGTTACCGACGAATGTATATTCTCCGTAATTTAAAACTATGTGACTGTCCACCAAAGATAATTTTTGAATGCTGCTTATCTTTTATTAGTTCGGTCCTCACTTATGGTTTTCCCACCTGCAACCTCCCTAAATATTTGTTTGAAAAACTTTTACGGGTCGAGAAACTAGCAGCAATATTTTTTCGTAATCATGATTTCTCTGATTTGACATTTGTTACCGAGACCTTGTGTAGAAGGTTGTTTACTACCATTGTCAGCGATAATAACCATTCTTTGAATATCATGTTTGATGAGAGAAAACTCACTCTGCGAAATCCTCCGTGTATTACAGCACCGCGAGCCAAACATGTTCGATTTAGCAACTCATTTATCCGCTTCGGAAGGTAAAGTTGTACAACTATTTTTTATGATGCACTTGCACCTCGTTGTATTTCTATTATTTGTCTATGTTTTAAACATACCTCTGTAATGCGTTCACCGCACATTGTGAGCCATCAATAAAGTCTTATCTTGCATTCGAACAATGCTGCTCCTCGCATTTTCAGTACTTATGATCACTACTTACTGTTCAGTGATTATATTTACTTAACTGTGATGAATCGTTTTCGAAATTATTTGCTTGTTTGAATTAGATGTCAATGAACCGAATGACATCATCCTTTTTACACATGTTTTCAGAAGTCAAATCATTTCAATTGTAGGACAAATTCATCAATCAGTCAATTAATTGCATTTTCGACTGCACGAATGAATTCAGTTTTGACATCATTCGTCTATAGCGAGAATACAAAATCTTTCAAAGAAAACGTTTCTCCATCATTTCATGCAATAAGTTGACGAATAGAATGACGATCTTCCCTTAGATTGCATCATTCTATCGAACCGTTTAGTAATTTCCAATAACACAGGAGGTCAACAATAAAATTCCACTGTGGAATTCAAAAACAAAATGAAATATGAGATCACAAGGTGAAATACATGCAGAACAGTAAGAAAGGATAGACCAATACACACCTTCTCTCTCACCTGACGCCTCCATCGTTGTGGTGATGTCAGCACCAGCAGCAACTAATTGCCTTGTCACCTCCAAATTTCCCTTTCCAACCGCTAAATGCAGCGCTGTGCATTCATGATACTTGTTACCTTTTTTATCTGTGAATACAATGGAAGCGTCTAAATTCGGCTTTAAATCCAAAATCAGAGTGACAAGGCTGTTGTATCGCTGTTTAACGGCTAAAATCAAGGCAGTGTAGCCATTCTCATCACGGAAATTTGGATCTGCTCCAGCAGCGACAAGGCGCGCTACCAATGGCTGAAATTATGAAAAGAATTTTGTTGATAAGGAGTTTAATATGGCAAGGTTGAAAAAAGGTTGCGCTCCAACAGTTCGATTCTCATAATATTTCGAACGAATGATTTTTCATAAGAGGCAAATAAATAATGTCACGGTTAGCTTCGATAAAGTGTGGATCTTTTCATTTTGCTTCCAAAAAACGTCTTGGTTGAAACTACAAAGAAAGCAATTTTCCAAAAAGAAATATTCCTCGATCGATAGGTATATCAAAAAACAAATGCTACAATCTCCCGACGTTTCGGTTTAGCCTTAATGATGGGAAACAAGAATTAATCATTCAGCATGAAATTTGAAACAGTGTGTGTTTGTGTGTTCCACGATTTAACGTCCATTTCCCCTCCGTGTTTCGAGGAACAGGAACCGCGAATTAATCTCGGCCGTTTCAAGTCTACGACGGACAAAAGTGTTCCTTATTAATATGCAAAAAGTGATCATTTTTTTATCATAGAGATTCAATTTGTTGCTATTCATTGAGTGTAAAACTATGATATAGTCTGGGTCAGGACGAGGATTAGAATGAGGAACATTGCAAACAACTACAAGATAAAATAAATAGTGAATTTTCAATATTAAGCGCTGGTATACGCAGATTAAAGCAAAAAAATGAAATTCGCGATCTTCCCGAATGACCAGAATTCTTATTAGGCTACTAAGAATAGAGCGTCTAGACAAATGGTAAAACTGCAAACATGTAGCATATATTTGGATAACAGTAATAATAATTGATTGTTCTCAGTCAGCGTCTGTCCCCTTTCCATTTAGTTATCCACTCATTTACTTGCACATCCTTTACATATTCAATGCAAGCTGCTTAAGACAAAATTTGACATAGCGATGATTGCACTCTTTTGGACCGTGGAGTATGTTTCTAGGCTTAATATTTGCTGAGATAACTCAATCATTATTAACTTGATCAAGTAATCGATCATTACAAGATTTAAGCCAAGCTATTGGACATTATTACGTACCTTACGTACCAAATCAGCACCATATGCAGTTGCAAATTGAGGAACATTACGCAAAAATAAGATCTTAAGATAAATCTTAGGTCTTCTCAGCATATATTCGTGTGATTTCAATTGAAGGATTGTCCATGAATGATTGCTCTTTTCACTGTCGTACTCAGCACATTTGAAATTGCTGAATTATTGATAAAAACACATGCAACTGATAAATCATTGAGCGAAAGCTCCTCTTCCGTTGCGTGTAATTTGAATGTTTTGCATGGAGATAATTGTAAATTCACCATTGCTTCCCCAGTCTACTGTAAATTTTATTTGAACTGCTCTCAACTGTGATTACTTGCTGATCTTTAAAATCTGTATGTTCACCACTGAATATCCAGCTGTTTATGTGATAATGTATCATTCTTAAGATGCGATATCAATCGACCAATGATCAGTCGTAATAGGCTTGAGGTACAACTGACAATATCGGCATGCAAGGATGTGGAGGCAATGAAATTTGAAAACAACTCCGGTTGCGGATTTGAAATGCTTCAACTCAGTTGGTATCACATAATGCATTCTTCTACTGAAGTAACAGTATCTCATAATTTGCATCAGCTTTACATGTGCGTTGCTAGCAATATTGGAACTTTATATACAACAAGTAATACTACTGCGGTGTTAATTTTACCGCGGTACTTTTACGTATATCGAATACTAGAAGCTTATTAAGACTGATTATTTACCGATTGACATCTTATCTTAAGAAGGATACATTATCATTCTTTGGCATTTTAACTTCTACCACGAACTAAACAAGTTCAATTGCCTTTTTTGCAAGTCCAAACGCAGAAGCTCCTCTTTTCCCCTTATTGTGCTCGTCTCTTCAATACGCATCAGAAATGACTTCTACTTTAGGTGATTTGCAAACTTGTACCAACCATGTGATTGCTTACTTATGATCACTTGTATTTAAAAACACCAGAGTATAAATATTACTAGCTTACATACATACTTACGCGCTAACATAAGATGAATTGATCTTGAAGGGCATACTCGTATGACCTGCACATCTAGTGACTTCCTCTAAGAGAAGGGTATGTAGTCTGCCTAACTGATTCATCTACAGTTTCATTCATGTTCTTGAGTAGGCCTGTTACACCCTATCAAATTACAGCTACGTATTATATGTATTGAAGTATCAAAACACAGCCTCATAAATTAAAAAAAGTTAAGCTATCCAAATCACTTTGAATAATTATGATGCTTCGAACGCTACCTGCTTTTTTGTGTGCTGTAGGCTTACATATTTGGTTTATGTGGTTTAAGTTTATATAGACAATACAGCAACGTACTCACAGAACTTTAAAACTCATGACATTCAAGTGTCTATACAGAAATTCAGATCTCAAGTCATTGCGCAAATCGCTCATGATAGTAATTGTTGATCATATTCAAGCTTCAATAGAACTTTTTTATTGATTGAAAAAAATACATGCGAATTATACATAAACTAATGATGCAAAATTGCCTGTCGACTATAACTTATTTACAAAATGACCTTAATATCCTGAAAGAAACAATAAAGGCGAAATCAGTGAAACAAAACTGAAAGAAATTAAGATGGGAGTCCAGAATCGCATAGATCTTGGCCAACTACGTTGGCCCCCATGTGCAGCAGCAAAGCACGGGCGGTGGCACGCTGTAAACAAAGACTCAGTCTTCCATGAATACCTCTGTCTATCCCATCACGTGAGGACACAGTTTGAAGGGATAGGTGAGAGGCAATTCTTTGGAAGACTGACCGAGCATTCTTGCCCCAAGTGCCGTAAACGGAAACTGCTAACGGCTCACAGTGCCACCCCAGTTCAGCACACTTCGAGTAGTTCTCATTTTTCTTCCTGTCCTCAGCCAAATCAGGAGCAGACTGCGGTGACTCTCGCTGAAAACAATGAGTTAGAATTTAGCGGATGAGTCACCGTGAGATCAAGCGCCGCTGAACGACCAATGTGCCATGAAGGCAAGAGAGTTGCATCAATAGAGCAACATTATCTAAACTAATAGACTGTGTCTATACTAAGAATATTTATCAAAACGGATGTTTATTGTGATAATCATTAATGCACGTGACTTAAATGCCTAATATAAAGTCTGTCGGTTTATGCATTTTAAGGAAATTCGATTACACGTTATTTGAAATATGAATGGTCATCGCAAAACAAATGATATCAGTGCGTACAGTGTTTCTTAAAAGTGTGTGGATGTGATGTCGAGTGATAAATGATAGATCATCTAGATTCTAGAGCATAAAGCCAAGCATATCAGTCAACGAAAAGCATCATTCTACATGCAAACTATACAAAATTCTTTCAACGGGAGCCTTCAGAATTAATCAACACAGGTTTCACAGCCCTGTTGATACGCATTAGCCATTGAAATGCATTTAGAGTGTGAATCTATCATAAGCATTGATGCTCTGGAGTACTAATCCCTTCTTTTTAAAGATCTGGTTTTTTTTCAGGTAGCTTCCCTATTATAAAATGTATACGAGACATCCGAACTACATGGCTTGGCGCCACCAATTGGAAAAGCTAGATGATTCAATATTCACATCGAAGAGAGAAGACGCATTGCCGTTGGTAAGCATGTTATGAGTGCCGCTAATTCTCTCAGTGATTCTACTTTTCATTTTGCTCTCACATATTCTCACATAATCTGTTAATTAGACATTATCCTGACTTAATTCAGATCTTTGGTTGCACTTACATATTCCATCAATGAATCGTTGGCGGTGATGAATGATTCTCACATCTAGGTGTAGAGGACGTCAATGACTCGTCTCTAGAAAGCTTCAGCGTCGCATGGATATTAGAATTTGTCCCTCATAGGACTAGAAACGGCATTTTTTTAAGGTGACAGCATCACCCGACAGTGTGGGCGGAAAAGAAGATAAGTCATTTTCACCGAGTCCTTAGACGGGTTATGAAATATCCAAGCAGATGCTCAAGACGTCCTCATTCCTCAACCATATGAAACAAAGTTTCGGTAATCTGTTTACCTTTTGGATCCATTAACTTTTTTTTTTTTACTGAATTTTCACCCCTAGCACAGCTATGAACCATGAACGAAGCTAGGGGTTACTCAATGAAAAACTAATAAATTGTATTACTTTAAATAAATAAAAGAAAAAAAAACAGATCTTATAATCTGATTAAGCTGCCCCCATCAGAAACCTATTCGCACGCCTCTTGAAAGTATCAAGATTGTATTGGTCAGGGAAAGTGGTCTGGGGAAGCTGATTCCAAAGCTGTGCCGTGCGAACAAAAAAGCTTTTCGAGCGACTCACAGTACGTGCGCGTTCTAAGCTCACATTATAGCATGTGAGTGCATTAGCTGTGCGTGTGCTTCTGGAGAAGATCTTAGGTTTGGGTACGCACTCATTTACTGCAGAGCTGCTTCTACCGAAATAGTACCTGTAGAAGAGACTGAGTGAAGCAACATCCCGTCTGACGGAGAGCGGCTGCAACTTGCTAGCAAGTTTTTCACCCATGAGATTCTTGACACGTTTCTCAACCCGTTCAAGGAGGTTAAAATGCGTTTGTGGGGCGCCTGCCCACAGATGACAACAATACTCCATCAGAGGACGAATAGTGGACTTGTAAAGATAGCAGACAGTCTGTGGTGGAAGATAGCTGCTGGCACGATAGAGACTACCAATGCGTTGAGCTGCCTGCTTGCTAATGGATTGGATGTACGGTTTCCATGACAAGTCTTTCGTAACCGCTAATCCAAGGAAGGAGATGGAATCTTGTTCTCTGATCCTATTATCTGACATCTTAATGCTATGATCATCATCTCCTTTAAGTCGTGAGTGCAGAATACTCTGAGTTTTTGAAGGATTGAAGGAAACAAGCCAATTGGCGCCCCATTCTGAGACCCTGCGTAAGTCTTCATTAAGAACGTCGCATAACTGCTGACGTTGCTGAGTATTTTTAGCGAGTCGCTCATTGGAATTGAAGAGTGTTGTGTCACCTGCATACATCACCAATTTACTCACTAGGCAGTCTGGGAGGTCGTTGATGTACAGCAGAAAAAGAGTGGGTCCCAAAATTGACCCTTGAGGAACTCCTGCATTGACAAACTTGGTGGAAGACTTTTGGCCATCTAAGACGACAGATATCTGCCGGTCACTAAGGAAAGAAGCAAGAAGTTTGTGGAGTTGATCAGCAACTCCATAGGACTTTAGCTTCATAAGGAGTCCCTGATGCCAGACTTTATCGAATGCCTTGGAAATATCCAAGGCAACTGATCTCGTCTCACCTTGTCTGTCAAGGACACGACTCACATGTTCAGTGACATATGAAAGAAGATCTGCAGTTGATCGAGAGTGCCTGAAGCCATACTGTTCTTCTGATAGAAGGTTCTGAGTTTCAAGGTATTATTATGAATTATACCTATTATACCTATTATTATACCTTATTATAAATATGTGGAAATTACAGGACAAGACAGTCCTTGATGCAGCATCTCATCAGACCTTTCAACAGTTTCCCATTTGAGTGAATTTTGATCAGCATTTTTTCGAATTGAGTTAAAAGTCGGTATCACATACATTTCATAAGTAATTTGAGAGGGAAATAAGGACTGTATATTCCAAAACATTCGAGTGCATGTAATCTCTCATTTGGAGATTAAAAGTATGTCAGAACTTTTGGTTTTTGTGTAGCCTTCCAGAACAGTCGCTGTCTTAAATGATTAGCTGCTTTTGAAATCGAAACTAAGCAGCGTTATGAACCAGCATCTAGCTTTGGTTTGATGTCAATCAAGACAAATTAACAAAAAAAAAATCAATTCGGTTTAACACAATGTCAGATATTATCGTCATCATAGCAGCATTTCGATCTTTCTTTCATTAGTGCGATTTGTATATTTGTATCTTTCAATGATTCCTGTTAAGGCTTTCGTCTCTATAACATTCTTGATTTCCGAACCCGACACGGGCTTGAGGCGAACTATTTGGTGAAACTAGGTCATCTTTCTCAGTCCTTGAAATCTGAATTTGAGAAGTTATGGAAAGATCTCCATGAATTTTCAAGGCATATCTAATGGACATCAAAGTTGAGCTCACTAAACTGTTCATGGAAAGATCTGAAGTTTGACCTAAATTAAACATTTAACATAATTGTAGAATACGAGTCCATCTCCACATCAGAATTCGGTAGAATATCGCCTCTCACAATTGCACCGCATCTCGATCAAACGTCTCATGATATGCTTCTATTCAAATATTTTCCATATTTGATAACGAGAAACCATCGCGGCCCTTACTAATCTGTAAATGGTCAATTTCACGACAGCGAAGCTTGATGGCCAGGATTAGTGACTGATGATGATTTCTACGCACCTGACTATGAACACCACTGACAAGAGTTTCTAGTTCGCCTCAGTATTATAATCGGATGTGGACAATCGCTGTTGCATAACCAAAATTCGTTTCTAGCTGTTCACCTTGTGCTGAAGCAAATATTAGGATTGCCAAAGTCGTGAGAATTTCACTGTCACCACTGGCTAATCTTAGACAGAACCAGCGCATTGTTAACTCAAACTGATTGAATGAGTCAATCTTCATAAAAGCATTCACACAAGGATGCAAACTCGGATCATCGGATAGTAAATTTCTCAATTCCAAAAATATGTAGAATTTTATTGATCAGCTGATTGATAGAGATCATCGTGCACCGTATTCAATAATACTGTTTAAGATAAAGTGAAGCTATATGTTCGGAACTATTTGCTGACAAAGCTACTTTAAATCTGTGGGTTATCCGAATAGTTTGCAATGCAATCAATTTGTGCAGCACCCTGTCGCACAAAAATTTTATTAAGCAAGTAATTCTCAATTTTCACATAAATGAAGAATTATACGGATATCCTAAAGCAGTTCTGGCACGATAAAAACTTGAATATTGATGACTCATTCTTATTCCTTCTTCGCGATTTCGAATATAAGGTTTCCGGTTTACATCGACTCCGAATCACCCTAAACATTGACTAGATACGTATACTAACATAAAAGTGCTTACCTGAAGATTCTTGACAGTGGCATACATCAGAGGAGTCATTTTATCACTGGCCACATTGTTGATGTCAATGCCGTTGTTT
The DNA here is from genome assembly GCA_907163375.1 of Prostheceraeus crozeri. Lineage (NCBI taxonomy): Eukaryota > Metazoa > Platyhelminthes > Polycladida > Euryleptidae > Prostheceraeus > Prostheceraeus crozeri. Next base: position 110,359 of record CAJQUW010011646.1, on the reverse strand, counting down.
ATCAGCGTATCAACCATTTTCAAATCGACATTGCGACACTCCACCAAATAACGCAACATGTTCATTCCCTTAATTTTTCCTACATCGAATAATTTGTTAATGTCAGCTCCTCGGTCGAGTAGGTAGTCGAATTTCGGAGTCACTTTACTGATAAAGGCAAGGACGAGAGGTGTTTGATTGAAAGCTGGCGCTTCAAGGAAAGGGTCACGGTCACTATTGGAAACTGATTCTAATGTATCTGGACTATGGTCGTAGAGGATTTCTAGGACAGGTAGTCTTGAGCCGGTATAAAAAGCTGCCAAATGAATTGGAAGAGCATTCATCTTCGTACGAGCATAAGCTGATGCCTTTGCTTCAAGCAGAACCTTTGATATTTCCGTATGACCTGAAAGAACATGCGTTAGGTTTCATGTGGATGCAGAGAGATAACATGTTATTCAAACTGATGAGTTCAATAATTCTACTTGCTAAACAGTTTTACACAATGGATTAATGTGAAGATCAATCGCCATAATTACGTGATGCACGGATGCTACGATTACTCTTCAAAAGGCTTAGACAGTCAGATAAGGATGGACTTTTTCATAGGTACTCGTATTTACGTGCAGGATGTATCTAAATACATGAACATCAGAATTTAGGCTTCAATGGAAGTAAATGTGCAACATGGATGAGCAATGCGTGCTTCGGATGCACATATTGATGCAAAAATCAACAAACCGGGCATCATTCGGATGCTTTTGTTGGTGCAAATAGTTAGCACGTAGATAGCATTATATCTATGATGTCAAAAAAATTCAAGTGATATAAGCCAAAATGCTGGTAGATGTTCATCGATTAATTTGTGCAAATTTTCAACGAAAGACGGCCTCTCATGCGAGATATTGCATAAAAAGGATCTTTGGCAGTTTTAAAAAAATTGAAATATTAACTTTGATGACATGAAATATCAGATATCTCAAGCTTAATGTTTGATATTGAGTGCACTCTTCACGATTGTTGATATGTTGATGTTGCTGACGGATAAGATTGATGTTATCTTGATCTCTGTCTAAAATCTGAAATAGTTGCATCAGAGGAGTCATTTTTACAGTTGTCTAAAGGCTAATATGCAGAAGATTGCTTTTGTGCCAGATATAGCTGCCAGATCATAGCTGTGCTAGGGGTGAAAATTTTGTAAAAAAAAGATGTTCGGCGATGCGTTTATGAAATCGCACTGTACTGCCGATGTAGAATTTCTTGATTGTGGTGCCCAGTTGATCTTATATGCCACCATTTCTACAAAATCAATTGCCTTCTTTGGATTTCTCCAAACTTTGAGATACATGCTTGTTTCTTGATACTGTTGTTGCTATTGAAGTCGAATTGTCATGTGAAAGATTCGTGGTGCAGTCTTACAGGTTAGTCGGGCTTCTGGACGACTCTTGATTCTGTTGCTCGTAATATCAGAAAAATGTGGAGGGTCATCATTAAATATTCCGTTCGTTTCCGATATGACAAACAACAATAAAAAGTCTTCCAAAATCACGACTCACCGATGAGACTGCGCCACAAATGGAGTTCAATATCAATAACAGGAAACAAGCATGCAACTCAAAAGTTTTCAGAAAGCCAAGGAATGAAATTTGTTTTGAAGAAATGGCAGCTTGTCTTACATCACTTAAATTCATTAAATACTGATAATGCTGCTGAAAATCAATAATCGATTTAATGGCTCAATAACATTTCTTCTGCATAGTTGCAACAAACCCTAAAAAAATAATGTGCTGGAGCTAATTTTCTATGGCGTTTAGTATCACGACCAAAGGGACATGTACACAAAACACCTAAGAGAGGAGGAACACTATTAATAATAACGAAGATATCTGTTCCTAGTGTCATATTCTTTGCGTTTGGTGTGATCCTTGATATATCATACGCAGGAAGTACCTCATGGATGTCAGTGGCAAATCGAAGTTAATTTTGAAAGCTTTAAACAACAAATCATAGTCCGTTGGTGATTAACACACAATTAAACGAAACGCAAATTAAAGGCCAACCATCAAAGGTCAGAATTAAGCGATAGAGCAGCTCCATTGGTGAAGTGCTCCGCTCCGCTGCAGAGGTGCAGAAGTTCGAGGGTTCGACTCCGCATAACTGAGATAGTAACACCACTGATATTAGCAACCCTAGCCTATTGACAGTTGCCAATACATGAAGGCTACTTGACCCCTTACTTGCTAGCATGGGTTCGTGTCTCGAATGGGACAAAGTGAAAGAATAATCCAATGACTATCCGACTTTACGAAGCACATTATATTCATTTGTGACCCTCTGATGCCTTAAGTCTTGTAATTGAGCATGTCGAACATGCAAGACATTGTCCACCATCTAATGATTGGAATGAACTAAAGGATGCGCTCCGATCACGGAATTACATTGTTTAGGCGTCTCGGTAACAGAAGACACGACAAGTTGAATGCTTAATTTTGATGCTTAAATTATTCTTCATTTTCAACAGCTTGATTAACATTTTACTAATTGACTACGATAATTCCTTCGGTCTTTTGTCTCGTCTGTTTGTCGACTGCTATCTCCTACTTGAATTGACTTAACAGCTCTGTAAAGTCTAATCTTCAGCCAACCATCATTCTGGATGACAGGCAAGGACCGTAAAGGAAGATTCAACAATAGATTGACAGGAACTGGGCACTTGAATGTGAAACACAATTGACCTTGACGATCAATCACGTCATTGAATGATTGTTTACTTGTCATTTAAGAAACCGTTGTCTAATCGTCGGATAGGAAAAAGAGATACGTAGTCAACAGAACACTATTTATTAGGATACCGGCGATGCAGTCAATGCAACTTCGAAGTAGACGGCAGCAGAAAGCGCTGCCTATTACGTCTTATCTTGAAAAATGTTAGAAATTCATCTGAGTGTCACAAAAGATAAACTTCATGTCTGCCGCTGAACACAGTGTTATTCCAAGTCGACATCAAAATGTGCAAATCATAGACAGTAATTATTGACGAAATAGTAATAGTCGACACATTATTGTGATAGAATAAGAAAAAATACCACATTTCTTTGAATATGAGACGCCCTTGAATAAGGGACGCCCTCGAATAAGAGACGCATCCGTGAGAGGAAAAAATTTAATAAGAGACGCCCTTGAATAAGGGACGCCCTCGAATAAGAGACGCATCCGTGAGAGGAAAAATTTAATAAGAGACGCCCTTGAATAAGAGACGCATGTACAAAAAATAGACTGCTATAGACATATTACATGCAGGCTATTGTAATGTGGTAGCTAAATCCGCCTGAGCGATTATTAGGCCTACTTATCTTAGTAAAATAAGTCAGTCTACTAGTAAATACCTGGTATCATGACCAATATTGTATAATATATAAGGCTACTTGTTGTTGTACATGCAGTACATGCATGTTGTACATACGTGCATGCAGGCCTACTTAAGGTTACTTCATCTACCATTTAAGGAGGCATTATACGGTAGCTTCCTTTGCATTTGGAGTCATGTACCGGTCGGTAACTTTTGCTGTAAATACTACTTGATTATCGGTATTTTCATTTCGGTAAATTCAGATCTAGTCTACATGTATAGTGGCCAACATGTACTGGTATATGAATGTATTAGATGAGTCTACAAGATATGCTACCACAAACCATAAAACTCCTTTCATTTCCAAAATATCTGAATTATGATAAAGCGTAAATATGTAAGAAAAATTACTGGCGAAATTTGCCCATGACATAAGAGACGCGTCTCTTATTCAAAGAAATACGGTAACTGACTGGATAATAAACAAAAAATAGTCGCTTTTCATCTATCTGGTCGGTTCAGTTATATTCATTGGCTGCAGCGACCAGATCGGTGGAGCAATTTTCCTATTTATAATATAATCATTTTTTTATTCGATTGCAATTCCACTTCCTTTACGAATGCTTTTTAGATTTTGCTAATCACCGTTTCACAGCAATGACATGCTGTGTTGTGCAGCAAAATTGCCCACCCCATCAACTTTGTGAAAAAGTACGAATATCTTCAGTAAACATTTATTAATGCAATTTAATATTGATCAAGCATGAGAATGATCATAAAATAGGAAACAAAACTAAAACCGTGTGTAGCCACCTCTAGAGGAAATACACTCCTTTATGCGTTGTGGCATACTCGATTGTGGCTAAGATTTCGTCGTCCGTTTCCCATATGGCCTGCGCTGAAGCAATCAATGCCTCCCTGGTAGTGTGTGCTTTTGCATGTAATTTTTATTTCAGTGTGGCCCACAAAGTTTCTGTGCAGCTCAAGTCTGGACAGCTTGCTGGCCAGCGGAGCACAGGAATGTGTTTGTCTTCAAAGAAATTTCTCACGGATGAACTGCGGTGGCAAGGCGCGGTCTTGCTTGTAGACGTACCCACCGTCAGGAAACCATACATTGCAATAAGTGCGCTAATGTTGAGATAGAATGTCAACATACTTGGCAGAATTCATAGTCCCACTTACAGGAATGAACGATCCGGAGCCAAAGATCGAAATGCAACCACAAAACATCACTTTTCGAAGAAATGGACGGTATCGTCTTTTGCGACGGGCAAACATGTGCGAGTGGAACACACGTCGACAGAAGTTTCGTCGGAGAAAATTACTCGTGCCCAATCATTTGCACTCCAGTTTTGATGGTCAAGTGCCAATTTCAAACGAACGTTGCGCTGTGATAATGAAAGAGATGGCATTTTCAGTGGCCGATATGATCGTATTCCACTACGAAGCAAAGCTCGTCGAACAGTTGAAAAATTCACTTCCAACACACGGCCACCAACATTTCTAGTCAGCTGTCTAGATGCAAGACATGGGTCATTCATACTTTCTCGGGCCAATGCCCGTCCAGTTCTCTTGCTTAGACGATTGTGTCCGCCACAAAATTCACGCTTTTTATTGGTATAACCAGTCTGCTTGAATAATTTGATAATACGTCCACTGCTTCATCGAAGCTTTCAAAGTGCACGAACTTTGGCTGATATTCATACCAGAAGCATGATTAGCAACTATCAAAGCGCGAATATTCTGCGTTACATCCATAGCAGACTGCCTCATTGATCGATCGAAAAAAACGCGCTTTAATAAATAAATTGAGTTTGTCCAGTAGCTAAAAATAGTAACCGACGACATGCTGAAAATAGTAACTCACGCCACGGACAAAAAAGGAAAGATGGTTAAGAAAGATGATTGAAATACAATCAATCAAGTAAATAGAACCCCCGTTTTTCTACATCACAATAACTTTTTAAAAGCTGCATTTTTTTGCAAAATCAACAGGGGTGGGCAATTTTGCTACACAACACTGTAAAAGCATTCATACAAAATCAAGAAAAGTTTTGGAGATTTTTGGTCAATACTTTCGACACGAGTCAAGACACTTCTGTATATCTGATTTGCATTTCGCAAAGATTGCTTGATCCACACCTGTAAAAATGTCTATGCTTTTAAGACCCAAGATCGGCATGATAGTCCGTCTCGAGAATTTCCCATTGAACTAGACACAAAAATGTCTAGACATGAAAGACTCGTTAGGACAGCTCGGAAAAACCCAAGCTAGCTTGTGATATCTAGATTGGCTGAACAAGCGGACGGACTGTACAACAGACTGTTATTAATTTCGTGATAGACAACTTGCATGACACATATTTCAGCACACGGCTAATGTTTCTTTGAGTAACTCTCAGCCCACTAACAATCTAATCACTCCTCTCTCTGCTCCACATCTCTAGATTTTTCGATTTCCTCTTTGTTTGATATTAAGACTTCAATTTCTCCACGGAATACAACAACAAAATCTTCTTTTTCATCGTAATCCTTACATCTCTTGACTCGATTCTAATCTAGCGGCCCGCTATGCACATTGGGTGCTCAATGTGGACCCTCGACTGGATAAGCTTGCCCACGTTTGACCTAATCATTCCAATCTACATAGAATTGTGAAATTAAATCTAAATATTAATACTATTACTCGATTTTTCAATTACATGGTGACATATATGGACAGCTTCATAGATATGCTACGATAGCTAAAAATACCTGCATTGGAAACCTTAGAAGAACACCTAGGATGGTGAAGGACAAATTCCTTAGATAAACCAATTATTTAATTATTCAATGCATGCGACGGGTAGGGAAATCATGAATCGGTACCTGGTTATCACTGTTCGGCTGACGGATAATACTGTTAAGACATTCTAATAGACAAATAAATTACGGAGTACATCAGCCGACTTATTATTATTGTACATTTTCCTAGCCGAAACATCAAATCCCTAGGAAAAATTAATCATGTTTATCACACAGGAACATACTGTTTCAGGCAACGGACCGAATAAACGATGCGTATGCAATGTTTCGTCAAATGCAAAGCGTCCCAAAATGAATTATAATTATTTTATCTTAATCGGCTCCGATTGGCCATAGGATGACAGCGATTGACAAATCATTGTCAGGAGCTTACGACGTTGATCCTTTGATCCTGATGAGAATTGGGAAACTGGTAAAACACTAATTCTGTTTTTTCGATTTTCACAACGCTTTGACGTTTTACGAAATGTCAAATCAAGCTTTCAATTTCAATTAATAGTCATGTAAGTGAGGTAATTCGCCATTATGGTAATTTACAAGAAAAATGGCTGAGCGACTCATTAACAGCATTTACTAGCAACCTCAGGAAATGAACTTGTGAATTGTCGTAATAAAAGCTTATTTGGAATAGCAATTTCCACAAAAGAAGTTATCGGCATGTGAATATAAATGAAAAAGTACAGTCGTGCAGATATGACATCTTCTCCATGTTATCTGTCCAAAGAACTTTGAAACATGATTTTCACACTTTATAGCCTTAAGAAAGTCACAATGCCATAGGAGTGAAAGTCTTCAAGCAAGATTATTACTAGCAAAAAGTGAGGACGGTGATGCGGTTTCTCCGAAAACAACCAATCTCAAGGCTTATTGGCACGATCAACACAGCGTGTCTGCCAACACTTCAAATTTCAATTATTTTGATTATTATTTCAAACCTTCCCGCGTTGAGTCGCGCTGGGTAGAGTTTCCGAGGAGACTTGAAAGGGTGGATGTTTTGACTTGCGGAAAATTCAGAAAGTAACTGCGATGTACAGCCATGGCCAAAAGTCACCGGACACTGACATTTTTATGGATATTAGTTGAAATATTCAGCGCATCGCTTCGATACTCTAGAATAATATGTTTGTATCACTGCGTCATCTACCAACAGTAGCAAAATTTAAATCAAATTTCATTAACCCAACCTTTTTGAGCAAATTTACGTTTTGGCCATAAGTCACCGGACAACCAAAATGTGAACATTCATTATTTTAACTGGTCCATATTTTCTGATGTAGGAACTCAATTGCTCCGTTGTTTGCTGTTTTCTATTCTTCAAGCACATCATTTTCAATAACTGAAAAAGAAAAATTCAAATTTCAAATTTGAAGGGGAACGGCGGCTTGGCCAAAAGTCACCGGACATCACATTTTCATCTTTTTTGCGGAGTTTCCAGGTTTTTACAATGTTGATGTGCCTTCCAGCTGCACGTATGAGATGTTAGATTTTCTATGGTCTATTTTGCATCCCATCTTGAACTTTGCTTTGTCTGTCAAACCGCAGTACAGCACTCTACACCACTTCAGGGATTCGCTTTCTATGGACTAAGTTATTGCAATTTTCAGGTTTGCTTGAGAGACGCCTGACAAGCAATCATATTTCTATGTTACCTCTCGACTTCCGATTCAAAATTCAAATTCAAGGTTCATGTCACAAATCTGAATCATTTCATTCTCAAAGTTGACTGAACTGTGCAAGTGAAGTGATCGTCTAACAAAAGTGATGCCGATGCGAAAGCAAGTCTCACCGAAGAAGAGATCTGAGATTGTGACTCTCTTGAAAGAAGGCTACGCCATTCGCAAAATCTCTGTCAAAGTGGGGTGTCCCAAAATCAACAGTTTCCGACATAAGAAGTCGTTGGCTTGCTAATCCCTCAGGTCATGGTTCTCTACAAAGAAACGAACGGGTCGCCCTCGACGTTCATCTGAAAGACTGGACAGAGTGATTATTCGGCGCTGTGAACAAATCGATTTTTGTCTTCGAAGCAAATGAAGGCGACCCTCGGAGACTTCGGAGCTTCAATGAGTGAGCGAACCATCAGAAGGCGACTACAACACGCAGGTTTCAGCTCTAGACGACCAGCAAAGAAACCTTTCGTGAATGCCTTTCAAAGGCGTAGAAGAGTTTTGTTTGCCCAAAAGTATGCTGAGAAAGGCCCGGAGTACTGGCAAAGAGTGATATTCTCGGATGAATCGTCCTTTGATCTACACGGTAATCGAGGGTCGCTCAGAGTCAGACGAAGAATCGAGAACGCTACCTACCAAAGTGCACAATGGCGACGACTAGCATCCTGTCAGTGTGATGGTGTGGGGATGCTTCTCCAACAAAGGCGTTGGCAGGCTGAGAATATTTGAAAATGGTGAGAGGGTAAACCAGAAAGTTTATCTTGACGTTCTCCAGAATGAGCTGCTTCGTACTCGACAAGAGCATTATCCCGAAGGAGGAGCAATTTTTCAAGATGACAATGCCCCATGTCATCGGGCGAAAACTATTAAAGAATGGCTCGCAAGGAACGAGGTGGAGCACATCCAAGATTGGCCTGGTCAAAGTCCAGATGTCAATCCCATTGAAAATCTTTGGGCTGTTGTTGGACGTGTAATCTACGAGAGGGCCCCAAAATCCAGATCAGAAATCATTTCTGCCATCATTCAAGCTTGGCATCATGTCATCACCCCCGCATCTTGCACACAACTGGTTGACAGCATGCAACGACGACTGAGATCAGTGATTCAGGCGAAGGGATTTCCTACCAGGTACTGAAATTCGTGATGGATTGTTTATTTTCGAATCCTGATGTAGAAACCTAATAGAAATGTTTTTCCATAAAACGATATTTTGATTTGTGTAGATCAAAGTAAATGGGTGTAGATGGTGATTTCTCAAAGACAAAACAAAACAGTCTAAACAAAACAGTCAAATAACAGTCTACTTAGATTTGATCAACTTTAAAATAAATTTATTTCCCAACCAATTTCATTTGAATAAGTTCGGGTCTAGTTAATTTAAAGTCATATTTGAATATTATCACTTTATGAAAATCTAACATAACAACGATGTTTTTCATAGATATTATTTAGCATGTGAAAAGATTCCATTAGATTAAACACAATAACCTATCACAGAAATGGTCTAAAGAACATGTTTTTCACTAAGCTGATAAAGAAAGTGTCCGGTGACTTTTGGCCAAGCCGCCGTTCCCTTTCAAATTTGAAATTTGAATTTTTTCTTTTTCGGTTATTGAAAATGATGTGCTTGAAGAATAGAAAACAGCAAACAACGGAGCAATTGAGTTCCTACATCAGAAAATATGGACCAGTTAAAATAATGAATGTTCACATTCTGGTTGTCCGGTGACTTATGGCCAAAACGTAAATTTGCTCAAAAAGGTTGGGTTAATGAAATTCGATTTAAATTTTGCTACTGTTGGTAGATGACGCAGTGATACAAACATATTATTCTGGAGTATCGAAGCGATGCGCCGAATATTTCAACTAATATCCATAAAAATGTCAGTGTCCGGTGACTTTTGGCCATGGCTGTATGTGGAGTTCAGTTTAAGGGGAGGAGAGGTGTCGCAGTCCACAAGGCTAGGTCGAGATGTGGCAGAGACAATGAGCAGAACCGCACTGGACGTGTTCCGGGTCAGACGGAGAGTGGTGTCAGCCAGGTAATTAACCACAGAGTTGAATACCCTCTTTCTGCAGGGAGCGTGTTGGACAGAACAAGGAAAGTACCTATCCTGTGGCCACCTGCTAAAAGTGATAAATGGAAGACCCTAGATGATCAGTTGGGCAGATTCTTAGAAGGGAAGTTGCAGCATTGCGAGGTTGAGAAAAGTTTGACGACATTTGAAGTTGTTTGTTATGAATGGTGTGTGGAGGAATTTGGAGGAAAGAGTGGAAATCCGTCAGAGGATAAGACCATTGAGAGGAGAGTCGAGGAGAGAGCGTCTTATGGCTGAGCTGAGGAGTCAAAAGAAGGATTTAAGGAAGAGGTCGAGACGTGCTTCGGAAGAGGAGAGACGTAGTCTTGAAGGACTATTTGAAGATCTGAAAAAACGGTACAGAGACTTGAGAAGAGCTGAATACGCTTGCAAGAAGAGGAGAGCTAGAAGGCAAGAGAGGAAACGCTTCTACAAAAACCCCTTCAGATTTGCGAAAAGTCTGTTTGAAGAAGGTGGGTCAGGGACTTTGAAAGCAGGAAAGATCGAACTGGAGGAACATCTGATAAGAACGTACTCAGATGAAAGACGAGATGACGTCTTTGGGCCCCCGTCAGGTATTTCAGAAGTGCGACCACAGGAGCCAACGGAAGTCTTTGATCTTCAAGACATCAGATTATGGGAGATCAGTGCTGCGGGACAAAACGGACTTTCTTACAAGATCTTCAAGTATTGTCCAAGAATAAGAAAGGTTCTACGGAGAATTTTGAGAGTGGTGTGGAGAAAAAGGGTGGTGCCAGAAAGTTGGTGTATTGCAGAAGGGATTTACATACCCAAAGAAAAAGGAGCAAGCGACATTGGACAATTTCGCCCCATCTCGCTGTTGAATGTGGATGGGAAGATCTTCTTCAGTGTTTTGGCTCGCCGTCTCACAAAGTTTGTAATGAAGAATGGCTTTATTGACACGGAAGTGCAGAAAGCTGGAGTGCCAGGAGTATCGGGCTGTATTGAACATGCGCAGATGATTTGGGAATCTATCCAGCATCAGAAGACCTTAAAAGGCAGTTTGGATGTAATTTGGCTTGATTTGGCAAACGCGTACGGGTCGATTCCACACAATCTGCTCCAGTTTGCTATGGATTTCTTCTGGGTCCCGATTGAGGTACGCGAGATACTTAGAACCTATTATCAACAGTTTAGAATGCGCTTTACGACTAAAAGTTACACGACTGATTGGCAGGACCTGGAGGTTGGTATTCCGATGGGTTGTCCGGTTTCGCCACTCTTATTTGTGATGGGCATGGAAATAATAGTCCGTAAAGCCAGCGTTGATATGGAAGGAGTGCGCTTGGCGGAAGATGTGAGAGCGCCGATGATTAGAGCATATATGGATGATTTGACCATTTTGTCGGTTAATGAAGAGCAAACCAGAAGGTGCCTGACGAGATTGGAAGATCTAATTTGCTGGGCTCGAATGAAATTCAAAGCGAGGAAGAGTCGCAGTGTGTCCCTGAGGGGTGGCAGAATTGTGGACAAACGTTTTGTTGTTGATGGAGAAAACGTGCCTCAAGTTTCAGAAATTGGAGTGAAGAGCCTTGGGAGATGGTATGAAGGCACATTGAGTGACCGGCACAGAGGAGATGAGATTCAAGAACAGCTGAAGATCTGGTTTGAAGGCAATCGATAGAGCAATGATTCCTGGGAAGGCGAAACTGTGGTGCTGACAATTTGGACTTCTCCCTCGATTGATGTGGAAGCTGATGGTGTATGAGGTAGCTATAACAAGAGTAGGAAAGATGCAGCAATCTATTAATGTTTTCACTCGGAAGTGGTTGGGAGTCCCAAGAATGCTGTCAGACACGGCATTGTATTGCACCTCTGGGAAACTGAAGTTGCCGATGTCTTCTTTGGTCGAAGAATTCAAGGTGTCAAAGGTACGCCAGTGTATGATGATGCGCGACTCCCCGGATCAGTGCATCGCGCAGTCAAGACCTGTTATCCGGACTGGCAGAAAGTGGCGAGCGGAAGATGCAACTGACGAAGCAATTGGTCAGGCAAAATGGAGATAGGTATTAGGGACAGTTCAAATTGGAAGACGTGGAGTCGGTATGTTGGAGACTCGCAGATGGTATAGCAAGGTGAATGCAAGGGGACGAAGAGATCTGGCTATTGAGGAGGTTAGAGAAAAGGAAGAGGAGATGAGAGTTATAAAAGCCGCACAACAGCCATCTCAAGGGGCATGGATCAAATGGGAGGATGTCGAAAGCAAGAAGATCAGTTGGAATGAGCTGCTCAGCATGGCGTCGGGCGCAATTAGATTTCTAATAAGCGGGACGTTCGACGTTCTGCCGTCGGCATCAAATCTGAAGAGGTGGGGTGTGTCCAGTGATGATAGTTGTCCATGCTGCAGACTGAGGACAGGTAGCCTGGAGCACACCTTGTCTTCTTGTCCTCAGCTGCTGAGAGCATATACCTGGAGACATAACCAGGTGCTGCAGGAACTGGCGGCCATTGGGGAAGAGGCAGTACGACGGAGAAGAGAGGATGGCCCAAATAAAATCAAGGGCATCAAATTTGTGAGAGAAGGTCACGTATCAGCTTCGAAGGGGAAGGTGGCACGTGACAGTGGATTGTTGGTGGGAGCATCAGACTGGGAGATGCTTGTTGACACCCAAGGGAAGAAGACGGTTCCACCTGAAATTGTGATCACCGAACACAGGCCTGATATGACGTTGGTGTCAAGGAAAGCAAAGTCGATGGTGTGCATGGAGCTGACAGTGCCGTGGGAATTAAGGATTGGGGAAGCTCGCCAGATGAAGTTGGGTAAATATGAAGAATTGATAAACGAGTGCAAGGAGAATGGGTGGATGGCTGAGTTGTGGACGGTGGAGGTGGGGTGTCGCGGTTTTGCGTCTAACAGCTTGAGAAGGTGGATAAGTGCACTGGGGATAGGTGGAAAAGAAGCAAGTAAGTGTATGAAGAAGGTGTGTGCTGCAGCGGAAACGGGCTCTGCTTGGATTTTTGGGATTATGGGACGCCATAGTGGAGGAGGTGCTGCTTAGGTTATCCGGCGCAGTACCGGCCAGCCAGATAGAGACGTCCAGTACTCAAATGGCCGAAACGTTGATGACATCTGGTGTACTGCTGGTGATCCTCCATGTTGGTTCGCAGTGTACAAATGTATACTGTTATTATTCATTCACTATCCTTAGAAATGGTCGCATGAGACCATGTACATTTTAACATCAAATCAGATACCGCATTTTCTCGAATATAAGCCGCGGATTATGTGATTTTGCAATTCAAGTGCGGATTGTATGAAGCATGAATATATTTTCTAGTTAGTGATTTAATTGTCTACATTTCTCAATGGTGAAATACAATGATGAAGCGGAAAAAGAAAAGGACAGAAATAAATCAGAAATAGTATTACCACATTGATGACGAACTTGTGCACACGATTTGCAACAAGCAGAAATAAAAGCATATATTGAGTGATATTGACCCTTTTGTCTTCATTTAACGCTTTATGTCAACTTTTATGAGCATGTCGATTTGTTATAAACTTAATAAAAGCTGTAATTCATGCTTAAGATAGCAATGAAAATGGATTTCTTAAACATGGAGTTCATGGAGGAAAATAAATGTTGCATTTTATGAAGGAATGCAATAACGGGAGCAATAGAATAATCATGATGCTAATTTTTAGGCAAAATGTTGAACAAGAGCAATTATTGACAACTACTGCTAGACAATAACAAAATGGCAGACGCATATATAGCCACACATGACAACGGTTTTTATGATAAAACTTGTAAAACCTCATAATTGACAAATTCATGTGAGACTTCTATTTGAAAGCGGGTTACGTGCATGATTATGTTTTCAATTTATGTACGGGTTGCATTCGAGAAAATACGCTAAATAAACGTCAAATTTAAATTGAATTTGAGGAGCTTTCGTACCTGCTTTGGCTGCATAATGCAGAGGCGTCATGTCTTTGTTCTCCGTCATTGCGTTGACACGCGCTCCGTACTCAAGAAGAAGGCGCACTATTTCCACATTTGGTCGGCTAGCAGCTAACATCAACGGCGTCTTTCGATGAGCAGCTGTACGCGGGTCAACAAATACTTTATGTTCCAGTAATAGACGAACACAATCAACACGCTGGCTTAATACAGCCAATCCTAAGCTGTTGATAGTGTCAAATTCACTTCCTCCATTCGATCCAGAATTATTCTGTTTTGAGGATCCAATGGAGGATCGATTAGAACCATTGGTGCGACCCTCAACAAACAGTTCTGGATTGGCACCAGCTTCCAGAAGCACACGAAGCAATTCAACATTACCAGTCTCTGCAGCTATATGAATTGGTCTCCATTTTTTCACTCCATGAGCAGTTACGTCGCAAGGAATATTCGGATCCAAACAAAGCTTACAAAAATACTTGACCAAACTCACGTGACCACATAATACCGCATAATGCATCAATGACCAGCCGGCCTGAAATTCAAATTTTGCATGATTAGTTTATCATCTGTTTGTGTGTCATTGAAACATCAAAGTAAAATTTGAGTATTGATGATGTTTCCTATGCACGCAAACTTTAAAGACAGAGGGTATTTTGTTTCATCAAAAATCTACTCTGTAAGTCATTATGAAATGCAATCCTAAATGATCCAGAATTTATACAGAATAAAGACTTCGTTATTCCCCTATCACCATCAACTTGTCAAATATCCAGATAAGTGTGTGCTAAAATTTCATTAATGCGAACAAATATTTTCTAATGGGCACTTTATAAGGAGGCTAGATACTTTTTTATTGCCATTTTTTTGGAACACGACAAGTCTTGGCGGAGTCATTAACTGAATCAAAAATAACGTCTGCAGTACCATAGCAACAACAAATATTCACATAGTTATATAGGCATTGCTGAATGATTTCCATCATCGAGCTAGGGTATTCCACTATTGAATAAATTCGTTGTGTTCTCACCAAGTACACATTTGCACATATTACATGTTGATCAGATATTTCTCATGAAACGAAAGATAATATTGAAAATAATAATTCATCATTCAAGTGTCCTCAATCGGCATTATTTTTCCTGAATTAAGGGATCGCCGATAGTTGAAGTGGACTAAAGTTGATTATTACGCCCCCACATCATGGACAATGTCCAATACCTCTCTCAACCATCGCACTGACAGTGGACAATGAAATTTTCCTGTAAACTTGAGAGACCTGAATTCCTTAGGTAGATTCTAAGGTATTTTCTACGAACATTCGGTATCCCAGCTTAAGGAAAACATGGACTATCATCATCAATCATTGTCAATATCTCGGCATACATGCACTAATAGTATATCATCTAAATCTACCAACCAAATGAACAGACACCACGAAAGTTTGGAAGTGATGAAATTCTACGATTTCATTTCAGAAAGTTGGATAGGCATGTAGGCCTTTGTAACATGTACTGTCTGAATCTCATGAACAGCGGATCATGACTTTTTTCAAAATACATTTTCAACTGCTCATTTCATTTAAATTTTCATTTCGCTCATTTGGAGTTTTCCCACGCCAAGCTAAAATTTGTCTAAATGACATGGAGGAAGAATAAGACGTGATAGATATAAACTACTGGCTTCTCGGAAATGCTATTCCTGGGAGTCGAAAAATGCTTAAAATGCTTGCCAAAAATGCTACGATATTATACTTTCTTAGTGAGAGTTATATAATTTTCCATGACAATTAGTATACATCATGTAGAATATTGGTCAAGATAGCAATCACTAGCCAAATGAATATGTTAACCTGTTGAGGACTGCCGACGAGCTCGTCCAATCTATTTTCATTCAGCTGTCGCGTTGTTGCGTCTTGTGTTCTCTGCATCTGATGTGCAGTTCTCCGATTGTGCTTCCGATATAAAATCCATTGCAGTTCTCACATGTAAGTTGGCAGTTCACTTTCTTGCGACAGCAGATTTTGTTATTAGGTAATGGACGATTTTGTATGTAGCATGTTCTCATTGTATTATTGTAAATATAGCGCTTCGTAGTGAGTAATTTTTCCTTGTAATTCGCATTTTGATATTTTCTCGTTGGAAGATTTTTCAATTGATTACCTATTCTGTCAGATAAGAAGGGAAAGTGAAAATGAAAGTATGATAGATTTTCATCTCTCTGCTTGCTTCTTCGTTTCAGCCGTTTGCTGTTCGTAATCATTTCGTACGGCTGAATGTCTCCTGATATGCTTCATTCAGCAGCAATTTACACACAAATAGACTGCTATTATTAAAGAAAACACATTAAACATTGCTCAATTCCGAGATATACGCTTATGAATATCTGCAAACGCACCGGAGTATCTGCAACGGAAGATGTCTGTTGAGAAGAGTCTCTAAAATTATTGGCAAGGATATTTCCCCAGCCTTGTTTGAATTCGTTGACAATAGTTGTTTGTCCATTTTTCGTAAAGCTGTTGACGATGCTAGTCACCCGCTCAGAGGAATTTTTCTTTCACGGGGTAGGTGCCTCCGAAACACATACCCACTATGCCCACCGAAGGCAAGGACTGTCCGTTTAGCCAACTCATTTACACGCATCGCTGGATAAATTTTTGTGTGTATCTTTGACTTCTTGTGGTCCGTCTATATGTCGCGTAATTTAAAACTTGTATGAATTTCAATTGTGCCAATATTATACGTCTACAGAGTCACTGTTGTTGGACAAACAAAGGCTATTATTATTATTATCATTATGAATGCAGTTAATTCAAAATCTTGGAAATAACATAGAAATGACTGTTACCTTGTCCCGGATGTATTGAATATCTTTTTCCAGTCCTTCTTGTCTGGTTTTCACTCCTTTGAGGTCTCCATGATATACCAATTCAAAAAATAAATCTGATTCAGGAAGTTCTTCTTTGAGCTTGCATAATGATATCTTCACGAATTTCTGGACGCAAAAATCCATGAATTGAACTTTCCTTTTTGACTTTTCCATGCATCCGATTAGGAAAAATCTGAATCACTGAAAGGTGTCAAAAGTAATCACAATTATTAAAACAAAGTTTTCATGAACAACGGTCATGCACTTATTTGACAAAATATAAAAATATTAAACGTAGGTACTTCGTTTAGTCAATTTGTTGCACAGTGAAAACGAAACGTCTCCATCTTACTGATATTCCTTTGCTATAATTCTACATTCCAACCCATTGAAGACTAAATTCTTGTCGATTTCTGCATCAATCAGCGGACTCTAACGCCATAGTTGGCATGACTGTCCGCTGAATAACATGGAAATTGCATCGAATTGAAAGCTGCATTATTGTCCGGAAGAAACACTCTATGCTTAGTTCGCCTGATAGATGATGCTAGTCTCATTTTGGCATCACTCAGACACTGTAGACCAGCATATTATCACGGGCGTTTTTCTCAAATGAACTTGCTTCTGTTACTCACTCTAGACAGATACATAAGAGGTATTGACTACGCAAATCCATGCTGTCACTAATCCTCGTTGTCAGACTGAACAATTTAAGAGGTCCTTCTTTCATAGAACATCAAAGCTGAGGAATAATCTTCCTTTGGAGGTGTTTCCAACATCTGTTAGTGTTGAAGCATTCAAGACGGTCGTCAATAAGCTTCCACTAAATTGGCTCAAAAGCTTGCTACAGCACCAATTAATTTTGTTGGTGGGGGAGGGGTATTTATCGATATGTTGAGTCTGTTCCAGCATGCTTCAAAAGATCTCATCAGTTGACTGAAATTCTTGATTACTTAAATAGTTATAATAATTTCACGTGTCATAGTTTTATATCACTAGATGTCAAGAATTTATATCCTTCGATATCATTAAGGTATGGTTTAGAGACCGTTAAGGAGTTTTGAACAAACCACTGGGATCAAATTGATGATTTAGACGCAAACGTTGATTATCTCAGGTGCATGCTTAACTTTATATCTGAGAACTATGAAATAGCTTTCAGCTATAAAATATAAAATTACGAAAGAAAGGTTGCCATATGGGAACTAAAGACGCTCCGGCCTTCGCTATCATATTCGTGCATAGCATTGATATCAAAGCCTTAAGTACTCTTCAAGATAATTATGATATTGTCCCTACCGTCAATAAAAGTAATATTGATGCCGTTATGATGTGCCCGTATAGCTGTAATTTTGACTTCGATGTTATCACCAATGTTTTTAACTCAGTAAACAAAGTTTTAAGTTTTCGATCGATGTCTTTAAGGATATATACTTTAAATATTTAGATTTGACGATATGGGTCAGTAGCAAAACTCACTTTTGCAATTATCAAAAAAAAATTGCGTCAGGTAGTACCCTTACTAAATATAGTTGGGTCCCCAGTTATGCAAAGAGAAATTTCATTGTCAACACCTTTGACAGCATCGATAAGAGAAGTGGCCATAACTCTGTTATCATCGAAGCTAAATAGAAAACTAATCTGGTCTCAAGCGTAGTGGTAGCGCTCACGCAAATGAAAAATGAAAATACTGCTGTTCTAAATGATGATTCTATTAAAAATAGTTGTTCTAGTAAAATTAATTGTTTAATTTGTAAACATAAATTTAGCATTTAATTCGTAAATAAAAATAACAAAAATTATGTCATATATTTCGTAACAAGAATAATAATAATAATAATCACGATAATTGCTTTCTTTGTAGTGAAGTTCCTAATCACACCAATTACGATGTTCGTTTTGTTGTTTATCAGCTTATTTGGCATTTTTGTTCAAATAGTTTACGTTGCTAGATCTTCACACCTCTTTCGTTTGAGATTTGATGAATATCACAGAGGCATCAAGAATGGAGATACAGCAAGTGCCCTAGCTGAACACTGTTTAAAATGTACCGCGAACTGCATTGAAAACTTTGACGTCAGCATATTTCGAACTTTGTATTGCTCTGTCAAAGCCAGTATCAGCGAATCACAGCTAATTAGACAATTGAAGTCGGTTCCAAATCGTCGTCACGAACTGGCATCATGGTTTTAACAAATCTTAATAGATAAGATCGCTCTGTAATCTCTGATAGATCTTGCCATTGATAAAGCGGCTGGTACGCGAAACGTCTGGCGCACAAGATATTTGTTTTTCAATTTAATTAACATACTCGTCCACTGGAATATTTTTTGGGGAGAGATTACCAAATACTTTTTTTACATTTCCATGTTTAGCCCTGCGAGCTATGCAGTTACATTAGATCTTACTTTTTTGCCGTACATTTCACATTCCCATATCCGTCGATTCACATTTCTTTAAGTGTTTCTGTTGTTAGCTCACTTAGCTTCTTAACAGTTTCTGGTTCTGTGCTCTTCAAATGTAATAATTATACTTGTTTCAGCTTTTTGGATATCAAAAAAGACAAGCCAATACATGATTGCATTCTGCCATGTGCCAAAGTTATACGAACCAATCAAGAGGAATTTAACAAAATTCGACCTAGCAACAGGCTATAAACTTACTCGAACTTTGAAGCACGAACCTAATGAAGAAGAGATATGAGCAAGCTAAGCAACATGGAGCGGTTTATAAACTTTATTATGGCGAATGCTGCCGGAAAAATGTCGGAGACACAAGCAGATGGAAGAAAGAATAGAAGACCAAAAGAGGAATGCAGAAAAATACGATCGTGTTATGAACGAAGACCATCAACTTAATTGAAATTTAAAGAAAATTGATAAAGAAAGCAATCACAAAAGCAGTGATAAAGGAGGTGATGTGGAGCAGTGAAGTTCAGTCTGAGCAATTCGTGGGATGATGTGATCTGAGATATCTATATGTAGATAAAAAAGTCGCATAGTTTTGAACCAGTGTTCCTACGCATGACTTCAGCAATATTATCGCAGGACATGAAAAATATCGCAGGCTACAGTTGGTCATCATATTTCACTTCGCAACTTATCTATACAAATGAACATGTCTGTATTCGCTAATTTAGAGTACATGCAACCAGTGGTCGGGCCAGCGATTTTCCGATTTTTTTCGCAGGCCTATCAAAGCCTATCAAATTTTCGCAGCCCTACATTGCCAACTTTCATAGCTGACCCGACCACTGCATGCAACCCAATGGGGAATGAAAACAACGAATGATTTCATAAAATCTTCGAAATAAAGTCAAAAAACTATAAAACAAATAAACAAGCTTGATACGCATGGTATGTACGCACGAGTATACAATGTTTGCGAGCCTTTCCTCCATTTGCATGAACGTTAATAATGCAGTCTAGCGGTGCAAAAGCATAGACTGCACGATAGTTGCATTAATGAAGTCAGAAGTTTTGATCATAGGGGAACTATTATTGTCTATGGTTTAGATTCAACGCAAACGGAAGAAAGATTCGGGTGCACAAAAAAGTTCAAGAATTACGTGTCAACAACACGCTAGTTAACAATGATAATTTTCAAAAGTTCATGTGAAGACTGGGCCCTATTTATTCTTGAGGAAGTTGCATTGAAAGGGCTAGAAAACATTGCTTCAATGTGAATCAGTGGAGGGGGAGGGGACGGGTACCTTGATGTACATGCATGTATTCAAATTTATTCAAAATGCTTGATCATTCTATGGATATTTTCGACCACTAGCAGTAATCTTTATCAATGGAGAAATCATACTAATTTGATGGGATGGACTTATGGGCAAGCGATGTTCTTGAATCTTCAACTCCCGTTGAGTTAATGAAACAACCCTTATTACTGCTATCATTAATGCGTGCATACTATAATCCAGTGCTCCAATTACACATGTTTATTCGTCTCACAGACCTCGTCACACGCACAACAATAGGCCTACACTAGATTAAGTTTAAATATGGATATGGATGATCATCATTAGAAAATTGAAAATCATCAGTCTTATGTTAAAGACACACACTCAAAATCTAAATCACTATTATATAACACTGGAAAAGAAAACAGAGTAGACAGCATTGATATTGTTCTCATATCCCAATCCACATGCTCTTATCAGTGCATCAAAGGAGGGATATTACTTATCAAAAAGATGCAATCAAATTGAAACTATGCTATCTAGCTTCCGATGCAAATAAGGATACATTTCACGTGATGGGAAAAACAAACAGACAAGAACAAAAAACACAAGAACAAGATGAGGAGAACAAACACACTAGAATCATTTCCGCTGAAATTTTGGTAGTGACTGAATACGCTAAGCTTCAGCTTGCCTCTTCAGCCGGGTAGCATGCTCAGCGGCAGTCTTCATCGCCCTCTCGGCTGCCTCGCGCTCAATGCGATGTTTCTCATCGATGAAGCTGGTGGCTTCTGAAGTCACATCCTTTTCAGCAGCGGTGGCACTTGCCAAGTGCTTCAACGCGCTCTGCACCGCCAACTCCGCCTCCAGTCTCTTCGCAGCCGCGTCATTCATTTTCTTCTCGTGTTCTTCTTTCTTCTTTTCTAGGCACTGCAGATGCTTCTTTCGTTCAATATCCACCTCGATGGTCGCCTTCATGCGCTTCTGTTCATCTTCTGCTGCTCTTTCTATCTCTTTTTGTTTTTTCTCATTGGCAATTTTCTTTAGATGAGCATGATATTCTGCTCTCGCTTCCATGCCCAGAGAGAGCACTTCATCGCTGACAGGAAAATACGAGGCACTCAGTTCGTGAGAGTTCATGTATGCCTTCACCAGGGTCAATGATATCTTTGTGTCATCTGACAGACGGTTGCGTTTCACATTACTAATGATATCACTGACTTTGCTGAACATACGTTCGATGTCTGCGTTTCCATGAAACAGAGTCGAGTAAGCTGCAGACAGTCGTCCGAGGAGAGGAAAGCGCATTTGGCTGCCGTTGGAACGCATCATGCAACGAACCTCATGCCATAGTTGTGCGATTGATTTTCCACCATCCATTGATCTCTCATCAGCTGTAAGAAGATTGAAGAGCCGCACCTCAGTTTGCAGTTCACTTCTGTTTCGTTCAGGGATGACATTTGGCAAGTTCTTTGCCATGTCGAGAACAAGTTTCTCGACGAGCTTCTGGCCGTTGGAAATATCAAGGAACTGAAGGTTCTTCAGAATTTTCTTTTTGAATGGAAGATTCGCTTTCAGATAGTTGGCCAAGGTTGCGAATGCGTCACGTGCTTGGAACAGGAAAGACTGCATGGCGGCATCTGGCAATGTCTTCTTTATCAGGGACATTTCAACTCCAACATTCAATCCATTTTCCAAAGGAAGGAAATTCTTGTGATCGTTGAAATCAATACGATGGACCGCGGTGGAGTCTAGGATGTCTGGCCTCACAAATTGTACCGGCAATTGAAGCAACACGTCCTGCATCCGTCGCCGCAAAGAATGAATCAGTATGTCATTTGATTTTTGAAATCACAGCTCGAATTGATGGCTGACATGAGAAAGATCAACAAATTTCAAGGAGATGCGGGTCTTTGGGTCATTGAAGTCAGCAAGTAACCTTCTTTGACGATCACTGACATCGCTCGATTCGCTAACAAGGCGATGCAACACGTCCCACTGCTCCTCAATTCGTTCTAGGCATGGAAGTAAGCTGAGCCAACGAGTGTCAACATTTCGCTTCATTTTCAGTTGCTTGTAGTCTAGTAACTCCTGCAATTTGGCCAATTCAATACTGCGCTTCTGACTCCTATTAATCCAAGAATGCATGTCATCCAAAGTCAGAAATGAAATCGAAATGATCAGAACATGCTTTTTTGTTTGCATTCGCGACAATGTGAAGCACACAGCCGCCTACATTGATGACGTGTTCTAAGCCAGGCGTTTTCCGGATTTTTGTGACTGCTCCATTATGAGTACCTCTCATAGTGTTGCATGAGTCAGTTTCCTCACCAATCCAGTTTCGAAAATTCAATCCAGCATCATTTACCGCCTTGAGTACATATTGCACACAAGCTTCGGAATTTAACTCTTCCATCGGTACCATATCCAGAAAGTCGACACACACTTGCCCGGTTTTCTCATCTAAACTACGAACAACGACACCCATCATGGCATCCGATTCGTCGAAACTGATGCTGTAGTAGCGCTCGCAAAGCTCACGAGACATCAGCTTTCTCACATGTGGTGCAATAGCATAACTACACAGGTAATTCAATTTGTCTTCACCGACTGTCATTGAGGTGACAATATTACTGTCTGGAAACATCCCACGAAATAGCTGTGCTGCTTTATCTTCGCAATGAAAACTCTTGTTTGATTCAATTGTGTACAAGGTCCAACGAATCTCAGCAGTCAATCACTTTTTCTTGTCTTCGTCGATGCGGCAGTTATCTTGTTTTGACGATGAACTGAAGAACGAAGACAAAGGAACGATTTTCTTTCTAGCTGACAGTCGATTTTGATGAGATTTCGTCAATGCATGTTGCTTGAGTAGGGTGACACCTCCGTTCGCGACACTGAGGTCCACATCACAGACTGCGCAGTGGAAGAAGTTGTCACCTTTGTTACTCGTCTGCAGCCATATATTTCCATCATCGACAGTAGTATAGATACCCAATCGGTGGTAAATTTCGTAAATCGCTTCCTTGACATCCACAAAAGTATTATTTTCACACTGAAACAAGAATGAGTGGAAATCTTGTTATTTATTATATTAGCTGGTCAATCTTTTTCAAGGGATTATGATGGTCACATTGATTTACATGTATTTAGTTGGTGCTAATTGTCTCGAAAAGTTATCAAGATTTCGTTAAAGTGTTACTAAAATCATAAAAGATTATAAGTAACTAAGTAACAGGTAGCACATGTAGTCAATATTCACTATAAACAAATTTGAATCAAAGACACGAAAGAAAGGAGTAAGAGTACATAATGTCTGTAATTAATTCCAAATTTGAAATGTAGGTCTACACACGGTAGAAAAAGTATTCATCAATGCTTATTGTGATCGGGTTACAAAAAATAAGAAGATTTTCAACTTCTCATAACAATGCTCATCTGAATTCTCCAATATTTTGCAAAAATAGACGAGGAGTGTTTATCCGATAAGAGACAAATTTAATGAAAAAGTTACAATCTGCAAGTTACAAGCTACAAATTGCAATAAGTTGCAATTGTGTGATTTGATGGTTGATTTTATTTCTTGAACTTGAAGAAACCATACAAGAAACTGCACCACGGTCCATGAGCCCTATTATTACTCCAATATTTTGCATTATGAGCTCGATAATCAGGAATCCAGCGTAACAAAATGCATAATTTACAACCATTGCACAATATGTTATGGATACAGACCATCCACAAAGGAAATTTCCAACAAGAAATAGATGCATTTTCTTTTTATCAGGATGGCAAATAGCTGGTAATCTGGATTACCACAGTAGATAGGGAATTCCCTTTTTGGAATCCTTGGACCCAGCAGTGTTTGTTTGAAATAACGGAATGGCGAAAAGATAATTGCATAGTAGCGATAAGATTACAGGCAATTATCGTTGAGAAAAGACGTTGCATAGTAGATAATTTTCCAATCAAAAAGATACAAGATTTAACAGAGACTTTGGACTGTAGCCTATGACAAGCAATTAATTTCTGAGACCTAGGGCGACTAACAGTTTGTCACAAGTGTTTCGCTGGTAATCTTTGACCATACGAAGCGAAATTCTACATGAACATGGTGATAAGTTTCTCTAAACCCAATTTATGTTACTAAAATCTTTATGCGAACGTAAGCAGTCCTTCAAAAGACATCCTTTCATTATTCGATGCTAATGCGACTCACAAATTTACAAACCAATGCTAATTAACAAGTCAAAGTCAAGATAAAGGATCACGCGCACATTTCTAGTTTTCTGATGATAATCATCACAAAAAAGAGCTTCTCAAAAGCACTACCAAATGCCAAACAGCTAATAAATTAAGAAGGTGTTTGACGCATTTATTCGATGTTTATCACACAAATTGAAAAGTGGATGATCCCAGGATATCAGAAATTCCTAATATTATTCAAGGAGACCATTTACCTAATGATATCTCAAAAAGGAAGAGAGATATGCGTCCAAATTCAATCTATTTTGATGTCATGTCGATTTCTGTAACCGAAACTAGATCAACTGATATTCAATGACTTTCTAAATTCCGTCTTATAGTTACAATTATTGAAACTCCACATTTAAACGATCAAGTTAATACTTTTATTTGATTCTCAGTTGCTCACAAATATTTGTGATTCAACAGATGAGTGTACCTTCAAATTGGTTTTCTGCGTTCTCAATGCAACTTTTGCCATAGCTTCAAGTCACTCGCTGCATCAGCTGTCGGGAAAACTCAATGAATGTCAGTCATAAAGTACATCATATACTGAAGATGGTGTGCAAAACACATCAAAAACTTTCATCATAGCGAAGACAATCATTTTATTCATCTATCCCATGTATTCAAGCACCTACATAAATGTGCTTGAGATACCAAAAATATCTGTCTTAAGTTTGCTGACTGAGTTGCTCGTCTCATGGCACGTGCTTTATCTAAAGAGACTTTAGTCAGACCAATGTTTCAGACACACATGATAGTAGAAAATTGTTTTTGGGAGAAAATGGATCGAAATTTTCAAAGATAAAGCAGCTGAGTGAATCGCATGAGTGGCTGAATTATTGTAGAAGGATCTGATAACACATAAGTAAGAAAGGGTAGTAATTTGAGAAGAATAAATGTCAGTTGTTTTATTATGAAATGACTTGCAGAGTTTCAAATAAGTCCGCGTCCATAGTAACGAATACAAGCGCACATGGACTCACATTTAAGAAATTTAATCAGCAACGCTCGAAAAGCTGATGACGGTGAGTTCTTGGAGTAATTGCCATGCAGAATCAGACCGATCAAATATTTATTTACGTGTTTTATTGTTTCTGCAGAAGGTGCAATCTAGCATTACCTATTAAATGGAACTGCTTGCGTTGACTAGACTGGAATCGTTGAATCAATATATTCAATCAGTACGATGATTTCCTGGCAATTTCTCATTCATCTGCTTTTTGGTTAGTCTGCAAATTCATGTAAAATATACATGATGACTTCACATTTGCCAATTCACACTTGCTGTGTAACTAAGAATCAGATCGCCGCTCACGAGACAGCAGCTTCGCTGATTGAGGAACCCTTGCAGCATGCATCGAATGATAATTCGATGCTTAAAATGCATCAAATGATAATAAAATAAAATACATGTGGTTGATCACGGAAGGCGGAATGCGACAACATGTATGAGACCTGAATTCGCTGTTCACTAGCTGTCAGATTCTAAAATATTGATTTATTACAATTTTCATAAGTATGCGATAACTACAAGAAAGTGCCGGTGATGCATTTGAACTCTCAAATGCTCTCAAAAGTTAGAAGAACTAGAGTAGGTGAGTTGACTGTCTTCATTTTCTAGTCAAGCATCACATAGAACTCATCAAAATGCGAACCCAAATCATCGATCAAAATCTCATGAACAACTTTCGAATCATTTCGTAGCTGCGTCTCTAATTTGATCACATTTACATTCAGCTTCCTTAGAACAATGGCTTATTTGCGGAAGAATTTAAGAAGAATAATGGCTGTCTGATTTGGCCGTCTGTTCCGCATGGTATATCAGATATTCAATTTTATTTTTTTCTTCGAAATGTTGAAGACATGGAACAGTTTGACTCGTCCAATGATGCTACACGATATTTTTTCAGTTATTTGTCTTTCTGAAGGCTGTAGAAAGCAAGCTCCTTAGGATCGTCCGCTTTGCTTGTACATTTGAATGCGCACCAGTGTTCCAGTTTGCGATTTTGTATGTGTTCAGAGAATTTAAACAAGTGACTTCGTTTTCATTCTCAACCTGTGCGCTGATCGTCATAGCTGATTCGTCACGAAGCATGCTAGCAGTGGCGTATCAGATCATTGGCAGATATGACGTCATCACGTTTCCCAAAGTTGATGATCGCGGTAAAAGTAAGGCATCAGATGTGCGTCTAAGCTAGCAAAATTGACTAGGCATACAATGAAGAACGGCATACATTGAAGCAAGGTTCAAAATTTGACCGAACTACGCCTGTAAGCTAGCCATTATCATTATGTCTGAAAAATGTGGGGAGTTTAGTTCGCTGTGAGAAATGTGAGAAACGAATTTATGACAGGAGATTATTGAAATATTCATGGTTGTTGTTGTCCTAAAAAATGATATTCAGTGAATGCATGACGGTGTTCAAGTTATATTGGGATCCTGCTTGACAGCATATAGTGAATGGTGTGAATGCGATGAAGAATAAGGTTGAGAAACACTGCTGCCCTGAATTATCATGTTAACTTTTGGCATTCATGTAAAAACCGTGCCCAAAATGTCCCTTTCTCAGGGTTTGTCAGAGGCATGAACTTGAGACAAAAGAGGTCCATTGAGGCAAAATTTTGGGTAAAACAACACCATTCCTTTTGCACAAAACATGTCGAATTACTTGAATTCATGTGGTATGAGTCATATTTTTGAGCGTGTAAGTCCAGCAATAGTATACTGTTAGTAGTTAGTGCAGTGATAAAATGCGCTTTTACATTTAGTAATGGACAAATGTAGACTGCAAGATTATGCTCGAATCAAAGATTTATTGCGTACCTGACTGAAACCTGGATACCATTGACGATGGCATTATTCATTCAAGTTATTGTTGCAGTTCCAATTTTTCAAGTTGCTTATGCGCATTTTGTCCACTATAGAACGAATTTGTATTTTGTTAAGGAAGCAAAAGGTTATGAATTTATTGTGTGCATGCTTGTGTTTTTTGTAGTCTATAGTTGACTTTCCTCAATTCTGATGGTTTCGGTCAGAACTAGACACAAGGGGCAATAAAGTCAATTTCAGGTGAAAATTCTATTCATTCATTCACACATTATCGAAATAGTACCTAGTTATAATTCTATGGACAATATTGAAAAATGGCGGGAAATGCTTGGACCTATTGAAAGATATCTATGAAAGGCGTACAATCTCCAATGTCATTTTCGCTTATAGATAAATTCAAGTGACAAGAGACACACACCTAAAAACATATCGAAAACACACCTGACAGAATGTAAAAATCAAGTGTACAATGTTACTGCACTCCTTCAGTTTATTAGAAGAACATATACGTTGATACAAGTATACTCATCATTTTTTAATGTCAATCATATTTCAAATAGATGAATGGCTTTCATTTTACTGTCATGTTATTTTTCTATTTACGACTGAGATAGGAATCCAATAGAGTAAAATTTCGGACCCACAAACCAGGAAATGCCACACAGTAAAACCAAGCAACTAATTGAATTTCGGATGCAACAAATATAATGGAACAATTATCATAGTTTGCTTTACGTGTATGTCTAACTTCTCCAGATTTAGTGTTGTCCTACTTAATATCAGGCATGCAGTATTTCAAAATTTCGTGGATTTATTTCTAATGTAAATGCCGTATTTCATGTACTTGAGTTTCTTCAGAGATTCATTTTCGATGAACTCTTGTAATCGCATTCATCATATAACATCATATTCAGTTTTACTATGTATGCACAATTTAGAAATGGTTGGAAATTTTGCTGATTTTAATTGATGAAGGATTTTGTTGTGCACATCTTTGTAGCGTAGTGATTACAGTTACTGCTCTGCTGAAAAGGCTTAGAATTTACAAAAGTAAATACTCATTTCAGATCATGCCAAATCCAAATACGTTGAAGATGCGTATGGCCTTCTTAAGTCAATGCTCAGCGACAAACGGCCTGATGAGCCTCTTCCTCTTGGACTTGATATTTTTGTTCTATTGGCTGAAGCTGCGGTGCAGGTAAGCTTATTTCGAGTTTTTACTTTATTCTAGTACAGCTAGTTAGTCACAGCACAGTTAATGCACAGTATAAGACTCTCAGCATATTTGAATTTCATCAAAATCAATCGCATTTTATAATATCTTTACGCAGATTGCTATATTATAAGCCATTCCAATTTGACATTCATATTCTGTTTTACTACAACATTTATTAATTAATATTGTTTGTTTAGCACCCTCACATGTCAAGATTGAAGAAAAATCGGAAACATTTCGGAATTATAAAGCAATAAGATTAACTATCCGAGGAAATGCTTGTAGCCAGCACTTGAAACTGAATGGAAACTAGAGATGATGTTCTATTCACGAGTAGCAAAAATCCGAATACCGAACGACAAATTTATGCTTTCACATTAGTCCTCAGTTGAATGATGAGGGGAGTCCTATGACCTTTGAGGGGGGAGGGACGTAATCCGAATCAATAATACTGAAAGATAAAAGTCGGAGATGAATACTTTTTTGACAAACAAGAGAGAGAGGGGGATATATTTTATGAAAAAATAACATTTTCACTTTTTGGATAAAAAGTGAATGTCAGTACTGCCTGTGATATGTATTCATGAAAAATGTATCACATTCTTTTTCTGTAACATTTGCCCGTCGGGTTTTGCTTTATAATAAAGGCGATGACCATTTATTGAAAAGGTGATCAATTATCATGCATTTGAAATACATTTACCTCACTAGTGAGAGGAATGACATTTTCATCTTTCAAGTTATGTCAAAATCTTATACAAACGAAGTTGTTGCTACTGTCAAACAAGTTTCCAACATTTTGTCATTGAATACCTCTCTGTCTCCTGTCTTCAGAGGAGACCTCATAAATATATGATGCAACAAGAACTTCTGCTGAACCTTCACAGAAAATGAATTAGAAATTGAAGCATTTGCAGCAACTAGATTAGCAATACATCTACTTTTTTGCATTATTATCTGTAGAAATAGTCGAATACAATTGTAATGGTTACTCGCTTGAATTTGTGGTTCATTCAGCTCCATTAGTAGATCGTCTGTCGCATCAGCAAAATATTTGCCGAGAGGTGCTGAACAAGGTGTTCCTGAACTTATCAATTAGCTTTTAAATTGAGTTTGCGTATCGCGTTGGTTTCTGTCATGCCATCGGCAATTTTAGTCGTTTGAGAACCTGAAAGGGCCGAACGACCTTATCTTGGGGGACACATTCAGTAAGCGGCCGTGGCTTGACTGACCCCGCAGATTAGGGGAGCGATAAAGCGAAGGATTTCGTTGATTTATGCATCCATCCACGAATGCAGACAGTTACAACCTCGTTACCTATAAGTCAATGAATGTGAACATCAGATCTGTGATATTCTTTATGTGAGACATAGGCCTTATGAATTACAGGGAAATTGGCAGAACGGCCTATTTGCGATGTCTCTAACCATTTCTACCCAATCGAATCTACACATTTCGATGTCTGATGAGGTGACCTGACGAAAGCGATCCAGTAAAGTTTGCATCAGTGATTTGATCATATCCTTCAAAGTACTGGTTTGTAATTGAAAGCCTTTTATCCTGTCCTGATCTGGAATATCGATATTTCTTTTATCAGGTAATAGTACGAGTATGGCATGCCCATGAATCAAAAAGTGAGGAGTTGATTAAGTGCATTTTCATTGCCGCTGCCAATTGTCTTAGAACAAGTATTCAGGTTTTAGCCATTATCTTGAACTGACGTGAAATACCAAAGATGGATGGGATTATTCTCTCGCCTCGAAAGTATCAAATTACCATGACTTGGTCATCTTGGTTGCCTGCATTTTAAATTTGTCTAATACACCCAAATTCGATATGATAGACATTAGAGGTGGTTGTGTGATAATTAGGGTACACATAGCTTTGATTAGGGAATGTCAAATTTTTAGAGATCTACAATTGAAGATGATGTTTGAAACTTCATTCAAAAACGATAATTTATTAAAACAATATTTTCGAAATTTGTCTCGATGTAAAGGCTCGAGTGCTTCGAAAGTGACCACCACTGTTGGATTAAAAAGCGCTTCAACAAATGAAATTTTTTCAATGAATCGAGGAATTAGGTGCCTTTGATCAAAGGCCGAATCAGGACCTCCGCAGAAGCAAAAAAATATGCTAATCGAACATTTTTTTGATGAGTTAGCTATAATGTATAGATTTTAATTATTCGTCGCAAATGGTTTTACAAAGGAATGATTCATTACTTGTTGAATTTGATTTAATCGTATTCAAAATTTGCTATTATTCTTTAAACAATCACATGTAATCAGTGTTACCCGTGAGGCATTCATAAATGAATTCCCGAATCAACGATGCAGAGCGACAGTAGCAAAAAGTGATCGGGGTTGTGGCATTACTTGACTTTCGTTCACTCACTTAACCCCATTTTTGCTTTGCAGTCCGGTTGCTTGACTATTGCAAAAGATTGCTTGAAGATATACATTTCAATGGAACCTCCTCCAAATCAGTTCTTAGGACGCGCTTATCTCGCTCAAGCAAAGCTGATGCAGCCGAAGACAACAGATCGACCGGTAAGCTATCTATGTTTCTTCTATCTCCTCTAATTTTCTATGTTTTCTCTTATTAACTGAAAAGTACTTAGTCTAGAGCCATAATTTTTGACATGGAATGTCTTTAGGTCATTTCTTTTCATGTTCATGAAGCTACACATCTTCAGATTTGGCAAGCCTCCTACTGTCAGAAAACATAATCATGTTGGCCAATTTTATCCAGATTGAACCACATTCTCGCATTCATCGGCAGTCAGAATCATCATGATATCACATGCACATGATAGGAAATGATCTGAAGACATAGTATGCCGAAAATTATAGCTCTAGACTTAATACTTTTCAGTTGATTAGAGAAAACGTAGAAAATTTCTTTTTTGCCCAAAACTGCAATCTTCGTCCCATTGGATTCACATGTCCTTTTTCTTGATCGTGTCTGACAAGAAGAGGAACCAAGTAGAAATTGGCAGACGCGCAGATTTTTAATAACCATAGGGTGTCCATCATTATCTGAAAGTCTCATTTTCTGCTTTGTTCCCTGCGGAAACTCGTTCTAGCTGCCGCACTAAATGATCTGCATTGATTCGCTATTTATTTCCTTTATTAGTCGCCTACTGAACTTCCATTTTGTACGTTCGATCTGAATTCCATGAGAAAGACTAAAATTGCCGAAATGATCAGTTTTATACTCCTCGTACATGGTTGTTCAACCGTTTGCTAACGAATCACTAAAGAAGTATACAGATAGTTGTGATCTTTATTCATGTCATTAAGACAATTACTCGCACGAATGTTAGATTCGTAATTAATTGTGAATTATCTCGCACGTCAGTGAATTTTATCCGAATAACTGGAACCGGATTATTCGGATGCAAAAAACAATTCCAGATTTCATAGTAAATAACAACAAGAAATTTTCAAACTTGCTGAAAACTTGAAATTATGTAGTCAAGCATGTTGCAGGAAGAGTTACACAGATGTAGGCCTGTATAATTTGTTTACAATGGACAAAGTAATATTGCTATTAAGGTGGTTGCCACTAAGTCTTGAGCACGGAATTAGATTCTTTAAGCGCATCACTTTGCTGGAAGTGCAAACTAATTCAAAGCAATGGCAACTGCAGGAACTTATTAAGTGGGCAAATAGAAATTTTTAATTCCTTGCAGAGATAGAATAAATAGTCGTACGTCGCTTGCAGATTGCTGTGGATTCCTTCAGAATGCTCCAATCGCCACGATTCCTTCAGATTCGAAGAATTCAGATAATTGCGCAAAAGTTTTCTCGATAATGTTGAGCCCTCCGATCATTATTAGAAAAGTTAGCAGTGAAGTCAGTGAAATGATTTTATCACGTGTGGAAATAGCGCTTCATGAAGGGTCGAATCCATCCGATTTCTATGGTCTAATCGATGACTTTTGACGTCATCAAGTGTGAATTCTTGTCACTGCCGACATTCAAGTAAAAGGTTGCGATGTTGGTGACTGATTGTCATTACTTGGCTTGATTTTCATTAATCTGACTTCAATGTTGGAAAGCGTCCAACATCGTGGCGTTATTCGCTTTCCATTCCTACAAGGGAAGACAAGAAACGATATTCGAACGGAATTTATGGCTGTCTATCATGAAGAAAGTTCCAGCTGGGCGACAATAAAGAGATGGTTCGATGAATTCCAGACCGGAAGAACTTCTGTTCTGGAGAACGAACGACCTGGAAGGCCAGTTGAAATCGGCGAAGACAAAGCCGTTACAGATCTTGAACAAATCGTGGCGATTGGAGCAAAGCCTCCATCAAAGCATTTCAAAGCGTTTGGCCTCTTGCCAAGAAACTCGTCAACTTTATGAAGATCTCGGAGATCAATTCCTCAAGAACATCATCACCATGTATGAAACTCCACCGTCTCTCTATCTTCCTGAATCTAAATGAGAGTCACAGGAATGGAAACTCCCTGCTGAGGCTGGATCCAAGAAACTGAGGCCATCAACATGCCATAAACGAGGATCGATGTTGTCTGCATTTTGCGATGAGAACGGCATCTTGCGGTTGGATTTTGCGGGTGTTGAAAAGATGATCAACATTGACTATTACTACAATCTTGTTCAAGTGCGAAGGAAGAGAAGAAGTCGTGTGTGTGAATTGTTCTTTTTTGGCAGACAACTCCCCATCCACACCAGTCAAAGATCTTCAGCAACTGTGGCCTCGTCTGGACTCACAGTGCTCTCACATCCCCCCTACAGTCCGGATCTGGCTCCGTCAGACTTCCTCCTCTTCAGACATCTCAAACAAGCTCTCCGAGGGAAGAACTTTGATTCAAAGGAAGAACTGCAGAATTATGTAGACCGTTTTTGTCAATGAAAAATCTTCAGATTTCTTTAGAAATGCCTTCCAAGAGCTTGCCGTTCGCTGGAGGAAGTGCATTGTAGCCGAAGGTGGTTGCATTGAAAAATATTTGTGTATTATTTTTGGATAACATGACTTTTATGACTTTTTCTATGAAAGGCTCACGACTTATTGGGCGCACCATGTATCTGTTGTCGTTATTTACTGTTTAACATTTTCATTGTTACAGGAGGATCTTGACAAACCAGTTGCATATCTACTGAAGGCCATCGAGTTTGCAAAGAAGAATCCAAGGTACGATGTTTTTGGTTCATTTACTATAGTGTTATGAATAGAACTTACCATCTGTTCATCTGAATAGTGTACACACCTTCAGCGCACTGGAGATGCATTACTATACTTGACTGACAATGCTAAATTGCTCGCTACATCTGAACTTGCTTTATCTGCCTGCAGTACGATATCGCCCAGTGAAGCCTTCTGAATTCAAAACGGCAATTTTGGTCCTCTGATTATAAATCTATAGTCCGATGTCAACGATTTTTTGGCGTTTCGGATAAGGCAATACCGTTATAAATCAAACAGAGCCACCAGTGAACCACTTTCTCGATCATGATAGTCGTTCATCATTTTCTTTTGTCAATAATCTGCCCATTTTGATGTCCTGATCTCACAGTTACATTAAAATACTGTTTTCGTGCAGAAAATAAGTTCTTAACTTCTTGCCACTCTTTTTTGTTGAATTCGAGCTATTTTTAAAAAAATTTGAGACCCCTAATCACAGTCTTGTCTCTCAAAATTTAAACTGCAAAGAAGACTGGATTAGTGAGATAAATTTCATGTTATATCAATTTTACTCTGATTCAGAGTGGATAAATATTTTTGTAAAAATCTGAACATGCTGAGATCTGCACAGCTCACTTTTCGGCAAAATGTAAATGTCGCGCCCATTCTGGAAAGACGTTCATTGAGATTCTACTACGAACACATCGAAACCATATTCTGTCTGAGTAGTTAGTCTGAGTAGTTTGAACATCTAAATGTAAAGAAGTCGAAATCGCAGCTTAGAATTGCAATACCCAGTGAACTTAAGAAATGGTTTATTGATCCCCGTTTGTGTGCATTTAGGATGCTATGACTAAACTAAGTTTTGTGAAGTATTATGACTCGATTATAACGTGATTCAGCGCTCATCATTCAATGAATAATGGGATGTGTTGCAGATGTTTTCAATGTTATTTTCATTCATTCATTGCATCCTCACTAAGTCTGAATTCTGAAGCATCGAAATCAGTTTTGAAGTGGACCTGAAAGTGATCTCATCTCATCAATTTGACCCCAAACACGCTTTATTTCCAGAAACATGAAATGAATTCCTGTCCATTCACATGATACAGTTAGATATTCCTTGGAAACGTCGCACATTCATTTGTCCATTCAAACGAGAAATTGTTCTTTATTAGAAGAAAAACAGTACTAAAAATAGAACCAGGACTCATACCAAACTGCTGTGAAACCATGTTGAATAGTCGCTTGTAGCTGGTCTGTGGATTGTTGTTTCACTAGAATCACGATGCTTGCGGTGAAAGGACCTTTAGGTTCACATAAAATTTCAGCAAATATGCAGAAATTCATCAAGAGTTACAGGGTTTCCTGCTTCATTCGCATGGCAAACGTTCATTTCATGATGTCCTTCTGGCACACATTGTCAATTATTGGTGTTTTCAATTCTCTTTAAAGGCATCTTTCCAAGGATCCGAGGAATGTCTCTGCGAGAACCATAGTGCGCAAAGAACTAGGAAATAACTGCTAAAACATGTTGATTTTCATCTACAATCGATGTTACTTTCAAATTCAAGTGTCTGTTCAATGGGCTATAATCAGCGATCGGCAGATATTGCAATATGAAACTATTATTTGAATTTCCTACTTATATCTAAAGTCTTTTTTCAAAGAAATAGGGTCTGAAGTTATCGATTGAGGATCATCCCCAGGTCGGTTTCACTGCACTTTTTGAGTTGTCAGTGTATGTTATCTGCTATGAAATCGGGAGAAAAGTATGGTAATCAATTTTGCCGAATCTGCTTGCATTAACTGATCATTATTATGAATTGCCATTGTGCCATTATCATGAATGTGACCTTAGTTTTTCTATGTCTGTGAAAGACTTAGGTGCTATTATAAATTCCGAATATGCCTTTCACACTTGTCGCAAGAGTTAGCCGAATGCTCAGTATTATCAAAAATTTTCATTCCCGAAATTTTTTAATGACAACTTCATGTATATATAAGACGTGCGTGCGAAGAATTATCGATTATGGCTTCCTCAATTTGATCTTTCGATTACAAGCATGAAATATCATCTACTATGAGAGTTCAGCAACGGTTCACTGCAATTGATCATTTACTACGTGCGTTGTGGTATCGAAATCGTCTGAGGGGTGAATTATTTGTTCAGAAAGCTAGATTCACTATCGTTTGATTTTTTGTTCAAAATTCTATGTGCAGCAGGGCTGTTAACACACTGTAAATGGCACTATGTTAACACATTGAAGCTACACACATGAGCTTGCGAATATATATTTTTTAGAAATTTTACATCGGAAGTGATATTGCTCTGATATGCATATGCATCATCCCGACTTGGAGTCTCGTATTTGCTTCTCCACTCGTACTTTTGCATCCTGTTTTTTGCTCTGCACGAAGACTCCTTCTGTTATGATATACAGAAGTTTTATTTGCTTTTATTCCTTGTGTATTCGGAACCTGAAATTACAGTTAAGTTGAAGGTTCAATGTTTCACAAAATATTTTGTGATTAGTCATGGATCACTTAATTTTATCTGCTTAGAAAGTTTCAGATCACAATTAGCTATCTGAAATTAGTCTAACATTAGCTGCTGGTGGAGCGATGATGTATATCTTCTCTTCTTAAATTTATTTTCGGAATGTTGTGGTACTGTATTTGTTAGACTATAAAGTAGACATTCATTTTCTGTCTCCCATTTGTGCATAACTTACACAACTTTGCATGTACATGTAACATAGTTCAACAACTATTGATTTTTGTTCATATTAATGTTTCATGAACTGTTTTCATTTTTCCAATTGTTTCGCGCGATAAAAACCTGACATAGATGCGACGTGGCTATGTTCAATAAATAGTTCTTTAAGAGAGAAGAAGTTTCTTTTATTTCAAAGAAATGCAAACTGATCATTTTTTCAAATAGCATCGAATCTCCATCTTTTGTTTCAGATATCACTTTTTGGTGTACAACGCCTCAGTAGTTTACAGCGAATTAGTGAGGCCATTTCTGAAAGTAAATTACAGACAATATCTCGCCAATTCTCTCCAGCAAATTGTCAAAGCTCTCGAGGAAATTGATGATAACGATTACGAATGGAGGGCTCAATTGATGACGTAAGTAGAGTAAAAAAATGCTCTACCCTGGAAATTTTGCTCTTTCCTGTGTCTATTAACGGTATTGCAATGTAAAGATGATCATAAATTTTCTTGGCCTGGTAGACAAAACTTTGCTTTCATGATCACTGTCAAAAGTACGCACATTAGGACTTTGATAGAAAAGTAAAAGGATTTACACAAGGAATGATTTTGGAATTTCGGAAAATTGAGGAATTTTCACAGATGTCTTCATCTATCATTTTGTCATTTTCATTTTTTGTTACAGAACATTAATTGAATGTCGTTTAGATGCTGGACATAGAAAGGAAGCTCTACAGACCGCGGATCAAGGAGTACTATTCGTCAGCAAAAATGCTCCTCAAATGTTCAAAGACTTCTTCGGTTTGCTTGTTATGAATAACCTTGGAACTCAAGAAAAGTTTCAGTGGTATACACGTGGATCAGTTGAAATGGCCATCTATTACAAAATTTGTAAACTGAAACAGTAAGAATTTCATTTTCAAAACACGTGCAACGGAACTAATTTTAATAAATGTTTCAGATCGATTCGTGACAAGGATCCAGAGGTGTCGATTTTCAATGATATACAAAAGATTCTACGCCAGCTGCTTGGTGATGAAGTACAACTAATTACTCAAAAGGCCAAGAAGAGAGAAGAAGGAAGGTATGTCAGTCGAAAGAGAGAGATTCTACGGTAGTTGACCTCCAGATACAACAGTTTAGCCTACTCTAGTTGGATTTAGGAATCATTGATCACGTCAAGGTTGAAAGCAGAGTTTGCCACTTCGTGCAAAATTGTCTAGACGAGTCAGTGACCAACAAAGTTCTGATGCGGCTGTGATTTGAACCTTTTAAAACATGCGAATGTATTCACAGTGACGAGGTTTTTGTCTCTTTCATGACATTGATAACAAAGGTCTGTCGCAATGCATTGAATATGTAAAGAGAATAACTACTATTCAGGAAAACGCTGATGTAGAAAACTATGTAAAATGCTATATAAAAAACTGCAAGCTATCAACAGAATGCTGATTTTTCTTCTTTGCGCCGCTTTTCTTTCAAACGTAATTCGAGAAAAGCGATGTTTCAACTACTATTAAGTTAATAAAAGACACCAACACCCTTGATTCCCCGACCGCACTCGCACGACCTTGGAATCGAACCGAAGTCCGCGGTGGAGACGATCTCGCT
This sequence comes from Prostheceraeus crozeri, assembly GCA_907163375.1. Classification (NCBI taxonomy): domain Eukaryota; kingdom Metazoa; phylum Platyhelminthes; order Polycladida; family Euryleptidae; genus Prostheceraeus; species Prostheceraeus crozeri. Next base: position 72,222 of record CAJQUW010011646.1, on the reverse strand, counting down.
CCTTCTTCACTAGGCCACGCTGATGGTTCAAAAAGAATGCGAGTGAAGGCAGAGGTCATCTCGAAGTGACATCGACAGTTTATTGTCCTATTATTATTATTGACAGAACGCAACCAGCATTCATGTTGTAGCGAGACAGCATAGCAGCATGTCATTAGACTGCGTCACACAGTAGATTGACAACAAAGGTCTGTCACAATACATTGAATATCTAAAATCCAATATCTAAATATCTAGTTTTGGTGTCTTGTATTGACTTAATAGTAGTCATTCTCTTCAGATATTTCATGACATATTGCTCGCATTAAGGGTGTACTCTCGAAATCCCCATGAATCAGACTTAGGTCAACAATTTCTTCCTACTCCACAAATCGATTTTAGCGATCACACAACTAAATTGAATATAAGGAGAAATAATTGAATAATTGAGAAGTAGAGCTCTATTATTTGATTTGATTATATTACTCGCAATTCGAGCCCGACACCAGCCATCAGTTCCTCGACTCCAAAGTAGGCCGGTCGAAAGATGTTTAAGGTTGTCATATGTTCATATAGTGTTCACGTGAAGATGTCGAATTCAGCGATATCGAAACAATATTAATAACTTTTTATCATCAGAATGTGCTCTTTCATTATCCTGTCAATGTAGTAAGTGATTCATTTTTTTCTTCCAATTTAAACGTTGGTATATATTTTGCTTTTTGTTCTGTTTTTAATGTTATGTTATGCATATTTTTGAATCTTTAGTTTTAATTTCCTATTTTCAGCGAAAGGTAGGATTGACCTGGTCGTCGATGGCAAAGGTTTGGTTAAATAGACGATCGGCAGTAGGAACATTACTTAAAATTGCTGTCTTTAGTTCAGTCATTCATTTAATGCCGAATGCTTCACAGCTTTCCAATTTGTCTGTGCATGAACGACGTATAATTTCCATGAATTTCAATTATTCTTTGCTGATTTATCTCAGTTTGAATCTGTAGTTTAATTTTGTGTTTTAGAGCATGCGTGAGCGTTCTTTAGTATCTGATAATCATCGTGAGTGTCATAACATTTACGTTAAAACAAATTTCAATGAAATAGTCCAGAGAATAATTGCTTCAAATTTACTTTGCACGGTGAATGTAAATGTATTTCGAAAGTCCGATTTTGTTTTGTAAGGTAGTATTCTTACAGAGTCAAAGAAATCATACACAAGTAATAATGATATCGTATAATAGACTCCTCTTGTACTATACGCCTACACTTCACCAAAGCTAGCACTTTTGGATAGATTTGAATGACACCTTGCTCATGTTATATGATTCACGGTACATTTCAAATATTTCGCTTAATTCAACTTTTTTAATAAGTTTGATTACAGCTCTGTAGTCTAGTTTTTGTAAGACTTCATAAGTTTATTCATAGCAGATGTTTTCGTTGTATTTTTTAATGATTGCTGTATGTGATTGTGACATGTTTGATTGTGTTTATGTTATTTGAATATGAACATTCTATACAAAACTTTACCACTGGCGCATGACACCTATCGAGTAACAAGTGTGAAATTTGCATAACCGCCTTTTTCCGGAGAGCAGATTTAAAAAAAATTATACAAACTGCAATTCTACCATTGAAGTGTGTAGCCTTGTCTAGATAATTTTCGTCGTACTTGACGTATGCAAGAGATAAACGTCTTTCCAAATGATAGATTTAAAAGATGTCCTCATATGTCATTGACTTTCCTTAGATGCCGTGTTTCTCTTCCATCGCATTACAACTGTTGAATACAAATATTCATTTGGTCATCGCCTATTCAATATTATATTCCTTTTTTACATTAGATACGTCCGCACTATGCTGTACTTGTGGATCCTGGAAAGCGTTTCCATTCACACTTCTTCTGACACCCCTGCTGTCAATCAGAGGATTAAATTCATTCTTCTTCCGTTTTTTGTGTTGTCTCTTTTTCAAGAACTTTTAACTGAATATCTCTCTCTCTACTTGACAAATTTGTTATAAGAAAATTTTTATTGCAAGTTTACTTTTTGCCTGTTTTACAAGCATTATCTTATGTTATAATATAGCTTGCATGATGTTAACATGCTATTTACGTCATTTCATTTATCACAGGGTTTTAGCGCAACTTGAGATATATAGTGTAATTTTAGTTCAGTTGTGTTTCCATCATATTAGTTTTGAATTGATGCATCTGAACTCGAGAACAAACATGGAACTAAATGAAGTCGTTTTTGACCATTAAATTTATTCAATATTTAACAAAACTGTTTGATTAATTTCTTCTGAGTGCATTCTTTATCATTCAGCTGTAGTCCTCACTTGAATACTGATCGAATGTACTTTTGTATGAAAAGAAATGTAATAAATATATTGCTCATATTTTATGTAGAAAACCAGCAAAACCGGAAACGACAACTAAACGGTTATCTCCAAATAGTCAAGAAAAGTAAGACAGGGAAAACTCACATGTTTGTCCATTGATGTTTCATTTAACAAGAGATGCTTCAAATCTTCTGCGACTGGTTTCATATTTCACGTAAATGTTTTTTAACGCTTGAAGTGAACTGAAGTCATTGATTTAATGTCAATAAAGTTCTGGTACGTCTTTCCCATTTTGTCGAGAGAACGTACCAGAAAGTAGAATGTTGCAAACTACTCACTAACCATTCTTTGACTTACTAAGAACTGATGATGAGAATTCCTGTAAACTTAAATGATTAATGGATTTTTGAGTTTAACAAAAATTGAATAGTTTATCCTCATTTTTGTGCATTAAGTGTGATTGTTCCTTCCTGCATTTGACAAAAGTTAATAGATCTGTACTGTTTTCGTTGACACAAATTTTATCTATTTGTATTAAGGAAATTATTATATTCTATTGTATATTATTATTCAAATTATGCTGATGCATTTTTGTCAATTCTTAATGTAGACATGACCACAGTCTCTTTAAATTACAAGCAGTGTGGAAGTCATTTCGTTTAGAATTGCTGGATATAGCTTTAGGATTTGACGCTTTTCTTGCTGAAAAACTATTCATTAGCTATCATGTACAATGAAAAGAAATATTCGGAGAGGCAAGTACGTGTTAATCTGATAAGATTGTGCATAAGAGGAACTTCACTACACAAAACTTCCAGCACACCGATGTTGCCTTTTTTCCATGATATGCATGATACATGCACTTTCATATTTGCTGCAAGTATATCACAAATATACTATGGCTCTACCAGTCGATTAAGAAAAGAATTTCATATTTACCATGAATTTTGATTATTCTAGTCTTATTTCTTCAAAGGCATATGGCATTGATAGCCAAACCAAACTGAACATTTATGTTGGCGATTCCATAGTTACGTATGTGACACTTTGATTCGGGTTTCGGTACATTATTGGCCCTTCCAAATATTTCTTTTCACCAGGTTTTTATTATAACTTTAGAGCGAGAAGGAACATTTTCCAATTCATCAATACAACTTCTAAATTCATGGTGGTAATGGTGGTGGTGTCGACTGTCGGCCCAACCTCTCGCTGCTATTTGGGAGGTGGCCAATGATATTCAAAGCCATGATTCAAAGCAACAAATCTCAGAACAGCATAGCAGGTGTAGATTACGTGTATAGTTCTTGGATAGCTGTTGGTTCAATCTTTGCATAATGTGAATGATCTTCAAAACCATCATTCAGGACAAAAAAGCATCGGGTCTAGATAACGTGGATCGTTACTGGTTCAAGTCGCATATGGCGCACATATTTTGCGTGACAATTTGGTCTTAAGTTTATTCGTTCCATTTATTGTAAAATCCCGTATTTCTTTTAATTTTCATACAAACCTATTTTTTGGATCTGTTTTTGCTCTATCTTATTTGGACTCTCCTTATCTGGGTTACATTGGATGCCCTGGCTGCATTACAACATCAGTAATATATTTTCATTATAATCGCCAGTAATCAAGCAAAAAAGCAATAATCACCAAGGATTGAACTCAGATTTCTTATGTATAAGGAAAGTTTGTGAAATCTAATTGCATTGATGTTTCACGTTTATTAAATGAATGACATTTTCACTGACAATGAATTGATGTGAATTTCCGGGTGGATAAGCAGATATTCGGCCTCTCACTCAATGCAGCTTGTATGCCTTTTCAGACCATCATTGTTGCTGGAACTTGGACGATTGGCTCTTGATCAAGGATATCCTGAAATAACGAAGCAGTGCATCTCAACTATTCAAAATGGGTCCATTCAAAAGGCAAGTAAAATTACAGACCATCGACTGATAACACAACAAACTGCTGCAAAATATTTTCGCTTAATTGCAATCAGTGCTGCTAGCTTTAAGTCAGCAACCAATTTGAATGCTTAATTTCAGTATTTCAGTCGAATACTTGATTTTGGGTCTGACAGAGCTAGAGAGATTGAGGAGAGCTAAAGATCAGTTAGCGTTTCCGTCAAAACATTTTGCGTATAACGCAGCTTGTATGCAGAATACAAAAGGGTGTGGTTTCTTGAGAGCACGAGCTCCAGATGCTTCATCACCAATGACTCTCGTTTTAGATCAGATTTATAGCTATTTCCTCCGGATTAGTAGTCCGTATCGTTGACTACTAAGCCGTTAAAAACTTGCACCTCAGACATTATGCTCACGCAAAAATTCATCGCTAACATTGACCCCAAAAGGCGCAGGACACCGAACGCTCGCCGCGGTTTATAAAATAGAATTACTTTACATATCAAGACCGAAAAGTTTCTCTTTTCTCAGGAGTTTTCAGTCAAAATGACTTTCATCGGCAAAACTTAATTTTTTGAAACGGAGAAAAGTCTCCAAGTTTGAGATTCTACTTCTTGACAGGATGCTTTTGATACATTTCCTAAATAGTATCAATACAAATAATTTGGAGTGTACAATGCACAAACTCATAATAAACACTTAATTTGTATTTCAAAGTCACATTTTGTCCCTTTTATGATGTCATGTATTTTACAATTCTGTTTCTTCCTGTTGATGTATCAATTTCTAATCTTGTTTCAGGATGTCACATTTTACACCGAAGTAGAATTCCTGAATTGTGATTTACTTGTTCGTCAACTTGGAGGTATCCAAGGAAGTTACTCCAAATCGGTGATTGAAGTAAGTTGTTTCAATAAATCATCCAACTTTGTCAAGATCAGAATCGCTATTATTATTGCAAAATGAGCAAGTCAGATACGTCCATTATTCAAGAACGTCCGCTTTTTGGGTTTTTTCATTGATCTTACCATGTGTGAAGTCGGTGTAGTCAGTCATCATTATGAAGGGCTGAAAATGGCCGAGAATTCAAGGCTTCGATCAAGACGTCCATCCTGCATGACTTAATCGACGCAATGATAATTTAATGGGTTACAGGAACTATTCCGCATTATTTAAGGATTCTTTCACAGTTGTATTACATGCACTTGAGACTGTATTCGAAGGGAATGCGGCGGGTGATTTTCATTTGCGCGCATATTAATTTGTTACAATTTTTTTCAATATGCTAAGTCGCAATCGAGGTAGTGACTGCTATTTTTTCAATTATTTAAAAAAATTGAGCCTTAAATGAACCTCTCGTATCGATGCAGAGAGAATGCAGTACTGAAGACACCCGTGCAATGACATCATTGTGATCGATGATAGTTGTTCAACTAACGACGACAAGCAGCAAGTAAACAAGAAATCGCAACAGAATACTGGAAAAAAGTCCGAAATTAAGAAATAATAAAAGAAAATAACTACTATCAAAATAAAGGAAGTAGGCAAAGAATTTTAACTTTATGAAAATATTGTAAAAAATAACAACTACCTTCGTCTTGAGTGCGACTGAAGACGGGACGAGCAGTTTCTTGGTCCAAAAGGCCTCATAGCATCTAGTTGCCAGTTTTTCATTGGGTTGTTCATCATAGGCTGAAAGAATGAAATAATAACGCACTCTTGGAATTCATGCGTTGAAGTTTTTATTGTCAAAAGATATGCACAGAAAGACAGTCGCAGCCTCAGTGTCTACTAAAAATCACACTGAATGTGCAGGATAATCCGACTGACGTGATTTAATGTTTTCTCGATGTTTAGTTACTCAGGCGAGAGTATCCCTGAACCGACCAACTCGCGTTTGCGACTATCTCTTATGTACATAGCTTCTTTTAGGCGAGCTTCTATTGGTGATTTACGCTTGTCAAATATTCTACTGTGCACACTAGCATGATCGGAAAGGGAAAATGGAGAATCTTAAGCTGCAAGCATACTCTTTGTGTCGAATATAGAAAGGTTTGGTGGTTTGACATAAGTGAGCTTTTTTTACACAGTTTACATGTAAATTGGCAAGCAGCAAAACGGTCATCACAATCATACTGCTCATTAATAGAGACGCAGATCTCACAAGAAATCCTTAGCATTTAATATTTTGATGTAGCTGCTACTGAAAGTGTGAAGTTTAAACCGATGATAAGTCAGTTTATTCATTTTTTGTTTCCCCCTTATTCTACCATCACCTTCAATCCAATATATTTCCGTAAAGCTATGGATGCGGTGTGAGGTTGGGTATTTGCAAATGCAATCATCACACATGTAGTTCATGCTATCTTAATTAGGGGCTAGTCAGGAGCCTGTGTCCTGTTTTTTTTCTGGAGCATTTGATAAAGATTCTTTTGGAATTCAACAGACTCCGCTGGCGAAAAATGAATTTTGGAGATTATTGTGGAGGAATATTTCCCGTCAATGCAATAGAAATCCCTTATTACGTCTGTGAAATCAATGTTTGTATTTTCAGCTTCGAAGTCAGGCAATAAATCGATGTCACGAGGCGTTGCTCAATGCTGTACGTCTCGGCAATCCAAATACAATTCAAGCAGGATGCGCTACTCAATGGAACTTATGTCTTCCACTTCTCCAGACGAATTTGCGGTTTCATGTGAGGAAGCCTTTGGCCTTAGTGATGCAGGCCCTGGAAGACATTAACAGGTGAGGATGATATCTTTCATGACAGCGCATTCAATCATATCTTCGTGTTCTGTTGATTTCAGCTTGCATTATCGTCTCCGGTGTCAAGTTCACATCGAATTAGCCAAATGTGAAGCTGATCAGGAACAAATCCCTCAGGCATTGGAGAATTTGAAGAAGGTGAGATTGAATATCAGCAACCAGCTAAAGCTACATGTAGAAATGCACTGTCATGCGGATGATAAGATATGCTATGGAGCCAGCCGTGCTGTACAGAGAGATTATCGGATGAGATTCGTGGAAATATGGGGTGGCACATGCTAGCGCACCTTCTCACAGACAAAGTGTTTGCTCCTACCCGAGGTGATTCCTTCTTGGATATAATTCTTACGAGCAATTCCTTTAGCTCATCATATAATGATGCAATTGTTTGTCCTGCTGTGAATAGCAGGCGTCGTGGCTCACATGGGCAAGTTTTTCTCCGTCCGAATTGTTCCAAGAATTACTCTGATAATTTGCGTACACTTCCATTTTACGACTTAAGCCCATCATCATTAGCCGTTTTCTATCAATCTCTCAACAATGGTGCTTTTCGTGAGATATATTTTGAACAGAATCTTGATACCAAAGTTGATATTATTTATCGTGTGTTTACAAACTGTATATCCTCCATCCCGTGTACTTTAGTTACATTATCGAATTCTGACAAACCTTGGATGACTCCGCAATTAAAAGATTTGATAAATCGTAGATGGTCTGCTTACAGATCAGGGAACTTTCAAGCCTACAATGTTTTGCGTGAGAAGTGTAAAGTTCTGATTGAAGAATGTAAAAAGAATTGGGTAAATAGATGCAAATCGTCTAAACGAAATATTTGGAATATTGTTAGTGACATAAACGGGAAGAACATTAAAGACCCTCTTTCATCGATTGCTAATTTACATTTTGATATTTTGATAATTCAGAAGATTTTGCTGATGCCATTAATAACCAGTTTGTTTCAGAGATAAGTTTTTGATATCTCCTCTATTGTTGATGATGAGAGTTGGTGTCCTCTTTCTGAGCCATTTGTTATATTTCAATATCTTGAGAAGTTATCAACGTCGAAAGCCACTGGGTCAGATGGTATACAAAACATCTTCTACAAACTCGCTGCACCATTTCTTAGTGAACCATTGTGCAATATCATCAACTGTGGCATCATTCAAAGATACGTTCCTAGAATTTTTAAAATGTGTACTGTTTCACCTGTTCCGAAAATTTCTAATCCAACTATTGAGCAACTAAGACCTATAACGTTGTTGAGTGTCCCGCAAAATTGCTTGAACTCACGTTGCTTAATGATATCCGCATTATGTTTTACCGTCATGTTCCTCAATTTCAATTTGCTTACAGACCAAAATCTAATACTACTTGCTGCCTCGTTTCTGTACACGACTATATTACTGCCCTTTTAGATATTGATGATGTTTGTGCATGTTTATTACTGAACTATGATATATCAAAAGCTTTTGATACTATTTGTCGTGAATTGCTCCTAGAAAAACTTTTGAAATTACATTTTCCAAATGGTTTTGTTAAGATCATGTACTCATACTTAGAAAGTCGATTTCAGTGTGTGAAATTTCAAGATAGTTACAGCTCCTTCTCCCATGTTACTAGTGGAGCTCCTCAAGGATCATCATTAGGGCCTTTTCTCTTTATATTGTACTGTCATGACTTGAAACCTTTTTCCGCTACTACTAACATTGCTCAATATGCCGACGATATTTATGAAATTTGTCCAATATATAAAAGTTGTGTTTCCCAATGTATCTCTACTATCAATTTTGAATATTGTCATGTGAAAGATTGGGCACTCTCTAATTCATTTGTACTCAATGAATCAAAAACTAAGGGCATTGTTTTTCATAAGAAATGTAGTGGTATTGCTGTCTCATTTCCTTTTAGTCTTGTTGACGATATGAAAATATTAGGCGTTACTTGGAATAATAATTTAACATGGACGGAACATTTTAAGGAGATCGAACTTCGTTGTTCAAGACGTCTGTATTTATTGAAGATTTTGAAGAGCTGTCTAAATCATGATGAACTGTGGCAAGTTTACACTGTCAATATTGAATCATTATTGTTGTATGTTACACAGTTATTCGGTAGATTTTATTCATTTTGTTATAGCACTGTAAGGAAGATCGTTAAGCGTGCGAAGAAAATTATTTGTATACCATCATGTCCTTGTCAAAACAATATTGAAAACTTGTTAATAAGAAGAAGCAAACTATTTGATGACTTTCTTCAAAATTGTCAAAGTCCAGATCATCCTCTTTTTGACATTGTACCACATAGGAAGAATGAACGTTACCCTGTCTTTTCTCCAGAACGAACAACTGCTTTGTGATTTTTTCATCTGTGTTATCTAATAACTTGACTTCTTTGACTTGAACTATTTTTGTAAAATTATCTTTGTAATTTCTGATTTCTATTTACAAATACATAATTTTCTCTCTCTCTTCTCTCTCTCTCTTAAAAGAGTAGATTTGCTCAGTTAGCTTGGTTGGCTGAGTTGTCTTTGAAAATGGTCGGGCTAACTTCACAGACATGCATATCGTTCAATTTGTCTGGTGGGTTTTCAAGGCGAATGTGCAATCTCTTTACACCTCCTTTCATGCAATGCACACTGTCATGTAAAAAGTGGAATAATGTAAGGACAAATTTACTGGCCATTCTAGTCACTCTAGGCATTCCATTCTAGGCATTCTTTTTCACCCATTTTAAAACGAATTCGCTGCACCTGGTATTTTAGATGGAGGACAGAATTAGTCAAGTAGGAAAGTTGTTTTGGCCCAAACTGACACTTAAAGGGACCAGTTTCGCGCAAAGGTTAGCGAAGTTTACAGCGAAGAATAACTGTATTGGGAATGGTTAACCCATTGAGGACGGGTTTGCAATTTCGATCATTGTCTCAAGTGTCGAGGACGAACACTGCTCGTCTTTTTCTTAACCAGCGCAACTTTGGTGCAGATTCAATGTAAATAGGATGGGCGCAGCCACAGAATTAGACCGTTTAACTCTCTCAGTTTACTAGAAGTGCAGACTAAATCAAAACGATGGCAAAAAGGAATTCTTAATACATTACAGAGACAGGAAAAACAGTCTTGGTCACTTGCGGATTGCTTTGAATTCCTCCACGATTCCTTCAGATTCGAAGAATTCAGATCATTGCACACAAGTTTTCTCGCTAATGTTGGTCCATCAGATTCTTTGTTTAGAAGTTGACAGCCGTGAGAAATTTAGTTCTCTCCATCTCTTCGTAGGATTTATCAACGAATAGTACTGTGACAGCGAAGTGTGACCGAACGAAGAACTCGATGTGTGTGACACGCACGCCACTGGCTGTTGTCTGAGGCTCACTGCTTATTCAGTGACCACTCATTGTTTAACGGTAGATCGTGTGTGCCGGTGTGTGCAATTTTATTCTCGCATACGAGATATGGATCTGCCCTTCTAGGAAACGACAACGGAGGAACGAACAGTCTAATTAGGTGGGCACAGCTTTTGAGGCTGTTTTTCATTTGTGTAACGCGACAGCTGAATGAAAATAACAAGTCCTACGTCCTCAACATCGTGAAGTTTATAACATGAGGTTTCAGATAAACACGATTTGAAGTTAAATTTATAATTTAATGCATGACAAATACGTGTAGGTTCTATGTGATTCCAATTTAAATATAATTTCATCATTGTTCTCAGGCATTGTTATTAGACGATTCCGGAGAGTACAAAGAAGGTATCGCAGTTTCCATTCACCGCCTACAACTTCGGGCTCAATTATATCAACAACCAGAGCGGTTGGAAGATCGTGCGGCTCAAATCTTGGAGCAGGCTCGTAGTGCAGATCGTGCAGCCAATGTTCGCATGCGGCGAGCTTTACTCATTCATGCTGGACAGGCGCTTTCACCTGATGCGTTCATGCACGTCCTCGATTCTGAGTCGGAAACGAAGGAAGCAACTGGAAAAGGACCAGTCACATTATTACAACGTCTTGCCAACAAAGCTTACCAATTTCAGACGGCTGTAGCCAAAGCTCCAGGACATCTGAAGCGCATTGGATCTGAAAACGATCGCGAACGGTGAGACGTCTGTTTTATATGACAGGAACAGAATTTCATTTCCCAGTATTTTCAGTGCAAAGTTGTGGGCAGATCTGGCCAAAACCGCTAGACGGCAAGAAGTTTGGGATGTTTGTCGTGTGGCTAGCCGCTTTTGTCTACTTTATGATGATGGGAGATGGAAGAATCCGATGATGATTCGTGCTGAAAGGTAAGTTGAATTGGTGTGTGTAGTGTGTAGTCAGTGTTATGGATATGATATATTTGATAGATGAAAACAGTATCAGTGGTTCACATGTGAGAGACAATGAAGTGACGCCGCTCTGGAGAATACGATTGGTGTAGTTCCCTAACTAGAAAAAATAATTTAATTGTATAATGCGCAATAGCAATATATTTTTTTATAAATCTATTCGTAATTGCGCTAATTATATTTTTCAGTGCAGCAACTTGTGTAATTGTCTTTCACGTGTGAACTTTTCTCAGTCATTGCAAGTTTCATCAACTCATGTAACCATCAACTCCAGACGAGACGCCCATAGGTTTAATTTAGCTGTAGAGGTTGCAGTCGGTGATCAGTGTTTCCCAAGTGTGCTCCTCTAAACACTTTACAGTTTGTAACTGAACTGCGCCATCGTCGTGAGACGGCAATGTGATCAATGGCTTTTTTGGTAAGTCCGTCGTTGCTATACCAAGTCCAATGATGGATTCTGCGTCTGGGGAACCACGAATCTGCTATACAAAGACCATTTGTTTGGCACATGTCAAGGAATCTTGAGCCGTTGTCGTTTGTTATCTGGTCAATATGCACATTGCCTACCGTTCCTGGCCAGGTTGTCCGCGCGTCTTCACCGATGGTGGCATTCGCATCAGTAAGAAGGATACAAATATCATGCGGGGGCACTGTGGCTGATGTCGCTTCGAGTTGATTGTAGTATTCTTCTTTAACGTCGTCATCGGCAACTTCAGTTGGTGCATAGGCAACCATGACTGACATCTTGCCAAACCGATGCCTGAAACGCGCCATGAGAATTCTATCACTAACTGGCTGCCAGCCAACAAGGGCATTGCGGGCTTGGGAGGATAGAGCAAGGGCCACTCCCCGACGACCATGCGACTCATGGCCAGACCACAACAGCGTATAGCCGTCTACCAAGGTTTCTCCAGTACCAGTCAGTCGTGTTTCACACAATCCTGTCATAGTGATGTTGTACCTTCTCATTTCTCTCATTAAAAGTTCGGTGGCTCCAAGCTGACGAAGAGTTAATACGTTCCAAGTTCCTATTTTGATTTCTTCCCGAGTATCCAAAAAGCGTAATCCGTTGTCGGTCCTGAGTCCATTACCATTGTAGACATTTCGGGTGTATCTGTTTGCGGCATTCGTAACTGTGGATAGTTCGCCTGGCTGGGTAGTTGGCCCCGCGCAGGCTAGATGACATGGTCAGATGACCTTAGACGTGTCATCACGCCGGGTGCTATTTGCCCATAGCTGGGAGCGGTAATTTGACTTCGGAGTTAGCCTTCTCCTAGATGGACTGTCTTCACTGACTGACGAACTCCATCTATCCGAGCAAGAGTTATTTTAGCCTGGCGCCCTTCACTCGCCAGTGAGCCGCTGTTGTTGGCGTTACCCAGGGGGGACCACAAGGAGGTAACAAGTCGGCTGATGACCCGAGCACATGTGACCATTTCAGAGGGCTGAAGGCGCTACCCTACAGTCCAGCCACGCTCAACCAAGGTCTTTCCCCCCCTTGTGCGACTCAAAGCAGGCCAAATGAAGAGGCATGATATCAGATTCGACGCAACAAAGCTTAAGGATCCTGAGATTGCTGAGAACTTCTCGATTGAAATAGCAAATCGTTATACTGTTCTTGCTAACCTCGATCACGAAAATTGGGAAACGTTTAAGTCGGAGATTCAAAACGCAGCAGCTACTATTCTTCGTAAAGAAAGAGCGCCACCGCGACGCCCTTGGATCTCACCGGAATCTCTCGACCTAGTTGAAAAGAGGCGAAAGGCCAAACTCGATAGGAACATCCAAGAGTATCGTCGGCTCAATCGACTCAGGAATTTGTCACTGAAAGAGGACAAGGAAAGATACTGGAGTGAGAAGGCAGACGCTCTCGAGACCGCTTCGGCCAGAAATGACACTGCCGCGGTCTATCGACTACTCCGTGACCTTCGTGATGAACCGACGACTAAAATCACACAGATTAAGAACAGGCATGGACGTCCACACAGACCGATTTGACACTGCTCAACGCGGCTGACAATCCCTTACCTTCTCCAAGGTGCAACACAGATTGTATTTCGATCCAATGGCTCACTGACGTCTTCAACGCTGTGTGGGAAAATGAATCCATTCCGGAAGATTGATCAAATAGCGAGTGTACGACTGCTGATCGAAAAGGCCCTCATTCAAGCCATCAACATCTACGTCAATGAAGCTTTGCAGATATTAAGTGGGATTATCAAGTGGGATATTAAGCATATTATAGTGGGAACATAAGTGTCCGAGAAAGGAATTGGCCCTAACAGACAACTCAAAGGATCTGCTTGCTTGATTGGATAGAGGCTGTCTTTTTCAGCCATTTCAGATATTTTGTTCTAGTTTGAGCCATTCCGAACCGCGTGCTGATGAGCCCTTGTAGGAAGAAAACCGCAGCGTCTACTGTTGCCGAAGAAGTTTTGCTTGACCAGTTCAAGTCGAAGGACATCTTTCTATTCCATTCCTTCGGTGTGGAGGAACTTCCATAAAGATCTACTGTTGCATAGGGATGAAAAATCGCGTCACACGGCAACTGTGTGTAGCTAACATGATCTCACGAGCGAGCACCCGCGCATTGCAAGCATCAAACGAAAAAAGAGTGAATAGAAACATTGCTTTTATTTCATCAAGAAGTCAGATTGAAAAAAATTGCGAGATTCCGTCGCACGATTAAATTAATCGATTAACTGTGCCCGCCACTGATATTAAGCAATTTTTATGACAATTCATCATTTGACTTACAGGTGGCCGTAGGCCGTATAAAATGTAAACTGATATTTATTATTGTATCGTCATAATCTAGGTACCGGCAATCAAATGCCGCACAGGCAGCAACAGTTGCCTGTCACTCTAGCTCCAACTGGCCTGGCCTGCTGCTCTATGAACGTACGCTTACGAACTTCAAGTTAATGTAGCATGTTTGCCTCCTGCCTAGTATTATACAGGTCAAAAAGTAAAAGTGGAATTAATTTTTTTTCTAACTATTTGAACTACAAACATAAAAAATATCATTCATTGTAACAACATAATTATACAGTATATTGATATTTCTGGGTATATTCTTAATTATTTATGAAATCGTATTCGGATCGGATTCGGATAGGATTTTCACACTTCCAATGCATGTACAGTATGCTATTATGATCTTGTCATATAATTTCAACAAAATTATGACTGAGATGTTTTGGTTGAGATTCTATTTTATGTGAATACGATGTTATCAGTATTTGCCCCGAATGCAACTACTGTTAATCATCGAGTGTCGGCATTTTATGCGAGAACGAGAAAAAGACGTCACATTTTGAGTTTTAGAGGTCATCCCGACGTGTTTCAAATCCCAAGGAAGGCATTCGCTCCCAGTACCCGTGTTTCGCTGACTGTGCCTGGTTAGACTTGTAAACGATGACAGTTATTTCAGAGCACATCTTTCACTACATACCAGTCTATATGATTAAATCTTCATTAAATAAATCACTTTTCTCTTTTTCTCAGCTATATCAAGTCGATGCTGTGACTATTTTTGGAACAGCAGTAATTTGTCTTATGTTTCTCTTCAGTCCCGTAAGACGAGGGAGAGGACGTACTATGATTCAGCAACAACAGCAGGCTCCCAAACCTGAGGAACCACCAGCCCCGCCTTCCACGGAGCCCACCAGTACCGACCTGACGAGCACCTCCGAGGAACCAGGACGAACTGGGAAGGGTGGATCACGGCCTGCAAGTCCCGTACGCAGAACACGACCGAGTCTGCATGAAAAGGAGTTGGTGCGCACTTTGGCCGAAGTTCACTGCATTCAAGCGGAGGCTCTAATCCATCTCGTGCGTTCGGAGGGCATCCAGCCGTTTGATAAACCAAATCCTCCCAAAGATACGAGAAAACGACCGAAGGGATATGTAGCGAAGAGAACTGGTGAAGACAAAGGTTGGATGGATTACTGGTAAGCATGTCTGAAGTTCAATGTCCGAAATGAAGCAGGTTCCTTTGAAAATAGGACTTTCAGATACTTTATACCAAGTTAAGTAATGATAGACACTTGACGTTTTCATCCCCGGCTCAGGTCATCGTGATAGCCAAAGTTTATTATTACTCATTGAAGAGATTTTCATGAATTGAACTACAGTGTATATAGTTTCTGAAATCAGTAATTGTGAAGATCTCTATTAATATATTAAATTCATAACGGTGAACATCATGAATAGACAAAACGAGAGAATTAATGCCTGACTCTGTATAAATTATGGCATTCAATTTCCAACCACGTTTGATGCAGTGTGATAATCAGCATCCTCACAATCTCTTGTAATTTGAATGATCAATGCTGTACTCTCATTTAAGTCTTTCGTGTGGTTTTCACTAAGTTCCACTTGTTAGCTTGCAGAGGGCTTTGAGCCTCTAAGTATTTCTGAAGAGTTTTACATTCAGAATATGCAAATATTTCCTTGAATTCATTTTCGATGTATTCTTTGAAGTTTTTTGAATATATTCTTCAATTAATTATTTTGCAGCAAAAAAGAGAAGATAAATAATGCCATCGGACACTGAATTTATAAAAATGATGTTGACTTCATCATCCGGCTGTATTACATCTGTGACTTGAAGTCTGAATACGTTTCAATATTGACAATTGATTTTCCACTGTGAATAGATTACCCTCGCAATATGAAGCAGAATTGAATTGCGGCAATTTAACCCCACCCCTAACATTCTGCTCTGGCTACTTGCCTTGGATAGGGTTTGGATGATAAACAAAACATCAGTGGAATGAGAGTTCCCAATGATGAATTTCATAAAATTCTCTAAATTTCAGTGATTGGATCTATGGACTTTCTCAACAAGCATTCAACAGTTTCCTTCGGGCAGCCACTCTGGGAGTTGAACTTCAAGAATCTTGGTTAGTGGCCAGTGCCACCTCATACATCTGGAATTACAGTCAGCATTTGTTGCGTGAGACCCGACACCGTGAGCTCGTACCGTTCTTCCAAGTTCTCCTCGACTGCATCAAGAAGATCGGTTTGGACGGCGAATCCCTCCTCCTTGTCAATTTGTGTACAGCATTCAGTTATGGCCTTATCTTACCCTGGATGCCGCCTCCACCGCGACCAGCCCTTCCCAACGTCGACCCAACGGTAGACACCGGGAAGAGTGAAGGAACAGCAACTCCAACTGCGAAGAAAGGAAAACAAAGTCCGACTAAAGGGAAGCCTCAAGCGGCAGCACCATCCGGCTTTCAGGTAAAATTGGACTCATTTTATTGGAATGTATGATTACAGTGATACCTGTTGCATAACAAAGAATTTAGTCATTGCTTTCGTTTTCGCAATTACTTTGCATATTACCGGTTACATCTCCCTATCAATAAGTGCAATATCTCTCATTGCAAATATCTGTTCTCGATGCCAAAGTTTCTGTGAAGTGGTAGCAGGTATTGTACGGACCCGCTCTTCGCCACATATCGAGGAGACCGATTGCCTCTTGATGTGTCATATAATCATATTGTTTCCATTCCTATCTGTAGAATGTTATTTACAAATCGTCTTGATTTGTGCTTATCGACTCGTAATGAAGTAAATAATTAATTAACATGATGAAATTTACTATATTTATGATACGTGCATTTATTGATGGTGACTGAATCTATCTGACATCGTAATTGACATGATTGATAAGTTTCTAGAGCAACGAGCAAAAGTTTTCAAGTAATTTTCACTTGTTTCTACCACAGAAAGATGTATGAACCAGACTGCATTCCCACTACAGGCATTTATCAAGTTGCTGGGTAGATTCCCCTTCTCATGAATTTCGTCTCTGAATGTTCGAATTACGTAGGAAATTGTGTGGATAACAGAAGTGTCCTTGAAAATGATTCATGGCGTTGTAAAGTCTCGATTATTGATAGTTAACCTTTTTAAGGTTTGAATGAGACAAAATTGCTTTGTTCACTTGTAGGTCAGTCCTGATGCTTCACCGGACCTCAAGAAGGCGGCAGAAGTGTCTCAGTACGGTCTTGACACTCCTAGTGAAGAAGCGGTTCCCATCGGTGCACGACATCCTCTTCTGCAAGTGTGGGTTCAGACGAAGCAGCTGCAACAACTGCCCATTGGTAAAGGCCTTGGAACTGAAGATCCGGACAGCAATGAGGGACAGCGTCCTCAAACCAGGTGCATGGTTGCCGTTGAGATGTTGTGGACTGCAAGAAACGGCCTCTTCGACTTCAAAGAAGGACCAAATCTCAATGAGGTTAGTGCAACGATGGAATTAGGATAGGCTGAACTGAAACTGATTCATCATGAATTTTATTTATATATTTTTCGTCACTTTTACATGATACAGAAATTGACACTCTGAAATGAATCGATGAATAGATGTGAATAATGCTCTCCTAGTTGGATGAATTATGTTTTGTGCTAATGTTTTTTCCCTCTATATTTGCTGTGAAAATGCAGATAAGATTTGCAGGTAAAATGAATGAATATTATTTGAAACTGCACAGTAAGATATCAATTTGATCAACATTTGAGCGTTTTGCTGCACCGGCCGAGAACTGGTGCTCCACGCACAGCCCTAGTTTCATACATAGACCTTGCAAAAGCGGAGAGGTTCATGATTAAGAGATGAGATGCATGTCCACAGAATTAAGCTGCACATTGATTGACATTCATGGACGAAGTGATCGTTCAACGACTCACTAAAGCCCATAGAATCTCCTTGACATTCTTGGACGGTTGTTGATGCGTGTTATGCATTCAATGATCAGCATCCAAAACTTCATTCACTAAGCTAGACAGTATGACGTTTTCCTTGATATTCTCTCACTCCGTCTCCGTGGCACAGTGGCAAAGTGCTTGGCCTAGCGATCCTGCGGTCGAGCCCCAAAAGTGTCATTGGAAGTCGTCAGGAAGGGCATCCGCACTAAAAGATCACAGAGCTCCAGATTAAAGTCTGACTGTTTCAGTACCGTCCAAGCCCCCAGTATGGGGAGTAGTGACGTTAAACCATCATTTTTTGTCTCACTCCATCTGTCATGCTCTGAGAAGTATTCCCTTTATTTGCAGGTTGCTAACATGCTCGATGCCTGTTCCTGGTCTGATCCACTGATTGAACTTCAATTATGGACAAAAGTTGCCTATCTTGCGCTGGAGATATCTGATCACACACTCGTTATGCGAGCTACTGAGCGTGCTCTTGAATTCGCAGACAACCAAGAGGAGAAGAGTGATGTCAGACAATCAAGAAAGAAATCTCAACATCGCAAAATCATTGAGCGTGAATTGTTGAGCTATTCTGCAAGTCTGCGTGGTCAAAGTTTGCTTGGAAACATGCAAGGGAAAATCGCGATCAGACGTCAAGCCTTGCAATGTTTCCTTGACAGTGCCGTGTAAGTTTGATCTTGAACAATTAGAACATCTATGGACGGACTGCATGTTTTCTATAATGTTGAGGCTATCTGAACAGATGTCCTGGCTTTGCAGTAACTCATTGTTAGAATTCAGCTTTATCACATTTTCAGTTCTTTCTTTTTAAGTTAAAAATGAGACATTATTGCATGTATACATTTCTCTCTGTAAGGACTATATTATAGACAGAAAGGCAGTTTGCTTTGATAAGGATTCATAAACATTGAAACACACTTGTGAAATGCAGTCGTCTTCTCCCAGTAAGTAACATAGAATAACAAATCAAGTAACATAGAATATGAAAACACATCGCAAAGTATCAAAAGCCAATTATTTTATAGCTCAGAGAATAATAAAAAACTGATAATAAAGTACATCGTGTGTGTAGAAGCAATGATAACGCAGCAAGTTATTTTTTAAAAAAATTACAGACTTTTGCACAACATATGTGGGATATTTGTACTGTACATGTATGGATAAATAAGTCTGTGTAGTAAGAATCCGTTGTTGCACATACGTGAAGCAACGAATAGAAGAGGTAAACAGTATTCAGCTATTCATTATTATTTAACTACAGATGGTTTCATAAAAAATGGATCACCCTTAAACATCGCCTTAACTTCAACTTTGTCTAACTCCGCCAAACTTGAACGAATTTCTCTGAAATTTGGAAGATATGTCAGTTGTGCTTACTAATATCATTGTTGGAAATTTCAAGCATGAATATTGAGTTGTTTTCCTGTTATAGATAAAAAAGTAGTAGATAATTTGATCTTCATTTAGCAATGTTACACAAAATCATACCTCACTCTTATAAAATTACATTTGTTTCCTTTGTTATGTAATATGATGTTCTACAAGCCAAATGCTATCAAGCAAAACAAAAATAAAGAAAATCGGTCAATCAGAGCCAGTATAGCACCATTATTCATCAACAATAATGTAACTGCTACATGTGATTAACTGGACTTCATGTTCCATAGCTTCCTGACTTCGTTGCGGTGGTGTTGGCAGCACTCCTAGAAATCTATTTCTTACCGGTTGAAAACAATACAAAGCACAAATGAACAATAACGAGATCGCATTCACAAAAGGCAAAGTGTCAGCCTTGCTAGAACTAGGGTTTTCTTTGCGAGCTACAAGCAAGCGACTAAATGTCCCTTACACAAATGTGCATCGATGGCATAATGATGATTTTCGACTCTGTCGTAAAGAGGGCTCTGGCCGTCCACGCAAAACATCCATCCAAACGTAGAGTCCGCCTAATTTTGAGATTTGTTAAAGTTGATCCAAGTCTCTCGTTAACTGAGATGGCTGCACTAGACTCGTCTATTTCTAAGTCCACTATTCGTAGAAGACTTATTGAGTCGAATTTCAAGAGCTGTAAGAGGCCCTCTCAGTTCGAATTATCAGATCAGCATACAAAAAGACGTCTCAGATGGGCAATGAGTCATTGTCACTGGCGAAATCAATGGGATCGGGTTGTCTGGTCTGATGAGGCATCAGTCCGTCTGAAGGATAGTGATGGTCGATTGAGATTATGGATAAAATCTGATCAGGAAATTCCGAGACATTTACATCGTCCCCGGGTACAAAGTGGTGCGACTCTACTGATTTGGGCTGTCATTTGGACCAATGGCCGCTCTGAAGCAAGGAACCATGAATTCTGAACGCTATGTGACTGTTTTACGAATGAACATTGGCCAAATGACAGATCAACTTGGTGATCCATCGACTTGGTTATTTATGGATGATAATGCTACGTGTCACAGGAGTAGTAGAGTCAACTTATGCAAGTCTCAATTAGGGCTTATGATATTATCTTGGCCAGCTCGTTCTCCTGATCTAAATCCCATAGAAAATGTATGGAGCATTCTAAAACGTAACGTTCGTCGTTTATTGCTACCTACAGATGGCGTATCACAACTTACGTCACTGTTAAAAAGAGAGTGGAGAAAGTTAGATCAGTCAAAAATCAACGATATCATCGAATCAATGCCTAGACGAATTGGTAATATCATTGACAATAAGGGTAGGGCCACAAAATATTAGCTTCTGAAGAACCGTTACTGTATCATAGCTTATCATATCAGATTATATAAGGACATTTAAATATATTAGGGACATGAAATAACATGAAAAATGCTTTATGTATCATACTTATGTTTTATTTAGTCAAATTTTAGGATGATCCACTTTTTATGAAACGGACTGTATTATTCAAGTTATTCAGTATTCATACATTTTTCCTCAATAATTCCAACTTTGTGACATGAGATTACTTGATTGACTTCATTTTTGAGACGATTCAGGATGGTCGGTGCTGGATATAAAAGAAAACATTTATTGGCGTAAAAATTGGCATTTCTCCATTTTTACTTGTTGATCCTATTTTGTCTTGCCTATTAGAACTTCTCCATAAACTCCTCATGCACATCGTCACAACAACATAAATCAAGTGAATCAGCCGTAGTTTAGATTTTGGTGATAAAGATGTTGGTGAAAGGTCGGTAAAAGTGTTGGTTGAAAATGTAATTAAAAATCTGAGATTCTTTTATCATTTATTTACTCTGCAAACTTTTTCTTAACAACGTCAGAACCAATAACAAAATTGCCACTGTACGTTTGTTACATGTCATTCTTTGTAACTGCATTTTCAAGGAAGGTATTGATCGTAAAATGCTGGTTCCAGAATGACAGATTCCATTGTCCCTTAACTTCGCAACACTTCTATTTGAACTTTTTCACTCTTGCAGATACGCCTGTGAGTCCAAGAACTACGAACTGGTTGTCCAAGCCGCTCGGCATTACTGGAACACATGTTCATCGCTAATTGACCAGCCGATTGAAAGGGAGCTTCTTCAGGAGCCAATCCATAAAATTCTGGAATGTCTGACGTCAACAGTTGACCGGAAGCTTTTGAAGAAGTTATTTGAAAGTCACGAGGAAGGAGAAGAAGAGGATGAAGATGAGGATGGTTTGGAGATGGCTGAGCAGGCTGCAGTGGTGGCGGCTGAGGAGCAGTTGGCGTCCACTTCAAACATCGTGGAGAGTGAGGGCGCACCTGGAGTCATCTCTGATGCTCTTCTACAAGGAGGGCTCTTCCCGGTTGCTGAGAAGCCAACACCGAAGGTGGAGGAGTTGGAGAAGGATTTGGCCCTTCGTGCGGCCATGTATTGTGTCGTCTTCCAAGCGTTCTCTGATAAGGTGAGAAAGGCGTTGATGGGGGAGGTTGTTTATGATACATCCATATTTTCAGTACATGAAAGAAAACAACTACATGCGTGCTGCGGTTGGAGACACTCCCATATCTCGGTATCAGATAACTTCACCGATTTTTAGCGAGCGCTTGATTGTTACTCACCATGCATATTCATGCAGAGCTCACGTAAATGTTTAGATTAGGTGGATGGCTGAGGAAAGCGGTCGCTGATAACCACATGTTTTTCATTGATTATCTGACATCGAGATAAATAGTTCATTTGAAAGAATTGCTACACGGCGATTTGTCTAAGGTAGACTTCAAGACCATTAAACAATTTACAACTCCTGAAGAAGGAAGCTCTTCAACACAGGAAGGAAGTCACAACAAGTCACGAATTGCGAGAATCTGTTCGAGGTCCTGGAAACGATGAGCTTCCACTCAATGTCGGATAATGAGAAGAATGTATGTGTGGACGGCGGATAGAAGTAGAGACGAGAGCGGCTGGGTAGTTCAGTTACTAGCTGAAGACGTTCAGACAGATAAGTAGGAGCACGACCGTGCAGACAAAGAAACCACTACATGGCCAAACGAAAGTCAATCCTGGCCTGGATCAGCAACCAGTGGGGTTCCCGAAGAGCGTTGAAATGTATTGACTTGCAGAGAACTCGGTTCTCCATCCTCCTCAAGGCAGTGATGCAGTGATCAAGTCTGCTGAAAACGAGTGCGACATCTCAGGTGTTAGTTAGCTGGCGTTAGATGCAGCCTCGAGCAGAGCGAATATGTCTTATGATAATAACGTGGACACTGTTCTGGACATGTGAGCTGAGAGCGTGAGGTGATGGATCAGTAATTATGTGGAGGAAGCGAATGGGGTCTCTCCAAAACCTTCTCATCAAGATGATAACTTTTCAATATCATGAATCAATTCTGAAATCCTGTTATACAAAATGTACACGTATATGATAATTTCAAAGCAGGTATATCTGAACATGCTCTTGTCATTTCTATCATTTACCTAGTTATAATCATAGATGGTTATAAGTTGTATATTCGGTACTTCTATTCTTCCCTCCCCCCCCCACATTTCTGTTGTTGACACCCGGGAGTGTTGCATCATCAACGATCTTCTCTTGCTCCTAAGGGCAGTTTCACTACCGTCGCAAAAGCGTAGAATGTGTAAAATTCCTCTGGTTTGTATGACATTAGCAGCACTTGCTTTGCCGTTCACTGTAGCTGCAGTGTAGACAACAATCCCAGGAAGTTCACGATCACAGCACAGCCGTATCCTGTATTCTAACTGAGTATCCAAGGGACCAATCCTTCCTCCCAGGGGTCAAGAGCGACTTCTTAGTGGTGCTGTGCTATCACTGAGTGACAGATCAAGTCTATTCTAAATCAAATGTGACTAAGTTTGATGAAATTTAATGAATTTGGAAAACTTGAAAAATGTGGGGGGGGAGGAAAGAATAGAAGTGCCAGTTGTATTATGATAGTTGCTTTTGCTTTACACAATCTTCACGAAGTCACACTCTTCCAAGTTATGATGGGGGAGAATCTCTATTGCGCAGCAGCGATTAGAGCGATGTTCCTTGTCACTTCACTGTTAACTGGTTGCCTCCGAGTCGAGGACGACTCCTGGCAACGAGATCACCACCGAGACCGATTCGTGCTCCATCGAACGATCTTCTCCAGGTTTTCTCCCAGTTCGCCCTTGATCTCATCCTTCCACATGGTCTGCGGTCTGCCTCTTCTCCTTTTCCATCCATCATTGTCTTCTCTGTTCCTTGTCAATGACCACGAAATAGTCTCATTTCTGCTAGTTACTGGCTTCTTTCTATTGTGCTGGTCTGTCTTCAATTTCCATTTCGGGAATAGTAACCACCTTTGTCTTCAGATCAGCATCAATGAGTTCTGCCCATGTATCAAATTGATGTTCGGTCGGAGTCACTTAGTCCTGCTATGTGACAAAGAAATGCATTGCCACCTCACGTTTAGCAATATGCACAAAGTTGCAAGTTATCGCTGCGCTGTAATTGAAAAGTTAAGCATCTTAGCTGGATAGCGAGTACTTTCGGCTTCAGAATTGTGTATCAAAAATCTAAGTCAAAACTTATCATATTTCGAGAATTAAGGACGTATAGGTGTTTAGAAATGGCTAATACAACAGATCTTTGTCTTCCATAGTATCAGATTAATTGCAATTCTATTGATTTTCAGGGAGAATGGGAAACTGGTATGAAAGCCATGGATGAGGCTATTCGTGATATGCCAAGAACCAAGCATCGATTGTGAGTACATCAAATTGCACTACACTGGTAATAAGTTATTCTTTCCAACAGGCTTCATGAATGTTCTTGTTGCTCATGGGTTATTGTTAAGTACTGATAATATGCTGTCATTTGTAGGGCAATTTTCAAGCACAGAGTTCTGACAAAAGCAAAGTTAGGACAATCAGTGATGATGGAGATTCAGAAATTCAAGGTAAGTTGTGAGAATTCACACTTTTATGCAGCTAAGGAAATTGAGATGAAAACCACAGGTTTAGGAATATTCAACAAATCCGAGTACGTCAGTTGAAATTTCCTTGTATCAGCAGTTAATAGTAGCCCTCCTCTTATAACCGCTCCTCTTGTCAGGAGTTTGTACTATTCGTAGAAATGCGGTATGTAAGAGGCTGCTGCTAACCGCTAGATAAAGGCTTGTCCAAGAGTAATTATCTTGAATGATGGCTCGACCATTAATGCATAAATGAAATATTCAAGTGCTAAATCATCAATATCTAACGTTAATTCATTTCATTAGATGCAAATAACCTCATCTACCTACTAGCCTTATAACCGTTCGCTCCATGTACAAGAGAATTAAATGTGCTTTTAAAAAGTCCCTTTATTTCCGCATAATTCAAAAAATCTTTGGAATTGCCCAATGTTTCGAAAACCTTCATAAATAGAGTAACTAAAATTTCGTGTAGTGCTTGCATGTGGTAATCTAAAGAAATGCACTTCAACTGGTGTGCACGGTGCACCCTGGAGTGCACAGCAATGCAGTAAGGGGCTACACGGTCAGAAATGATTCCTGGGACTCAATTTATTCCTGGATTCGGCATGAATTCGATTCACATTCCTCAATTCATATCATTAAGCTGATGATTATTTTTAAACATAGCTTCTCATCATTCCCAATCTGCCGACTGTACTTTGGTTATAGCCTGGTACTTGAATATTTCAAAATATGTTCGAAATGCATTCTTTCTTAGCTTTCAGTACAAAAGGATGATAGTGAAAGTGAAGCAGGCGACGATAGGTATCATTGGCATAACCAGGATAACCATGTTCTTTATAAGGCTCTCTGTGTCCGCAGTTTTCTGGTTCACTGATGCTGGTGGAACAGAGCGTTGTCGTATGCACGCACACAAGATTTAAGCATACTTTGACTGTTTTATCAGGCATATCCTGCCAAGTCATATCCGCTGTGCAAGCAATGTGAGAATTCATCATTTATTGCGAACTGTCTCGTCATTGTACTTTTATGCCACGCGAGGTATTATTGACCGCACCTATTTGCGAGTGCAGGGCGAAATATTGAGAAATCGGTTACTCAATGATTTATAGACTCATTAGCATTGATGGTTTATCAATATTCATGAACTCATTTCAGGAAGTTTATTTACAATCTCAGATAGTCGAAAATAAGGTATATTTCACGCGACATATGTTTACATGCATATGTTTTCCTATAGTATTTATATTCAGTTTTATGATTATTTATTTTGTACGAGAATATTGAATGTATTACTTATTTGTAATCGGAGTCCGTGTTATTGGTATTATCGCAATTTACGGGTTCCTTATGGCACTCGATCCTTATTCAGGGTTCCCATCTTTCATAATAATAGATATCCAATCAGATTCACATCAAAGCTCATGTAGAGCTGTCTTCGACCTCAATGTAATAACGCAATGTCCTTAAGATAAGATTATTCTATTTCCAAGATGAGATAGGATACGATAATGTTCATTGGTCAACATTCAAGCACAAGGGTGTATTTTGGTAGACGCAGCACAATGTCAAAGTTGCAATACAAAAGAAAAACATTATCAAAGTGTGACATGAAAGCTGTAGAGAAGTTACCTGTTTGGGGACGCTTGAGGGTACAGACGTTTCTGGACAACATATTCATGCATTGAAAAAAGTTCACGTGGCGGATGGTGCTAATCTCCAATGTGTTGATTGCGACGCGTAAAAATGCAGGTTTCCTTCATCTGTTGGTACGATGGTGCAGACTTAGAACTTAGAACTTCATGGCCCCAAAAATGACTGATGGGATGCTTTGCGTGTGAGAATGTTGCGAGTACTGCTGCTCGCAATTGTGCGAGCATTTAACGGCCATAATCATGACAGCGGTTCAGGACAAGCAGATGCAACTAGTAGGTTTAAGTACAGCGCTCCTAGAAGCGATATTAGTTATAACCCGTAAATTAGTATAAGGGGTTTTCCTACCATCCCTAAGGGACCCGTAAATTGCGGAAATACCTATGTCACTTTAATTTTATTCAGCAGTGAGACACCTGATGTTCAGCATTTGTAACAGAGTTGGTATATAGCCTCATATCCTGCTTCACATTATCGTGTATAATGCACTAAATTTTTATTCTATAACTACAAATATAGACAACTGTGTTGTCCAGATGTTATTTTTTCCTCTCAACATTATAGCTATATTTGAATGTAAGAATACTAAATGAGTTCTTGATATGTTGCTCCGAGTAAATTGAGATTCCATTAAAAATTCATAGACGTCATAAAAATTAATTATTTTGTTTCATGTTTAAGTAAAAAAAAATACTAAAACAAGTTTAATCCCTCAATGTTCAATAATAATGTTAAAATAATGTGAATTGATGCCGCTGATATTTTGTCATAAAAAGTTCAGTACGTGGTTTTCAGGAGGAAAACTGGATGTTCGAAGCCGATAGCTCAGTTGGTAGAGCATTAGCCTAGAATGAAAGAGGACAGTGGCTCAAATCCATACACATTAGTAGTTATTTTCCGTCTATAAAGCAATATGTAAATGACAGGTGCCGCGAAGATGATAATTTCATATAAATCTTTTCGGCCCAAGGTCTGTTTTGTACGACTTATAGAGCCGAACACATTGATCTGCGTAATAAATATGTAATAAATAAACCCGTCTAGGTTCGTTGTAATGACATACTGTATATTTTAATTTTTATTCCAATTTTGTAACCAACCATCGAAGCTATTTTACGTTTCTGATACATTTACTATCATTATTTCTATGAGTGTTAATGTGTACATGTATATACGTGTGATCCAAAATGTCCCGGACTAACCTACTTGCAGATAACCTGTGATAACGAATACTACTTCAGATGTAAATTTAGGTCTTTAAGGCATGAGAAATATGGTTGCCGAAATTTTTCCGGTCAGTTTTCTATTTTTTCAAAATTTTCAAACATTTTTGTCTGAATTTCAAGATTTTCCTATAAATTCTAGCGATTTAGAATTAATATATTTAGATTAACTTGACAGTTAAGCTATCACTAATAATCTGACTAATAATTAACGGAAAAACAAATGTTTTGTTCCAGAAAACAGTTTACTTTTCAATGTATGAGCCGTTAGCATTCGTCACTTTTTGCCAACGAAGTCTCAATTCACAAAAAGCTTTATGAAAAAATTCCGGTGTCAAAGAATCAAAAAACTCAGTAACTGCATCCCGCAGTTCAACTGGCGATTCAAAATGGTGTCCACGAAGATGGTTTTTGAGGAATCTAAACAGATAGAAGTCACTTGGGGCCAAGTCAGGTGAATAAGGAGGATGGCTCAATAGTTGAAATCCGTTTCTCGTTAAGGCATTGGTTGTCTCCTGCGAGGTGTGAATCGGAGCATTGTCATGAAGCAAGTAGAGGGGAATGTTTCGTGGCTTTCTTATTTTCTTCCTCGCTTCAGATAACAGATTGGAATAATATTCGCTATTGATTCTTACTCCTTTATCCGCAAAGTCAACCAGTTGGATTCCCGAAGCGTTCCAAAAGACCGTCAGCATCAACGACCGGCGATGTGATGTTCCGGATCGCATTTTCAAAGGGGCAGACTCGCCTGATTTTCGCCACTCTGCAGATTCTCGCTTACTTTGAGGCAGATACAAACTTAAAGGTGTTTCATCCTCTGTAAGGATGCAGTTCAGAAACTGATCTCCGTGCATTTCGAGGAGATCCAAATTTGACTGTGCCGCCAGAAGTCTGTTCTCCTTCATTTCAGGTGACAGAAACTTCGGTACGAAACGTGATGCCAGTTTGCGATATCCAAGTCTTTCGATGATGTCATGACAGGAGTGATAACTGATTCGCAACTCTCTTGACAACTCACGGATGGTTATCCTTCTGTGTGCTGTAATCACTTCATCGCACTGACTCGATTTCTCTTCCGGAATCTCCTGCGGCCGACCAACAGTTGAAAAATCTTGCTCCACAGATTGTCTTCCGCGTTTAAATTCGCTTATCCAGAAATAAGCAGTAGTTCTCGATGGAGCTTTGCTTCCATATGCCAGGCTTAATTCCTTTAGAATGTCACCATTAGCGAAGCCGCGGATCAGGAGGTATCGTATCACACTGCGATATTCGACTGAAGACACGCTTGTCACATCCATCATGAAAACTGATAGAACAAAGAACCATCGTTGACACGGATTTCTTAATGAATGCGTGCTGAATGAACTTCACTGATTGATATCGTAACACATGAAGCAATTAACAAAAGACGTGCAATATTCATGGCAAAGATATCCGTCAAATAAGGTACAAATCAAAATCAATCTAACTATAACAATAAGACAAATCGGATCTCGATCAATTCAGAAAATACAGAAATTCATGTTAAAATGTAAAAATATTTTTTAAAAATAGAAAACTGACCGGAAAAATTTCGGCAACCATATTTCTCATGCCTTAAAGACCTAAATTTACATCTGAAGTAGTATTCGTTATCACAGGTTATCTGCAAGTAGGTTAGTCCGGGACATTTTGGATCACACCACGTATGTACTAAATGGTGTTTTTAGGTTACAATTACCGCATTTGAATGTAATCAAGCGTAAATTTGCATATTTTCCAAGTGAAATTTTATAATTCAATTCCACATGCATATTCAACTTTGAATCAAATCTTTATACTAACGTGACGACACGCAAACATTAAAGACTTGTATCCAAGAATTTTCTGTCCAAATTTATTGCTCGTTCAGAGTGGAGAAAATACCCATGTTAATTAGATTATGCACCACTTTTCATTTAGTGGATACAGTATCATAATTGCGTCCATTATGTTTATCAGGTTGTCAATTTTCTATTTTTCGGACGCCATTATGTCGACTGTTTTATAGCTCAGTTGGCTGAAAGGTCGCGCTTGGGTGCGATGATGCAGAAAGTCCAAGGTTCGAGTCTGTCCGCCTCGTGAGGCACCACCACCTATACTTGAGGTTAATAACCCTAACCAAATGATAGTTGCCTGAGTATGGAGGCTGCCCCACCTCCACCTTGCTAGTGTGGCTCCTCGTCTTTGATGGGATAGGGAAAACTAGAAAAGTTACATTTTTAAGTGAAGGATTTGCATGAAATTTTTGATGTTTTCATTTAAATTTGTCCTTTTACATGCCCTAATTATTTCAATTTTATTTCTAAGAATGAACTGCTGGCGATCAAATCAGTGAGCGTTACCTCGGTTCTAGTTTTCTCTTTTACGTTTCACTTCTATGTCACTGCTGATTATGTTCTGTTCTTGGTGATTTGCAATACAAATTACTTCTTTTATACTCAGATTTTCTACTTTATTTGAATATGAGAATTTTGAGCAATCAGAAATGCTTTCATTCGTACTGTGATTGAAATATATTCTTTTCATTCATCGAGAAATGTGGTGTTATGTTTTAAATTCTAAAATCACTGAAAAATCGTGATATTTATATTTGTACACGATTGCTTCGAGTTACTGAAATCCGGCTGTCAGCACAGGTCTCAGCGGGGAGCAAGTCCGAAAATGTTGTTCCTATCATGTGCATTTTGGTGTTATCATGCTTTGATCGATGACATTGTACGTGAGAATGTGGTTGAATTCATAAAGTTGTAGGTAAAATTTAATCATAATTGTTGTATTTTCCGAAATCATGATGCTTGCTTTATCTTGATGTGTTTAGCTTCTTGGACAAATGTACATGAACATCAGATTGTACATGTATAACCTGAAGACATTCCATGCCAAAAGTTGTGGCTCTTGACTCAGTGATTTTCACTTAATCAGAGAAAACACAGATAAATGGCATTTTAAAAGCAAATCCAGTGTGCTTCCCATTGGATTGCCTCCTTTCGTCGACAGACTCGCAGATTCGTAGTAGCCAGAGGGTGTACAATAGTGCATCATTTTGTGAAAGTCTGATTTTCTGCCTCGTTCCCTGAAGAAACTCATGCTGTTGGCCGGAATACATGAACATCTTTCTCTGAAGAATATTTCTATGCTGCACGTGTTTATGAGTAGACCTACATCTTATATATTGAAAGTTTCGAACACAAATGCTTGTTGTCTTGGAAACATAGATCAAAGATCGACTGAAATATGAACATTGAGTTGCTACCTCGAAGCGAACTCAGTCTTTGGTGAGTGAGTATGTGGCAAGCCGGACAATGATAAAAATATACGTATAAAATGATACCTTTTCCGGTGTAAGTTTACTTGGTTACAACAATGGTTCAATGAATATTTTGACACAATTTCAATCCATCAAGTGTCAATATACTCTCATGAGGAAAGATGTGTTTAGTTCCGGTTTCATAAACTTTTTCTGAATTTGTCATATTGACTTAAACGGTTCGTGAATTGCAGCTCCAGTGAAGTTTTCAACTGAAAATGTGTAAAAATTCATTTAATTTAAATATTTTATTTACTTTATACAAGTGATCACGTAAGTACATTAGAGAGTTTCTTTGAGATCGAAATTTACAGATTCGGTCCACCAAAACGTCGACAGTTAAATGTAGCGTTTTATTCAAATTATTGAATCATCGTAAGACACAACATTGAAGATAACCCAACCTGTACTAGAATAAAAAAAATCCTTGAGTACTTCAAAGAAATGAAATTTCTACAAGTGTTATCTCTGTTATCATTGCTATTAATCTGTCAATTCGATTTCCATTTACCAAAAAATACCAGTCAGAATTAAACATCTTTTGCTGATTCTTCAGTAGGTTTGCAGTTTTCACATGCTTCATGTCACATGATGCATTTCTTCATGTTTTAGCTTAACTATCGTTAATTTTAATTTTTATCTTTCTAATTATAATTAAGTGAATTCAGAACATTTTGATGATTTTCAAGTTTCCCTTGTATTCAAATGCTTAAGACATGCAGTTGTAGTATTACGCGAAGCAGCATGTTGCGTTATCAATCGTGGATGTTCAAACAAAGCCATTCTCTCTGTTCCATCCGAGGAAGGTCTAAGACCGAAGGTACTAGCTACCAACGTATGCATTTTCATCGACCCTAGCTCAATGCTTCCCCTCAATGTCCATAAAAATTGAATCGATGACTTCTTCTCATCATTTATGCGAAGTTCGTTATTGTAGATGATATTGAGTATAAATACCAAGTAATTAGCTATGATTATTCATTGGATTTTCTCCGTAAATCATTGATGAGCTGTTTTAATTTTGTGCTTTTGTTTATGTTCTTTTTTCTTCTTTCATCGCTTTTATTTGGCTACATATTTAGATTCAAATGAAATGCTCTGGATGTGCATTTTGCTGGTTATGACGATGATGTAATCGTTTTTTCATTCCTTTAGGATGAGACAGAGGACAAACAGGCCGAGCTGTGGCGAATGGTTGCTCTTTGCAGTAAAGACAAGACTTCTCAATTGGAAGCCTATCAGAATGCTATCGAGTCGCTAACGGTAAGTCCTTGAATATATCGAAATCATGTCTGTGCCTAAATATCTTGCGATGAAGATTTGCAAATGATTCGTTTGAGATTAATGAATTATTCCTGAAGCACTTCAGTCTGCCAACTGTCCATCGCATGGAAAAAGGGAGTCTAGGCATGTAAAGCGCTTATAAATGATCAATTGATCGACGAACATGTTCGTGAGATCGCGTTGACTACATGACTCAGTTGGTAATTCATTCATATTGACTGTTACTGTAAGATGAATCTACTCGATAAGCATTCATGTACGAGTTTTTCCATAAGCCATGCATGCTTTATAATTTTCAATATGAAACGAAGATGATGCTGCGAGTTTTCCTTCATGTCATCGTCAGACAGTTGAACAATGAAGCATTTTGCGCATTTGGCATCAGACGCGGATAAGTATACATGATGATGTAGCGCGACAAAATTCTCAACTGTGATCGTCTGTTCTCTCATGTCAATATTGAAGAAAAAGTTTTGAACTAATTACTTATTCATAGCGGCACCATGAATTATGCGACAATAAATGCAAAAGATGAGGAGCTGCTTGGATATGCTCTTAAATACGTTTGAATAGAAAATAGATTTTGATAGATGGACAGTAGTGGTACTATATCAGTTTTCAATTTACTCTTTTTCCCTATTGCCTCATTCATTACTAGGGCAAATTGTACTTCATTGGTTCTCTAATATCAGAATGTCACACGTCAGGTTGCAAATGTTTATTTGATAAAATATATTAGCAAATGTGACACTTTTATTTCTTAATCCAAATACATCCCTCCAGACATCATCTTCGTTTGTTGAGTGTTCTTCATTTTTTCTGCAGCGTCCTTCAAATGATTGGCAGAAAGTTGATCTTCTCCTTGAGTTCGCTCAATGGCTTTATTTCAACGAATTTCATTTGGAAGAATGCGCCGACCAAGTGGAATGGGCCATAGATATCCTGTTGAACATGAAGTTTGCAGTTGAAGAAAAGAAAGATGGTGAGATTTCCTTTGATCTCCTGCGAGTTCCAAAAATCCTTATTATTTAGTATTCGGTTTAATGTGATTATCATGTGAAAAATAAGCTGAAATATCCGGGGATATTGATGTTTTGACTCATAAAAATTTTCATGATAAAATAAGAGCCAAAGGCTGTAACATTTGTTAGTATCCAGTATATTCTACCAAATATTGCGGCTGTTACAGTCACACAGCTTCAGAGGAGCAAAAGAAAAAAAATGCTACCTTGAAGCTGGCTGTGACAGCCGATATATTTGGTAGAATATAATAGATACTAACAAATGTTACAGCCTTGCCTTTCATTTTTTATTGTACTCAACTACGCTGCTGAAATGGAGTTTCATTCTACTTCAAGAATTTTGATGTTTGGGGCATCGTGAAATAAGCTGTTATAAGGACCATTTTGGTTTTGGAATAAAAATTCGTCACTCCAAAGTCCTCTTCGCTTGAGGTGTCGAAAAATTCCAATAATGTTCGTCTGACCACTAAATATTGTTCAGCAACCAACGAGAATATGTGCTGAAACTTTCAGTGTCATTCGTAACTTGAAGACCATCACCAGCTACGGAAAGATTCCGCTATTATACAAAGCAACCCCGCTCATGCTGAATGTGAAGAAAAAGAAAGTGAAATGTGTCCAATAGTGTTTTCGCCTGTCAGACAATTACTCTAATGTCAATGTAATTGTCAAGATGTCAATTATTACAGGTTTTTAATTCATCCGTCTTTAAATCGATGTATGCAAATGATAAACTATTAAAGAAAAAGTACAAACTCAAACAAATAGAAGGCCGAAGTGGTACTGGTTTTATGTGCTCAGCCAAACGAGTGATAATTGACTATATTTTAGTACTTATTGTGCTCCATATTTTAGTGCTCCTTTCATACTGTGAATATACCATGTGAATCGGTTCCCAAAGGCTTGATCGCTTATGATAATGAATTGTACTTGTGTCCCTTAATCTCTTTGTTGAGATCGTGTAATGCATTCATGTTATGAAGTGTCAATCTCAATACTTCTTTCACCGATTTGCTACAATCAACTGCACTACTGCGCAAGTGGCCAAGGTAGGCTGTCCTCCACGTATCCGGTCATTCTTCATAAATTCGAAGAAAAAAAATTTTCTCGGATACCAAAAGTATATTATTCTGCCAAAATATTTTCTCGGCCGCCTCTTTCAGTGCCTCTTTCTGTCTGTTATCTATTGCCACTGACGAAGGCGGAAGCCGAAATATTTGGCAGAATAATATAACTTTGGTATCCGAGAAATAATTTTTTTTCTTTCGAACTGCACTACTATTATTTGACATAGCAATATTTGTTCTGCAGAACGACGACTAAGGAGTAAAAAAGGATCTTCGATCGGAAAGGGTCGAAGTTCAGTTGACAGCAAACTTCGGGCAACAATCAAAAGTCCTGATACAGTTGCAAATTCCATTGTCGAAACAACGTCAGAAACAGCAAGTCGTGCTCATAATTTCGTCCCGGTGAAGAAAATTGCTGTTATTGGTGAGTCATTCGATTATTATTCATTATATTGTTGCTTTGGGAATGCCAAGTTCTTAATGGAAAACGTTGTTTCTTATCTGATGGATGAATTTCGTTACTGATCCACTGAAGTTATCAAGGTATTGAGTCTAACACAGCAATGAACACAAGCAATTTTAAATTTTGAGTTTTAATAATTAAAATTCTTATTTGACATTGTTTTAAACAAGAAATATGTATGTATATAAGATTTTACTATTGCAATTATTGCTATTTGTCCATTTGTCCATGAATCTAATATTAAAGATAGGATCACTCGAATGAAGAAGGTTCGTTGATTTCGCTGCGGTGCTCATGCATAGAGAAAGTGAGATAAATAAGACAGAAAACTGCTTGACTCAATTTAACAACATATAGGAGACAATTTTGTAGTACTGCTCAAAGCGACTGTCATCAATCTTTTGACATGCTCAAAGGAAGGAAATTTCCGGACATGCGTCTTCCAGCATTTTAAAGATAATTTAAAATGTTTTCCAGCATAAAGAAATGAGAATTCCTTTGTCAAAATTCTCAACTTGTGGAGTAATCGGCGTATTATCTTATTAAGAGTATCTCATGGTGTATTAAATCTCCACCTGACTAAATAGTAGTGAATTAATATGAAGTGCTTCTTCGAATAGTAGCTGCGCGATTAATATTGAAAGCTGTCGTTCTTGGCTGGGACTGCTATTGTTTCCAAAAGTTCAATTCTGTTTTAATGATGTATTTCAAGAAATATCGTTAAATGTTTCGTGCACGCGGTGATATTGAAATTTATTACATTGATGTTGTATTTGCTATATTAGTAATGTTGAATGTTGCACCTTACTGGTATTTAGTGAAAATATGCATATTGGTTGACCAGTAATATTGGTGAACTGTTGTACGCTTTCAGGTGTTCAGAAATTGGTAGAATCATTATCTCTCAATGACCTCCGAAATATTCGACAACTTGATAATCTAGTGCGGGCATACACGCTATTGGCAAAGTTGGTGGGATCTTCTGATTATGCCTACAAGGACAATCTTGTTCTGGCTTATGCATGTGTCATGCAGATGTGGAAGGTAAGTCATATATTAAGTCATGAATGTTATAGCAGATTTTATTGTAATCGATCATTCATGTGTGTTCCTTCGAAGAATATTCCAGTATGTGGAGAACGTGAAAGTGTGGATGCATGTTGTGATTTTGATGATGTATAAAGTCATCTTTTTAATAGCTGTGATTCTTCTCGAGACAATGCGACTGACATACAACTTTTGTCTTCTACTGGCCCTGACTGTGATGCATTTCTTCGTTCGCAGGTGTCAATGTCTTTCGTCGGTCCTGTTGTGAAAGAAATTGCCAAATCCAAGGTGGAGACAGATCCAAAGAAGAAAAGTGCAGGCGGGAAGAAGGATGCCAAAGATGTAAGACAACGAGGCAGTTTTTGAGAGATAGGAATGTAGAAGAATCAATACAAATTTTTATGCAACGAAAGTAAAAAAGTCATGTTTTCGATTTTGCTTCGTTGTAGAATATCAGGATTCTAAATTTTGTTTGCTCTTATTATTCAATTTCCTACCATCTGAATGCTGGTTCCTTATATGCCCGAATTAGAATTTTAGACACTAAATCACAAATTGAAAAATTGGAGTTCGTCCTCAGCCCAATAAGTTCATTTCAGAAGATACATCTAAAATTCTGAAAAATTTCCGACATTGCATTCTTAATTGGGAAACTTTAATATTCTTCTTGTGTCTCCTCAGATGCTTGACTTACTTTCATCAAATCATACAACTGATACTGCTTTGAAACCACATTGTATTACTAAAATATAGTTCGCTTCCCTATTATTGCATGGAACATTTATCTTTTTCTCAAGCTGGTTGACACAATCATGCCGGTAATTAGCTTTTGTGTCTCATTTTCCTATAATTGTCGACTTTTTATTAGAATTTCAGTAAAATTCATAAATTTACTCATTTTTCGCAAAAGCCGTCGTTAGTTTGGAAAAGCACGAAAATATTAGTGAATTTGGTTACATTCTCATAAGGCTCTCTTTCAATTATCTACATGTAATATGTTTATAATTGAAAAAAATTGAAACAGTCGGACGTTGTTAAAATACGTACATAGTAGGCATCCAGGAGTGGGTTCCACCAATTTGATTTGATATCAACTCAGTGTGTGCAAATTCCGTATTAACCTGAGTCCAAGAAACGGGGGTTGATTCTAGCAACATCATTTACTTCCTCAAGCACCATTTAGATATACGATCGAATATTTCGATTTTCACTATCTTTTTCATTTTTTTCAAAATGCTTCTTTTAATTTACTTCTTTTATTCTTTATGCAAAGTAATGAGCACCTTCATAAATTGATTGGAAGACACGCAGTGTTTCAACTTCTTTGTAAGAAAGTGGCTAGCCCACAGAATTAAATATTTTGTTTATCTGCTTCTGTTTGCTAGAAGTGTGATTAATTCGAAATCGCCGGAACATCGAGGAACCTATTAAATGGGCAAAAAGGAATTCCTAATACCTTACAGAGATAGGAAAAATGTCGTGTGTCGCTTGCGGATTAATGTGAGTTCAAGGAAAGTGCTTCAATTGCCAAAATACTTCAGATTCGAAGAATTCACATCATTGCACACAAGTTTCTGCCCCATAATGTTGCCCCATCCGATCATTATTAAAAAAGTAGCAGGCGTACGAAAATCAGTTCACTTGATGTTTTCAAATCCTCTCTTTGGCATCTCCGACTGTATAGTGCATACACTGAATCGAAGCCAAGACAGGGACGTGTGTTTTGGTGTGTGCGAAGTGATATCACAGCACGCACGCATCTCTCACTGGCTCTGGAAGTCCTCTGCTGACAGCTTATTGTTTGCCATTTCCAATAGCAAGCGATACACGAATAATCCATTTGAGAAGGAGCAAGTTGTCTAATTCTGTGATGTGCCATTCCGATGTTAAGGTTACATAGAACCCTTCCTTTCTAGGAAACCGAAGCGCGCGCTGATGAATCTAATTCTGTGGGTTAGCCCAATCCGAGAGCATTTTCTGTTTTCTGTGATTTGACTTTAGCACATACTGGATTCACTGTCTATTGAATTCAGGAGAGATTTCAACTGTCACGTGAATTTCACAAGATAGGAATAGGTGCATCTATAGCAAGACAGCATGAAAATCTCTGTTAATGTTCTTCCTTTATAGAATGTTATTATTTGATCAAATGTTGTTCTTGTCTACAGCCCAAAACCAGACGTAAAGTGAGATAATCATGGCAACCTCAAGTCTGTACACACGACCTGCTTTTTGCATCGTTTTAGTGACACGACATATTTCTATGTAGCTCTCTGAAGTTGGATGAATGTTGTTCAAAGTTTGATGATGATGGGAATTCGTGTGGCTTGGATGTTGGTCATGTTTCTTTCAGTCAGGTCACCACAAGTATTCGATCTCACAGAAAGGATGATCGCAAAGGGAAACCCGTGGTCACTGTGGTAGGGAGACATGTGATGGATTGCATTTGTATAATCACTCACACTGTAACAAGACAGTAGTAGTAGTTGAATAGGAAGCGACTTGAAAATAGTCACTTATGTACTAGCAGCCTCGCTCCATAACGTCCACGACGCTTTGTTGCAGGTGTTTGCATCACTTCCTGTCCCGAAGACAGTAGGGGTTCCCTCATGTAATTGGTCTGTTTATTAGAGGGAAATGAATACAGTATTTGTATTGCTGCAGAATACGAGTAGCTACAACTTGCGCCGTATGAAAATTCTATATCTTTAGTCCGTGGAGAGTGTGGGTGGTCAAGTGGCTGTTTGTGGAAATAAGCGTTTCTGAGTATGTTGATAAACGTATATCCGCATTTTATGTTATGCAAACTGCAAATCGTCGTACAATACGTATAATGCACAAAT
The DNA here is from genome assembly GCA_907163375.1 of Prostheceraeus crozeri. Taxonomy (NCBI): domain Eukaryota; kingdom Metazoa; phylum Platyhelminthes; order Polycladida; family Euryleptidae; genus Prostheceraeus; species Prostheceraeus crozeri. The sequence continues at coordinate 33,866 of CAJQUW010011646.1, read as the reverse complement.
GTGGTCGATTATCACATTTTGTAGTGCTCACTGAAGTTACATAAGTCTCTGTATATTAACGATGCGATGCACCCAACATGTTTACGTACGTGAGTTCCATGTAAAGATATATTTCAATTATTCAATTTTACAATACAGAATGCTGCAAAGGAAAAACCAAAGAGGAAGGGCCCCCTTGATGCTATACCGCACTGTACAGATGACTGGGCAGTTTATGATGCACCTGACGAGGTCCTTGAAGCCTTTGCACAAATGGAGAACGACTCAAGCCCAGGAGTACAAGGTCTTCATGGCAGGAGCATTCTTCGACCGGTAAGAAGCTCTTCGTATTCAGTGTTAATTATTACTGAGATGGAATTCTTCCATTCCAGACTCTTACGCTGCATTTCCTGGATGAGCTAACAGATTTGCTGCGTCAAGTTGGATATTCGCATTTATCTTTGCCAGTTCTTGCATTGGGAGATTTATTGACGCGACACTTGGTGAGGTGTCGTCCGGCCAATGTACTTACCCATTTGAAGTGAGTGGATTATTTCATTATCCGATTGCTCCATGTTTGAGGTCAACCGTAATGTGGTGACGCAATGGATCGTTAAATTTATATTTTGTTGAATTCATATAGTGTATTAAAGCTTTTTGTTCGATGTGAACTACGAACTGACAAGTTATTGTAGAAATGCCAATGTTTTGATACTTTGCAGATCACTCAATGTCTGTATTGAATTGAATTTGACCAACGGGATGAATTTTCATCAGAAAATTGCTGGAAATGTTTTCATAAACGACGAAGAACAAGCCAAGTGAGTAAAATATTTCCGGACCCACTTATTTGCTTTTAAAGAATGCTCTAAGCTCACGTCTGTCGAGCATTCTTTTCCTATCGTGATGGATATAGCAATCGGTAACGATGAAATGCTTATCTGAATTCGAATTTGTATGAGATTCATAGAACTTCGTGATTTATTCAATGTAAGTAGTATTGAGATACCACAAAATGACACAATTCCTTATTTTATATGCAGCAAGTTATATGCAGTAAATTTCAGATGCGCAGTTAGCATGTTTTTCTCAGGTGCCGGTATTCGTTTAGGCTTCTTTAAAAATCAATGATAATCTCTGATCGCATTTTCTAGGGAAATGTAGCTAGCCATTTAATGTTACGGTAGATGATAGTATTTTACAGACATATTAAAGATTGTGAACGAGAGACCATATTTTAGAAAGTGTGACTACTTCTGAAAATCGCTTAGATAATGATATATTCGCGTTCATTCGCATTCACCTGGTACTGTAGAGACTTATTTATCTATTTCCTCACGAATGTTCGAGCGTTTGGTGAAAAACTAAAATAATCATTAAGGAAGTCAAAATCGCACACGTTTCAGTCCAATGTAAGCTCAGCGATGTTCCTTCTCCATTCAAAACTGATTTGAACGAAAATATCTGGTTTTTACTTCTTAACGTTCAGTAACAATTATTTTAGAGCAAAGCATTTTTGCATGCAGTTTCTCGAAATCCGTGAGATTCAGTGAGATGCAAGAAATATGTATGATTGCGAGTTCTGTCTCCTGTATGGAAGAGTCAATTATTTCGGCTATCGAGTTGCCATACACCTAAAACCATTTTCTTCCAGGGCAAGAGAATTAATCGCTCAATGGAAAGAGAAGCAGGCGCAGTTTAACAAAGAGGAGGAGAGAGTGCGGGAGACTTTGGCGTCAAGGGGGAAAGCTGCATCGCTGAAGTCCAATCATCCCAGGTCTGCAGGTGACCAATCAGGAGCAACGTCAGAGAGCAGAGTTGAGCATCTCGGACGCCCATTGGGCGTAGAATTGCGACTGCACGAGGTCTGGTTCGATACCGCCAAATTGCTCCTTGGTCAAGCCCAATATCAACCCGCACGCCAAATGTTGCATGAGGCGCATCATGCGGCAGTTCAATTCGGAGATACAGAGTTACAAGCTCTATGTCTGATGCAACTTGCAAGGTTAGCGCTGCTAGAGGCTCAATATGGCCAAGCGGTGAAATGTGCAAAGGAAGCTCAGGTGAGAATGATTCTGATGATCTGTCGTAGTAGAGGTGGAATCGGGTCAAACGTAGGTCTAACCTTTTAGCATTGAAGCATCATACTGTCTCGAATTGCGGCAGCACTAAGAATGTCTGTATAACTTTGTGCTTAATATGCTGTATTCGTATTATTATTATTATTCGATTTAATTAAGTAGTCTCCGTAAAATCAAAGACCACCAAGATAGTCTATCCAATATTCACTCATGATGACTGAGAAATGATAATGGATGAATTAGATAATGATAGCAATACAATATGCATTGGGACAATAGATAGGAATTAATTATCGATTGATGAATTCGATGGCAAAGTTATAAAATCAGTAGCCTGCAATGTTAATACATATGCAAGCTGAATCGATTTGATTTGATTGCTGTGTAGAGTAAAATAGAAACAAAATAAATGAAAATAAAAATGTATTTTAGTTAAGAATGGGCTAAAACAGTGCCTTGGAATATCATATCGAATAAGGCATTAATCAAATGCCGATGTGTATAATTGATAGCTATAAGATTGGAGAATGATCACACAGCATTTATCCTTTCGAAAGTTATGTATTGACTTAGTTTTATAGGGACACATTTTGACTAAATTCACTTCAATCCTTAATTTGCAGAAAGAAAATAATGCAATGATGTTTCAAAAGGAAGGTTAATATTTCTCCCTGCGATGTGTCCGCTGAGAAACGATAATGACATAACGATAGTGAACGATAGTGAAATTTTCATTATCGATATTTCAAAATTCTTTATCGATACTAATATCGATATTTCTATTGATATTATTATCGATATTAATGACGATATCAATATCGACAATAATATTCATATTGATACGGTAATGATCTCAATGATGATATCGATGCAACATAACGCTATCTATTCACTATCTGTAAAACGATTAAAGATCAAAAAATTGTGAGTATCGATATGAATATTGGCATCAAGATATTAAGTATGATAGCTATATCCGTATATTTATCATTTAGCCTATGCAAAATCAACATGTACAAGTACACCTATATATCGATGACGTTCGTATACAATTTTCTATCAGACATCAGCTAAGTTCTAATGTCGAAAATGATAAATTTTATTAATCTAACTGAAAGTATGATCGGTAAGTATGAAGAAACTGAAGGCAAATGACAAGTCTTGTAATGATTAAACATCATGTCAAGTTATAGATTTTGTTAGCTATCACGAATGCAATATATCATGAATGATAGTCAACTCTGATATAACTCATTTGACACCAATTTCAAGATTTATCAAGATCGATAGCATTGTTAGAAGTAATACCGATGTCATCATCGGTGATGATATTGACATTCACATCGTTATTGTTATCGATATCATTATCGATATTGTTATCGATGTTACTATCGATATTATTATCGATATTTGTATCGATATCGTTATCGATATTATTATCGATATTTTTATCGATATTTTTATCGGTATTATTTTTAGAAATATCGATATTATTGGTATCGGAAAAATACCGATAATATCGATATTATCGTATCGGCATCGATATCGTTTTAACCCTAATGATAAGCATGAATGCCGTAGAAAGGCCGCACAACGATATGAAATTCACACAGTATACTTCGCATTGCAGGCACTATATCCTGGAGACGAGAATTTCTGGTGTGAGACAACCTTGATAATCGCGGACGCTTTGGAGGCAGATTATAGCGTTAAGGGAGGTCGTAAACGTGCAAGATCCGAATTAGTCACTGCCATGAAGCTGTACACACGATTGGAGGATCAGCGTCCCAACAAGGCTGGCATGATCAATATCTGCCGGTCACGGTTCGAAGCTCGACTGGGTGAATTTCAAGCTTCCTCTTCGTTGGCTGTCGAAGCGAACAAGTCCGGACTCCGACAAGCCAGTGAGAACGCGTTGCTCTCCGCTTGTGCAAAGCTCGAGTCCGCTACACACAGACTTCTGGCAGAAGGGGCTCACAGAGAAGCAGCTGGTGTCTGCAGTCGTCTTGCTCGTATCTATGAAGCTCTGGGTACGAAACATCCGGATACAACCAAACGTCATACAATGCTCGTCCAGGCGGTGGGAGCTGCTCAGAGAGCCGTGGAAATCTATGAGTCATGTCTGAGAGATGTTATTTGTCTGACCAGTCTCCAAGATGTGAGTATTCTTTACCAACTTTGTTTGTTAATTCAGAGGTTAATGTTTCGAGAATCGGGCATTCATTCATTCGTTTGCGCACTTTATGAAGATGACTCGCGTGTAACCATGTGAGTTATATATTGAATTTTAGGCTGCAGTCTATAGCAACCCGTAGAAAAAGGTGGATTTACATCTCACTTGAATGCGTCGGCAGAGCATTTGGATGAGCAATTCCCTTCCCGATAATATTTCTCCCGAAATATTTTTTTCAAGGCGCCCATCTTTGTTGCGGTGCTGTGAGATAGCATCAGGTTCGTGCTGGGAATCGAAACCACGACCTTTGTCTGGAAGAGTCAGCACACTAGCCACTGGACTTTCAGACTTTTACAATAGTAGCAGTGAATTTCTATTATTTATCACATAATACGGTGAGATCCATTTGCCCATGATTAATTGTGGAGAGCATCAGGATTATCAGAAACTTAATGTATCTACGAGTAGGTCGGTTGCCTCGACCTACTATCCCCTTGCTGCTAATACGAAGGGTTCTGGGTGGCTATTAGGAGTCGGGTGATGGGATCATCCGCTCCCCGACTTTGCAGGAGCAGTCCATAGGTCTCATGGGTGTTATTGCAAGAGATGTTTTGAATTGTGTTGATGTGGTTTTCAGAGGTGGCACAGGTGAGAAGAATGGGCAGAAGGGCATATTTGGAGCAAACATTCTTGCAAGAAGAATAATTTGTTGGCACGGAGTTGCGAGTGTTCTGCGTCTGCCGTCTGATCGTCCTCACTTGTGAGCTGTTGGCGGAAATGCGTTAATGATTTATTTTATTGGTCTGTGTGCCAGGTATGTCTATTGGTCAGTTCTCGAAGAGGTCGGAGTGAAATGAAGTTAATACCCGACGATAGCTACTCACCATTCAGTATTTTGACTTTTGATGGAGGTTGTGATGCGAAATGCAGCGCTCATGCGCTTGAAGTTCAGGTGATCATATGGGAAGCGGTCATTCATTTTCTATATATTAGAAAATCATTTCAGCTTTGATTTTCACTTTCAGCTTCGGCACGTGACTTCCCCACTCCATCGAGAGACAGCAGAGGCCAAGTTAGAATTGTCCCGCGTGCTACTGCTCCTATTCCAAACGTATGAAGAAGAGGAGCGGGCCCGGAGATTGCGAGAGCAAAGAAAACTCTCTGTGGTACGCGCCGTCGAGGAGCTGATCAACGAGGCTCCGGCATTGACAGAATCAGAGCAGTTATGGATTGATTTGAGTGTCAGAGCTCCTGATACCATCATCACTTATGTTTCCGATGCGCTCTCCCTGTGTTCAGGAATTCCTCGTATGAAGGCCAGGGTAAGTTTGAACAATCCTGCTGCTATTCAATAATTTACTCACGAATTTCAACGAATTTACTTCCAAGGACACGTAAATTAGTGAAATTCAAACACAATCGATATAAGAATCGAGAGTACATGCAAGTTTCGAGAAGATTCATAACATGGAGAACTTATTTGAATTTTAGAATGATCTTGTGAATCGCAAATTGCTTAAGCTAGCCATCTGTCGTCTAGGTCCTTCGAAGCATCACATTGCTTCTGTTCTCTTAAACATACATGAATTTCACCCTACTAGTGTCTTGCAAATCAGTAGTACAATATTAAATTCCTTTCGTACGACAAGAATTAATTTACTTCTTGATCCCACGCACCAGTCAAGCTTTGAGGTCATGCTGCAATGTTTCAGATTACAGATTGCGTAAATGATTGGTTCAACCACGGAATTTGATTTATCTAATTCTGTGTATTAAACTTATCAGAAAAATGCTCAAGGAAATATTAAATGCGAATTCTGCTTGCAATGCAATGGGAACATTGTAGCTTTGGAAAAGTGCACAACTAAAACCACACTTGAATGTAAGAGCATATCAGCATTGAATCTTTCTATCAGCGCATCAGGTGTTATATTGCAAATCCATTAATCATTCATTAGCTTATATTACTCTTCAGATATTGAATTAATGTTCTTTTATTTCTAAATCCATCATTTCAGTGCCTTTACTTGATCGGCAGCTGTCTTCGCATCAAAGGCTTGCATATTTCTCCTGATCCTCCAATGCAATGGGAAGCTTTTGACATGGTAAGAATGAACCTCATTCTTAAAAGTGAATCCTAAAAGTAGTGATTCCGTTTTCCAGGAGGCTACGCGTGTTCGACAGATGGCTACTGACGCTTTGACTGCAAGAACGGAAGGTGAAGGGTCGACAGAAAGAACAACGACAGAGGCAGAAGAAGAGCAATTGTCCCCGACGAAATTGCGGAAAATCATGAAGGAAATGTTAACTGACAAAGTAAGAACAACAACTTAGCGACTGTTGAAATACTATGATGAACGACAGAGTACCAAAGTAATCAATCAGTTCTATTATCAAGCTAAACAAGGAGGCCTGAAGGCATCTGTAACTTTCAGATCTGTTTCATAAGCTGGTGTCGAGTTTACAAGGAATAGTAGCAATCTGATTAAAAGCAACCACACATCTAAATGACTGAAATCAATGAAATTTTTCAAAGCTCAACACTGAAGTATTCATCAGTCACTTCTTCATTCACACATTTTTGAAGCTTCACATGTCAGCTTTCGATGTCAACTAAATATTACCATTTACTTTTTAAGGCGAGGGACGTTGAATTGCCGTTCGAGGAACTTGCACTTATCTTGTCCAAAATCTAGATATCAGTCGATCAAAGATTAAAATATGGATGTTTAAGCATTAATACAATCATTTATTTATTCGAATAAATGTGGATTCTTTCGTTTCAGAATTGTCATGAAATGGCTGTCCAATTCTTCGCTCAGTCTGCCGAAATATTGGGACAAGGTCTGCAGTTATCTCTGAATAAAGGATTTCTGGTAAGTTGACCTGCTATTTTCATTGATATCTGTTATATCCATACTGTCATAGCAATATCACTTATTCCATGGAACTTGATAAGATGCATCTTTGCTTCGAAAAGACAAATGTTCAAATTGTCCTTACTGCACTTGGATTTAATTGATCATCTGAGGACTATTGTGGGCTCCTGAGGACACCTGGTATGGCTGATTTTCCCATTTTTTCTCGAATCATTCTTTTTTAGATAGATTCTCTAAATAAAGATTTAAAAACTTCTGCATCAATACATCGAATCCAATCACTTGAATCCAAGTTTCTATTGTCATTTTGTCATTCTGCTATTCTTTGATTTCAGCGAATTGAATAGCCATTTTACTACTTAGAATTACCCAAAACTTTTCTATTTTTCAAAATCCCCAAACCATGAATGCGAAATTCTCATGCAATACTAACTTATAGAAAGCATCTGTTGTTACGTTGTGTTTGATTTCATCTCCTCAATAACAGATATAATATTAGTTCAAGGTTATATGGGTATGTACTGCATTTGTTCATTACAGGACACAGCCAGAGATTGCAGTCACGGTCTGCTTGAATTGTTCGGACAATACGATGTTGAACTTGCTGCTCAAACTCTTTGTATCTATCAAAACTGTGTCACTGCTGTTCAATTGCGCGAATTACTGTTTGAATCACAACGAGATCCAACTGTCTCTAATCAAGCGGCCCTTTTGAAGCAACTTCGCATCTTAGAAGATGACACAATATCGACGAACATGGCCGAAAGTCCGTTTATGAAGTGTGTGTTAGAGAGCCTCAACAAAAATTCATTGGTAAGTTTGTCAGTGTTGCACTCTTCCATGTTTGTACATTTTAACAGTGCACTTTTTATATAAACCCGAATCAATGCATCTTCTTTAATATAGGTATCATTGCTGTTGGTACCTTCTCAGATGAAACTTGTTCAAAACGGACTTTACTCCACATTCAGTAATTTCCGATTCCTCTCTTTTTAATGATGGACTAATTAGATATATTTTTACATCTTCTAATGCTTCCTTTGCTCTCCGCCATCATTCAGCTCCAGTTAATCGCCAATTACATCATCATGCAAGCTGGAGGAATTCAGTCTCAGTATTAAAGACAACACAGTTCGTGAACTAATCATATTTATCAACTTTTCCAACTGATATAATAATGTTGATGGTGCATTTTCAATATCTGCAACATTGCATAATCACGGCGATGTTATGAAACTTGAGTGTTTCCATTATTTAGCCCGGCATTTATATTTCATGGGAGTTTTTTCTCATTTTGACGAGCATTTTTCAATTTGAATTTCTGCTCTGTGAAAGACCAAATACCGGAAATTCTTCTGTCCTTTTTGATTTGATGATTCAGAATTCCTTTCTGATGTGCTGCAATATTCTATTTCAGAGTTGGAAACTTACTTGTCTCTCCAATAACCTGAATGATCTGCAAAAAGACTTTCCAAATTTCTTCAATTTCGTCATCTTACAACACTCTCACGATAAGAAGCATCTTTATGCCTGCATCTTCGACAAACCGAAACCACAAGGAAAAGTAAAAAATCCAGCAATGCAAGGTAAGTTCAGTTTAGGGATAGGATGTAACAAAACGGAATGCTGGAGTGCTTCAGTAAGTTTTTCATCACCGCATTCATCCTATTCATCCTATCCTCTCAGTAGTACGCTCGGGTAAAGAAATTGTCTTGAAGGGTTATATCTGTGTTCAGGAGCACTCGAGGGTCTCTTCAGCATTCTCCTATGTTCTCCTATGTACATCAGGGGTTCTTAACGTTCAATGTACTTTGCACCAGTTTCCTTAAATGAACAAGTTATGGTCCAGTGTTTTTTTCAATCAAAGTTGTTTCTATGGAATCCATGTGGAGTATTGCATTTGAATGAAATTTGTACCTTGCACTTGGATATTTCAAATGATAAACGCAAAGCCTAAAAGTTTCAAAGTTTATTATTTTCATTAATTTTTCTTAGAGGCTACATTAAAAATCCACAACTTACTCACTTCATGTAAAACTTTTTAAAAAAAGTTCGCATTACGCGATGATATGGATCTGTCACTATCGTGTGACTTCTCCTTCAAGACTTTTTTCTTTCAATAGTTAATAATAAATTTTTAGAAGATATATCACTCAAATTCATGTCCGAATTCCTCATATGTCAGAGCATGCCAATGTCTCTTGCTTCTTCAGCTCCGAATAGAACACAAGTGGTTCGGGTGAGTACAAGTGCTGCTCGTCTTCGAGACCTCATTCAAGCTTGGCATCAACATAAGCTTGATGTAATGACCTTACTGCTGAAACACGAATACCAACGCAGTCTAATCGCGGGACGACAGAAAATGTTAGCGAATATCGACTCTACGGCCACATCACCAACTTTTGGAGCAGCAGGTGGCGAATCTCCAATTAATCCTCAATTCGAAACTCTTGCAGCTGAAATCGCCGTGGATGTCAGCAAATTGCAAGTGAGTTCAATGTCTTCAGCAAGTGCTTGGGAGATGATATCATTTGTTGAGAAATCTCAGCTTACAATTCCAGAATGTCTGTTGCTCGACATGTAGTCACTATAGTTTCAGGGAAGCTTAGGGATTGAAGGTTAGATAGCAATTTGGATGCAGTTACCTTATTTCACAAAATCGTCATGAAGTAACCAAACAATGTTGTAGAGAAAAAGTACCACAAAGTTAATCGAGGTCATTTTTTCATCGCACAGTTTGATGACACAATTAGATATCTAGCAATTTCTTGGCAATTCGAAGTCATTATATTGCAAATTACCTTTTGTGTACACAATACTGGATTCTCTGATTTGATGTGCATTTAGAGCCTCAAATTTGTCAACAAGTTTCTTGATCGTGCACGAGCTGCAATTCTAAATTTGGACCTGAGGACATTCCATCCCAAAGTTTTAGATTTAATACTTAATGACAGAAAGTAAGGAAAATCCAATTTTTACTTTGTTTTCCGTGATCCTATCTGACAAGAGAATCCGGTAGAACTCGGCAGACGAGCAGATTCGTAATTGTCAGAGGGTGAACTTTAGTCTGTGAAGGCTTTGTTTTCGGCTTCGGTCTTCGCAGAAACTCGCTCTGACTGTCGGACTAAGAGTGTTTTCGTTGCACGGGATAACAAAGATTTACTAATTTAGAGCTGCAACTCGTGCAGGATCAAAAAATTTCTTGTCAATTTTGGATGCTTTTGACATGAAATCATATGCCAGGTGTGCACAAAAGGAGTTTGTATGACAGCTGTTTATACCATGGAGAACTTTATTCTGATAGACTTGCAGCTTTGTCTAAACATCGGCAATCAGAATTAGTTTCGCGTGCACATTGAGGAGACCAGGCGGAACATCTCGGTATTGAAGTACGCTTTCTTTAACTTCGACTTAACGACATCGATGAGCTTTGCGGCACTTTTCCTGCACAAGATGACGACTAGAGCTGAATGCTTTTCATGATCAAACAGTAAATACCTCACGGCATTTTAGGTAGTGTACAATGAAACTGCTACGATTTTTCAATAATTTACCCCAACTTCTGGTATAATGGAATTTGCATTCATTCTCATTTGACAATTTTATGTAGTATATTAATTCAATTTGAATAGTGCAAATCATTTTATTATTCCTTTTTACATTTTGCATTTGAAATGTTTAAATAATATCTTATTTCTCATGCATACACCGCACACAGTACCGATATAGCAAACAATATGATGTCTGCGATCTTAGCAATATTTAGTCGCACGTCACTCTGGAATTGTATAGATGGTTTGCATTAAGGTCTGTTCCGGAGTTGTAAAGAAATTATTTCTTTTTCGCTGTGGCCGAATAAGTGAGATGCTGAAAGGAAATCATATTTAATCACTTAAGTTGCATATTTCGTGTCGAAGTAAGTAATAACATTGAAATATCAATATCTTATCATTTATTTTGGGTAGATGTAATTGAGGAAAGTAGGAAGAGACGCATCTGCTTTTAGGAAGCAGATTCTATCTTCCATACCTGGGTCTTTAATACTGAGCCAGTGCATCCTTAAGAACTTACTCTGAGTTTGTCTCATCTTTGGCTTTGAATTCTCGTAAATTCCGATTGCTCGCACAGCCATGCTGTGCGCTCTTAATGACGTCAGACCCCTTGTTGAGTCCAAAACGAATTCAATAATAATAATAAAACAAGAACAGCAATTTCGACACTTTCATTATCTTAATTCCAATATTTTCCAGTGTGACTTCTCACAGCTGCTGAATGATTTGTCCCTCTATCTTGAGCCAATTCTTATCAAGTTCAGGGAAATATATCGTCCGCCGACCGCATTGAGCGGTAGCACAGGAGGACGAAGGAAAGCGGAGCCGGATCCATCGACACTCGAACCAAGCGAGTATATAGTCCTCTTGATGGACAACGCGCTCTCTGAACTACCGCTGGAAGCTCTGAAACCTCTGCATGCAGATTCCCTGTGTTCCCTGACCAGAGATTTCAGCATGCAGCTTCTGCATCATCGTCTGACGTCTCATGGAGGCAGTGGGGCAGAAGATGGAGCGGAAGACGCGGCGGTTGACAAGAAGAAAGCTGCCAATGATAAGAATAAGCCTCCACCAAGAATTCCCGGACTGCGTGACGCAGGGAAGAAGCAATCCAAAATCATTCCTTTGAATAGGACGGTAAGTATGGATGACTATTTGAAGCTCTTTAAAATTCTAACGGGCAAAGGAACAGCTCTTGTATTAAGCTAAGCAATCTGGTTGAAAAATTTCTCAATGGACGGCTATCTTTGAAAATGAGTCAAGTTCGCTTCAAATGAGAAAACTAAGCAAAAAGCAAAACTTCAGTATTTCAATATTGATTCTTCATTTTCAAGAATCTTCAAAACCTATTTCAAACATTCCCTAACGTTTTCTGCCGAGTTGATGCAGATCACTTCATTTTTCCATTTAATATCTTGCATGTATGAAATGCTACAACAGTCGCTTTTATCAACCCTTTGTATTCCGTTTCAAATATATTATTATGCATGTAGAACGCATTATCTTATGCAGCGAATAATGAGATGTTGCGGTTTAAAAATTGACTTTTCCATCATGTTGACAACTGAATTTTTGACTTCATTCTCTGCGGAAATTCTGTTAGGCAATCGAATATCTCATTGGAAATTCTGATTTATCCATAACAGCATGTCGAATGTGCTTCAGAGTGAGTCAATATTCCAACATTTTTCTAACCGATTATCATTCGTTTGTTATCATTTTCATGACCATGCCGATAAAGTTGCTGCGTCCTGCGGTGTCGTAAATGAGTTGCTAGATTTTACTTGAATTTATTATATATACCACTTGTATTTTCTTTTTTACATAATACAGCTTGGAAAGAAGAGATCAGTAAGTTGTATGTAATCATATCAGATCATCAGCGAGTGCTTTTATACTTGAAGTTTTTTGCCAATATTTAGTTCTGTGTTAAAACCGTGGTTTATCCAGAGTTTAGTTATTTGTTTAAAGCAATAGAGTGGTCCAATCTGTTTAGACTTTGTGATCATTGTATAGATGTTAGTGTTAGAATGATCATCCATCCGTGTGTATTGTGTGACAGTTGTTTCTTTGAAATCATTTGAGGATATGTATTTGTCATAGCTCAGTTTATGTACTCGTATGACATCCATTTGTGAAATATCCCATTGCAAAGTTTGTGCACTTCCGTTTCATCTTAGCGCAAAAATGCCAATATCTTCTGTCATTCGGTAAATCCACAATGATTAAATAAAAGGCAGGAATTTCATTATGCTTTCGTATCAGATAATCACTGTACGACCATTCTATGGCTTTAGGTCTATTTGAAAATTATGATAAACAATTATTGTTGTCTTTATTTGTGGCTGAAAAGTGTATGTCTGCTAAAGGATCTTTTATTGTTAGAAACGTGATGGTAGAAATTCAGTAGAAAAAGTAGAAGGGTATTCTAAGGTCGGACAATTACAAAAATCCCTGCAAGTGGTCCGATCTTCATCACATCGCCTTAAAATCTGAAAGAACCAAAGCCAGAAGTGATGTATAAGCGATTTTCGAGAATCAACGTTATCTAATTAGACATTTTTTCATTAAAAGCTAATTGCAATGATATATTGGCATTTGTGCGTTAAGTTAACAATATAATCATTTTTATGCAGAGGTTCGAGTCAGGGTGGCCGCATATACTCGAAATTCGTGTTTATATACGAATATATACGAATTTGGTATTGAGTTCCCGAATATACATACACGATTATGCGCAAAATCTATGCAATGCGAAATTCAAAAACAGTAAGTGCATGTAGTTGGAAGAAGCAGAAACTGTACTTAATTGGTTTTAATTATGCTAGTATATTTTATGATTTCATGAAAAGGTGGAATACACTTGGGTAAATTCTTAACACAGTAAATGTTGTCTACTTTTCAGGGTAGTGGTTATTGCCTTCGTTTTTCAGGACGGATATTTCAAAGTCGCTATCAATTGTCCTCACAGAATGCGATTTTAAAATATTCGTCCTGAAATAAGAAATAGATGGAAATGTACGGTGTAACTTGACGCAATTCAAATTCAAATACAGCGACATTAATCGGAAAGCAATAAACGTAGACAATTAACGTAGACGTAAGAGGACAGCCGGACACAGAATATTCTAATGGAATCAAATTATAGGGAATGATGAAACATGATGCATTCAATTTAAGTTGTAGGATATCAGCTAAGTTCATTTACATCTTCTAACTTGGGTTAGCTGCATTTTGTAGTGTTTACAGAAAGCTTATGCGAGAATCGTTTTGGGGTATCCATAACTTGGTATTCCGAAACGTGAGTGAAATTTAGGAATAAAGCCAAAGGAAATTACATAACAAATAAATTCATGCATCTTATTGATTAATGTACACTGTATGTATATCATGTGACAATAAAAAGAACATAATGCGTGCCATGAAAAACATGATAATACATGAGCTATTGTATACAGAAGGTGGAAAAAGAAGAAAAGGGCGGTCGAACTTTCTCTGAAAAGACATTTACTGCATTTGTATATCTTTGTTTAACCTTAACAGTTTTTATAAATGGATGTCAATAAAAAAACTCGTTCCTTGATTCTTTCTAACGAGTTATGTTACAGAAACTTACTTGACGCTGGTATTATGTGATTTTATTAATATTATACACTTTTGTTGAATAGCGCGGATACACGAATTTACACGACTTTTTCAAGAATTTTATGCGGCCACCCTGTCGAGTAGCTCAGTCATATTTCCTCCTTGTTTTGTCTAACAAATAATCTTTACATGTTTACTCTACATTGCATGTAGAGAAAATGTCATCATTGCATTCATATGCAACTACGATTTCATTTATGAGAAACCTCCGTTTGGGCCCAAGTCAGGGATTGCAAATCGATTTTTCTCCATTTTTTTCGAGCTCATGCTTCATATAATTAAATCAAACCGTTCCACTTCGTTGACTATCAAAGGCATCATAAAGTTTTGGAATTGCCTGATTTCTGACTAAAGTCACACGCGCTGCATAATTGCAATAAAATAATCATGAAATGCTAGAATTCCGTAATTATCAATGGTACATACACTCCTCGATTAAAGAGTTCGTATTTCTCGTTGCAATTGTCATTATTGCTGCATCTATCCTTTTAGACAGTGTAGGGATCGCCAGGAACGTTCCTGAAAGGAGCAGCTGTGGCTGGGACAGGAAAAGCTATACTGCTGTTTATTTCTAAAATAATTCGCTTTGAAGGTTTAAGGATGTCCCATTCTCAGCTAAATTAGATAGGCACTTATCCTTCAAACCTTGGTTGAAACGATGTTTCTTCACAAGATTTCATTGAATCAGTAAATGTATTGAATGTAATTAATTGTCAATAATGTATCATCAAATCTCAATAATTACTACGAGCTTTCATCCTGAACAAAGAATTTTTTATTTACATATGTGTTGATACATGTCATGCATTATCTGCAAATCGTCGCACTATAGAATGAGCTAACATCCACAGGTTAATCTATCCAGAAGATTAATTCACATCAATGAATGTCATTGATATTAAGGACAAAGGCATACGAAATTGCTTCATAAGTATGTAATCTCCTTCGAATTTCAGGAGATATTGCCTTGTTTATTCTTTAAAATTCAAAAATCATGATTATCTCCTTCTATATCTGTGATATGAATCCGATGCAATCCCTGGTTTAATCATCAATGAAGTTAGCAGAATTATTTTTGCTGTTTTTTCCAGCTTATCTTAGTGACCAATGAATTTGTGCTTTTGAGATTCCTTTTTGTCTTCAGCCAAAGATAATTTTCTTGATTTCTATGTTCTTATAGGGCGATGTCTTTGGCATTTTGTGACAAACAGTTCATCAATAGTTAGAAAATACACAAGTACCGAAATAGTTGAAGAGAGAAAGTGCTGTCAAATGCGGTGTTTTCTCTTGCTAAGTTTTCGGCTTTCTTATCTCCCTTGTACCCTCCATCGAGCATTATTTGCTTTTCTAGGCTGCTGGTGGCCCTCATGATGTGTTTCACATAGCTTCTACCTTGAAATTCCAGCGTAAAGGAAAATACTTGGCTTCATGTGCGCTAGAATTGCAGCGTTTCTGATTCTCGCCGTCCATGGTATCCTCAACATGGCGTTTCCAACACCAGCATTCAAATCACTGCCTTCAGATCAGTTTTCTTTTAAGTTCGGCTTTAGCATCCATATTTGATGATAGAGAAGCTAATGCTTCCATTAGTCGCCTGCTTGTTCCAATCGCGATGTCTTTTCCTTTCCGTATCATCTAAGGCAGCAGTTTTTCATCATCTTAAGGGCAGCATAGTTCATCGTATTGTCTCAAGAGTGCAGTTATTTCTGGCAGTGTTTACATGCAGGTCACTAAAATGCGCTTGTTAGGGCTTCAAAACTTCTGATGGATCATGCACATGTAGGTGAGAATTTTGCGCTTAGAATTGTCGCGCAAAATGCTCAGTGTTGGCATTTGTCTCATTACTTTTAGCTTTTGAGAAACTTCATCATTTTTCGACTGAACAATTTTTGAAGCTTGCTAAAGCGTTTAAATTCGATTATCAAATACGTAAATATAAAATAACCTCGCCACAAGATTGATGTGATAAATGAAATGCATGTATTCACTACGCTTCGGTTCAAAAGAAGCTTTCATTTACTGCTTCATTCACTTAATGAGAATGTAAGCAGCGTCATGGTATTCGAAATTCAGCAATAGCACGCGTCGAAAAGAATATAGTACGCAAAATGTTTCTTTGGTTTTGCTTGAATAAATCCATTCTTTAAAAATACTTGCCATACATAAATACCAATAATTACGCGAAAATGAAGTGTATTAAAACGTTTACATGCCCACTCAATACAATTAGCATTAATTGAGGAGAAAATGGGGGCGCAAGTTTCCTTGACACTCATGTGCTCCTCGTGTCATATCTAGGCTGGTCAGTGACTTGGTGTGCCGATCATCATAAAAGGTTGTACGTCATCATAAATGTACCGAGAAGGGGAAGATTTCGCCGCGTTTTGTTACAGTGACCAGACATTCTTCTAACATTCCTTCGGTTCAAAGCCACAGATACACATGCAAGCTAAAGATGAGCGATCCTACCCGACCCGAACCCGAATGCTCGGGTTCGGGTAGAGTAGTTAAAAAGTCGGGTCAAGGCGGGTAGGATTATCTCCTTTATCTAAAACCCGAAATAACCCGAACTCGGGTTTTTTCGGGTTAGAGCATACAAATCTGAAGAATGTTTAGAACTTTAAAAAATATTTTCTGTGAAATTAGTACTGTTTCATGTGTACCTGTAGTTTAATGAAGTTTTTCAAGAAATTGTGGCTTATCACATTATTCTCATTGTGAATTATTGATCTAATAAAATACTTTGCGCTACATATTTTACTTCTGAAACAACGAAATATCATTATCAAATTAATTGAATCTGTTCTTGTGGTCTCTGAAGTCCTCATTCTCATAATGACATGTAGATCGTGGCTCGCAGGATGGACGGAAAGAAATGAAATTTAATTTGAGATAAGTTTTACATAGGAACGTAAGCTTAACTATACATCAAATATTATATAATTGAAATTTTAGCATCTATCTGCAGAATAATGTTGTTAGCCTACATGTAGTGATGCAGTTCAGCTGCTCGGACCTTGACATCTTCATTAACATTGAGAGTCAAAGTGTCTCAATCAGAGTTTTGAAGGAATATGCTGCTACACCTATAATATATATCACGAAGTAGTCGATTTTTTTGTAAAGATCCCGAATTTTGTCATGTGTTGTAGGTTATATTAATTTCGTGGGTAATTATGCTACTTATTTAGTATTTGCTTGAATACTTTATTAGCCTACAGAAAATAATGTGCTAACTACTACGCATTTTAATAAAATACTAAAATAATACTACTAAGAAGTTAGACTACCGCCCGGTATCACATTAGGATCAAGCATTAGCTTTATATATAGAAATGTTTCTGATTTTTCGAATATAATCAGGTAGGGTTCGGATCGGGTCGGGCTCTGGCACTCTTTGTCGGGTTCGGGTCAGACATTTGTACCCGACCGACATCGGGTTCGGGGTCGGGTTCTGGAACTTTTTGACGGGTTTGGGTTGAAATTTTGTTCGACTCGGGTATCCGAATTTTGGGAACCCGACCCGACGCTAATCTTTAATGCAAGCCATCATCTCTCTGTTTCAGGTCCCAAATGGTATTAATCCTATTGACACCAGCCACTTCCGTTACATCGTCGATCCACATCTTGACTGCGCAGAAACAGAAGAGTGCCAGCCCATAGAG
The DNA here is from genome assembly GCA_907163375.1 of Prostheceraeus crozeri. Classification (NCBI taxonomy): domain Eukaryota; kingdom Metazoa; phylum Platyhelminthes; order Polycladida; family Euryleptidae; genus Prostheceraeus; species Prostheceraeus crozeri. Next base: position 15,893 of record CAJQUW010011646.1, on the reverse strand, counting down.
CAGTTTACAAAGATCGTGGAAAAAGCGGAACGTGTTCAGCAATTTACACCTCGATGGTTGGGTGTTTACGGCAATGAACATTCTCCATCTGTTGGTGAATATGAGGTTTACTTGCGTGAAGGCGTAGGCATGATATATTACGGCATGGAGCGCTTCCTTGCACAGCTTCCTCCATACAAGGTGGTTAATCTAAACATTCCAGGTGAGTTTTATGAGGGAGGCACAGTGTTTGAAAAGATAATTAATTACCTTTGAAATCCCTGTTCTCAAAGCTTACATGGCTTAAAATTAGAAAACTGCATCATTAGTGATCCCCTGGCTTGAGGTTTGACAACACATGTTGAGAGCAATTGGGTAGGAAGGACTTGTAACCTTACGTCAGAATTCAGCCTTTATATTTCAGGCCTTAGAATTCAGGTCTTTATAGTTTTGTTTCCATTTTATGAATTCTGTAGTAATAATGGCTGGTGGCCTCTTCCATAAAGTGTTCTCTTGGCTTTGAGTCTTACAATATTATTTGCTGATGCAAATTGTTCCTTATGTACTCGACTATACGAAATAGTCAGTGTTTGTAAATTCTATATTCCTTGATCAAATATTTCATTGTAAAGTACTCTGATAAATCCATTCTAAATTCTAGATTGCCAATTTGTTGGACTCTTCGATCTGTCTCAAACCAGCAAAAGTTTCTTGCGTCAAAGTAAAATTGATGTTGTGAAAAAGTGAGTTTCCTGATGAATTAAACATCTTCAAATTATTCAAGACATATTTCACTCATTTTCAGTCATTTGGATTTGAGATTGGAGAAACCTGTGGAGAGTGCACAACTTCTTACACTTGCAGGCGTGAAAAGTATAATGATGAATCAATGGCACGTCACACTGAAAGATAATTCAGAAAAGCTTGAAAGCATTTTGGCAGGTAAGTTCATCAGTTTTAGAGACTTGCCGATTAGCAACACGATTTGTCGATAATCAGCATTGGACTGATTGAAACATTATCTCAGGCAATTGATTTTCTGGCTAAGAGCTTGATGCATAGGTTATAAATGTTAACAAAACCGTTCGTGTCATTTGAAATTCTCTTTTGAGGCTTCTTCAGAGACAGTTTAGCGAGACCATTTTGTACGAGAGACATGTTGACTTGATACCTTTGCATACTACAGTTAGTTTTGACTTTTACGTTTGTAGGCTATTATGAACCTAGAAATGCAATATGAATCTATGAACCAAAGCGTCTACCGGCTTCTCAATTTATATTGCATTACAATGCACAACCTAATATTGAGTATTATTCATTGAAAAATGTTTATGCTTTATTTTTATCGTGCTTTTTTTATTGAGATAAATATATTTGATTTGAACAAAGGAAAAACCTTCGAATATTTAAAATGGATGGTAGAGGTTGTATATAAAGCAAAAGAAAGGAAAAATTACGTTTTAGCAAGCAAAATCCCAAGGCACAGCTGTGGCATTGCCAACTTGGATTACATAAACAGGTACATGTAGGCATATTTTTTTATTATTTCGTAACAGGAAATATTCCTTAAGTATGAAAATAGTAAGAACAACGTGGAATATTTATTGGCCAGTCATCTTATTTTTTAAGATTTGAAAGAGCCAAGTAAATTGGTAGAATTTTTCTATAATTGCTAATTAGTGCAATATATTTCTGCTACTATCCGAAATTTGCTTGTCACCAACATCTCGCTATTTAACACTGTTTCTGTGCGGTCGCCCCACTGAGTCAGTACTATATATCCTCTCGGTCACAGTGTCTTTTCGTAAACAGTATCTTTCAATGCATAGCTGTGAGTAACATCATATATCCAAAAATATTTTATACCAAGCTTATCGGATTTGGTTAGCATAGGCCATCGTTTAAATTCAAGTATCCCATGAATTTCCATCAATAACAATGGTCAAAGTTTACATTGAAATGGTAGCAGAACTTCGTTTTAAGCTCATTGACAATCCGGCATAGGGCTAGAGAGTCTTTCTTCAATCTTGACAACAATTGTTATCCTTACGAAACGTTTACGTTGCTTCACTACAAGCAAGATGACCATATCCATAATCATTGAACAGCTAGAGCATTTCAATAATGCGCTTTATAAATTATGATTAGCACCTTTATATAGGACAATAATTAAATCTGCAAGTGCTTCGATTTCGTGAGGAGAAATATCATTACACACTTTTGTTTCTTGCAATTTCTTGTTTCAATATGGAACTTAATCGCAGCATACGTTTGCCTATTTGTAAGGCCTCAGCCACACTGAAAACAAAGCAAACACGAGCGTATCGAGCAAACGTATGTCCGTAAGGCATTAATCGCTCTGGTTTGCTTTGCTCGCAGTGTGGCAGTCTACAACTGCTTTAATGATGACTTTATATTTGCTGCAAAACGCTTTGCTCGGAAACGCTTGGAAAGGCTCGCAATGTGGCTGAAGCCTAAGCCTATTCCTCTTCGTTAGCGTCACCGCCACATGATATGATTGTTAATCATGCAGACAGCATCAATGAATTAGTCGTCGCAGTCACTGCCGCAATCTTCATCGTCGTTGGATCATGTCACAACCATCGGAATCGCTATTCAAAATGTCAGTCAAATCCCGTTTTTTGTCTTCAGAAATATCTATAGAAGAGAAAACTATGTTGTCTCATGGCCACGTCTCTGTTCTTTACGGTGAGATACAACTGTACTGCACAATCTGGGTTAACAGTTGACACATAATACGCTAGATTACAGTTCAGCTCATACGTCATCAATACTGTCCAAACAAGTCGCTTAACTAGAAACGCGTAACATAAAATTCACAAGAGAAATGTGTACTAGTAAAATCGATAAAAGGTAATATACAAAAACTGAAAATATGTATAAGAGAATAAACTTTAAATACATAGACTAAAGGAAAACTGAAAGTTACAATAAAGACCAAGGCAAAGTGAAGCAAAAGTCAGCACAGTTTCAACAGAAGCCAGAAATTCTTACACATATTTTCAGTTTTTGTATATTACCTTTTATCGATATTACTAGTACACATTTCTCTTGTGAATTTTATGTTACGCGTTTCTAGTTAAGCGACTTGTTTGGACAGTATTGATGACGTATGAACTGAACTGTAATCTAGCGTTTTATGTATCAACTGTTAACCCAGATTGTACAGTACTGTTGTATCTCACAGTAGAGAACAGAGACGTGGCCATGAGACAACATAGTATTCTCTTCTATGCATTCCTTTATAAAGTTGCGCCAACATGTAATTTATTCAGAAATATCGCCAAATAGACCTGCAAGATGCAAACTGCTGGTTTTGCTTTTCGTAACATGATCAGTAGACAACAATTTTTGAGGAAGTCTGAAAAGGTCTCTTATGAGAAAATCAATGCGTCTACGCTGCCGTCATTGAATTGTGAGGCTATGTATCGTCTTCACAAGTTACGACCACAGCATTCATCGAAGACAACAGTTTTGTGTGAACATTCAACTCACAATTCGCTCCAACATTATCACGTGATGAAAGCCAACACTTGAAATTTGGATTAGGAAACTTACTTCAATTCAATTAACTCAAAGTACGCTAGAGTGATAATAGTTTATGGACACTACCACAATCAAATTCAAACCTTCATGAAACTTTAAGCATAGCACAGGCTACTTACACAGATGCAAGCGTAGAATCAGCTATGAAATCATAAAAACTTTAACGACGAACTTTTCAGTTTTTCTACATTGACGCATATTCCGTTGTAGTTTTGAAATTATACACCTACGCAGCTGCCGATATTTTAATATCTTGTCACTTCAACATAGGTAGGCTCAAAGGCCTTCTCATTTTATCTTAGTAAAATCGTGTAAGTATATCTAGTTAAGCTTCCTTCTGTGTTAGGATTGAATAAGAAAAATAGTTTTAAAAAAGTTAAAACCGTTTACAAATTTTGGAGGACTTGTGAATACAACCTACATGATTTCTGAAAATAAAGGTTTCAATAAACATTATAGTCCTACAATTATCTAAATCGCATGAATATACTCAATGAATGATTTTTAACCAAGATGTGAATATGTTTTGGCTATTTTAGTATTTCAACCTTTCAACAGCTCCGTTTGACCGATGCTAATAATACCATGTGATAATTGGGGTCATGTATGACCCCAAACATAGACCATTCGCAGTGATTATTTTCGGTTTAACATAAACTCTTCAAATCAAATCAAAAAGCACCTTGTTATTGGTCTTAAGATTGACAAATTCACCGATGCTGAACTTTCAACTATGATTCATATTGATTTTACATGCTTTTAAAAACACCTGTGATCAACGAACCGTTAAAGATGCCCTAAGCTTGTATAATAGCTTTGTTGTAGCATGATAAACGAAGAAATTGAAATTCCATCATGGAAATCTAGATGAAAACCACAGAACTTGTGCTCAGCAAAACAGTGCAAGCATAATAACTTACTATTGTTATGAAGAAGTAGATTTTGAAAATGATTTCCATGTTTTATGCGTTAAGGTCGTATCCGCCAATCGATTTTCTTATTAATCATGTTTACCCTCAGTGAGAAATAGAGCTTGATTTTCTGCATATTTCTGTATGTATTAATTAGATTCGGTGGCAACGGAAATTTGCAAGAATTACTTGTGGGCTCTTTCCTTACAACGTGTAGAGTAGACTGCTTCTGCATGATAGAAATGTTTTTCTGTTTCGAATCGCTGACTTTTCATAATAAAACTACTTGTGGGAACGGAATGGGCGATATCTTCTACTAGAATGCCTGAACAATTATTTTATCCTGAACTACAGTTTACCCTTAGCGTGAACATGTGCATGAATTTTTTGCTTCTTTGGAAAGGGATGACCTACAAATCAATTTCCGATTACATAGATGATGCGACCTGAATCTCTGGCAGACCATGAAACGTATGCATGTTCATTTTCAGATATTCTGGAAGGAGGGAAAACACTCGGACAAGCTCTGACGTATCTTCTTTTGCCTCATCGTCGGCCCAAGGTGGCTGTGGAAGAAGAGGTTTCTTCAAACAAAGATGGAGAAGGTGATGAAAAGGGTGATACCGAGTCATCACAGGGAAAAGAGCAGAAACAAGCAGAGCAGAAGAACGATGACGCTGAAAAACAAAAGGAACTGGAAGAAAGTAGACGGGAAAATTATTGTTCAGTTATGTATGGTTTACCCAATGCAATGGTGACACTTCTGAGCTAGACATTGATTTCACTTGGACTATTTTATTACTTCAGATTTTATATCGTTCAATTCATTAGTATTTTCTAAATAAAGCTTACCTGTGATAACAATGAGGTTGTAATCTATCTTATTTGATAAATGATGAGACACACTGGAAGTCCACAGTCTGTTATTTACCGCAAGTAGCACGAGCAGCGGCCACCAGCGATTAAGCACATGCAATACCATATACTATATCACCAATTAAGTGCATTGTAATACCCTCTACTACATCAAAGCACAATTATTTTTCGGGGAAATATTCTGACCAATTCCAAGGGCCAATGCATGATTGTGAAGATACTTTCCATTACATCCAATCTGTCGAAGCACAAGCGAAAAACATTAGGAAATAGTTGCTAGTATATGCTCAAACCAAAAGTTAGTTTATTGTATTTTATCCATTATTGCATTCCATTAAGTTGAAATTTCGTCAGTTATCCGGTTGGTTGAGTTGCTGGAACATTCTACCCCATCACACTGGCCTCAAAATGTATCTATCAAAATGTGAGGCATGTAGTCAAAATTGCTTGGATAAGCTGAACTCGAATATCAAGAAATCTAGACATCCTAGGATCTCCTATTGGAAGCAATGAATTCTGCTCTTCCTTTATTGCCAAGAAGATCGACAAAGCTGGGGAACTTCTGAACGCTTTAACAGCACTTCACAATCCCCAAATTGCTCTCGCCATTCTGAGAAGTTGTTCTGGGTTCTGTCGTCTTGTCCATGTAGCAAGAACAACTCCGGTCGAACAAGCAATTGGTGCACTAAGAAAATTCGACGAAAATATGAGGTGAACGTTACAAGAATGTACGTCAATAGAAGGTACAGAGACGGCCTGGAAGCAAACTGAATTGTCCTTGCTCAATTGTCTTGGGTTGCGATCACTTGAACACCATGCTGGCGCAGCATATCTCGCATCTTATTGCAATAGTACGAGTAAGCCTATGCAGACCACATCAGCACAAAATTATTTGCGGAATGCCATGGAACATTTCAACTCATGCGTCACACTTGCTGAGAATTTGGATTTCAATAAAATCAACGATCAAAAGCTTCGAAAGCATATACTCTGCAAAGATTGATGATGAATCCAAGCGAACATTACTAGTTAACGCCACAGCGGCAACAACAGCACGAATGGAAAATATCTCAGCCCCATATGCCGCAGATTGGTTAAGAGTGGTTCGATCAACTGGTCTCGGTCTAGTACTAGAACCAAACGAGATGTCAATAGCCTTAAAGTGGTGGCTTGGCTTGGAGCAAAATGAGGCAATTGAATGTCCATATCACCCTTCGGTTCTTCTAGACCCATATGGACAATATGCTCTGACCTGCAACAAAGGAGGAGATGTAGTGACACTGTACAGAAGCTTACGAAGCATCCTTTACGTCTTGTAGACGTGATTTATTACGACTCCAACTCGAGAGGGGTAAAGGACTTGGTCAGCTTAATCCGGAGACGCGTCCAGCTGACTTATGCATACCTGGTTGCTCTCTCGGTAAGCCAGCGGCCGTGGATGTGACTGTTGCGCACCCGCTCAACCACACAAATATAACAGGAGCGAGCCTAGCAGTCCAACATGTGACAGCCACAGCTGCGGACAGAAAGCGGAGCAATAATGCAGAAAAATGTCGCGAGCTGGGATGGATGTATCTCCCATTTGTTCTAACAGTATATGGTCCCCTTGGAGACGAAGTCACCCATTTTATCACTCGCCTTAGTCGCAGATTGTCGACACTAACGGGAGCGGCACTAAGATATGCAGCATTATCTATACGTGACAATACTTCCATCTCACTTGTTTGGGTAAATGCGCAGGCCCTCATCAAGCGAAATGCTGCCTCTGTTAGCCGATGAGAGATCGAACAATCGGTCGGAACCTTTCCTTGACGGGTTTTTGTTTTAATAAACCTAAGAACCTAGCCTTTCTAAGATTTTTCAGCTTTTCATCACCTTTTAGAATATTGCTGTTAACTTTCATGCATGTTATTCGAAAAATCGATTTTTTAGGTTGAAAATTGAAAAACAAATGAACATTGCAGCATCTCGACGAGACCATTGAGATTTGCCTTACGTGGTCAAATAAATTTATGTGCTCGTGTCATGCAAAACTGTCAGCTTCTGAGCAGGTAAATTTGCAATAACTTTGGACAGAAATTGGATATGTTTATATAGGAAAAGTGCAATGGATTGTGCACCTGCTATTACTGCTTCGCAAAACTTACTTCGCTAAATTTCGCCAATCAACCTCAAGAGTTGGTTTGATAATTAGGCCCTACAATTTAAGATCTATGCATGCAACTCAATTCAAAATAGTGTAATTATGAACAAATTATACATTATGTTGAAATTTTTTTATATATTACATAGATCCAGAAATTGCAGTATTTAAGCCGTATCTCGTCTGAAGGCGGTTGGCTAATGTAGAGATAAAGTTACTCTTGAGCAGGGTTTCGGAGCCGTTGGTCAGTCGTGAAAACTGTGCCCTACCTTGCTACGGATAGGTACTGGATAGGTACATGTAAAGTTTAGTGTATCAAATAGGTACATGGATAGGTACTGTAATGTTTAGTGTTTATCTAATAGAACTTGGATAGGTTACATGGTATAGGGTACTGTATACTTTCGTTATCGATAGGCCGTGGATAGGTACATGTTATAAATTCAGTGTTATGTAATAGAACTTGTATGAGATCTGTTTACTGGATAGGTACATTGTGTTTGGTTACACTCGTTGGAGTACACTGTGTTGGGAACGTTTATGATCGAACTTGTGTGGTTTGGTTCTGAAGCACTTGGGTACTTACCGATAGACGTCCGTTGTGTTGATTTTGAGATGGGTTTGCTCAATGCGACTATTTGTGACATTATTTTTAAATGTAGCACTCTTTAGATGTGAAACTTTACGTGCAGGTTATGGGATTTAGTTGCTCCCCCAATAAGACAACAATTCCAGAACTATGTTGTAAAATGAATAAGACAAGAGATTTACAAGTAAGTTTAATTTAAGCGTGAAAAATAAATGACGGGTGCAAATCACGTCCCTCAGGCGACTCCATGATCTTCAAGAAGTCATCACACCACTCATGGAATGTCGGATTTTTACTAAAGTCATGGTCACACTCGTGTACCGGACACTTCACCGGTAGTCCATTCCGCCTTTGAAGTGCAGAGACAGTCAAGGTCTTCCACAGGGCCACTTTGCAGCCGCAAGACAGATGCATGGTCATGTCCAACTGACCTCCCATAATGACTTGGCTGTCATTTTGAAAATAAAATAGTGGTTTTGAGGACATGCTTCTTGTTATGGAACGTTGAGGATAAGTACTTAACAGTTTGGAACAATGTCATCCTTTATATAGTTATATATATTCTTTAGGGAAGTTCGGTACCTCTCTGATTGGCTGTTAGGATTTCCTTTGTTTAAAAAGTATATAAGTCCGAGGTTTGTACCAATTCTTATCAAAGGTTCTAATCCTCACGTTTACAAGTTACAATTATTTTAAATCTACAAGTCATAATGGATCGCAAACAGAAAGCCGCAGTTGAGAACGGTACTGCTGATCGTACCACTTCGCCAGTGGAACGTACCAGTACACCTCCCCAATCTCCGATGGAGCGATCGACAACACCAAACGAGCCGGTGGTGTTCACCCAAGCCCCTGCATCGCCCGACTACTCGAGTGATGAAGATAGTGACGTATCAATCGAGACGATGCGTCACATGAATAAGAAGTCCATGCGAACGCCACTTTATGGACGGGTCACGGTCAAAAGTCAAGCATCGCCCGAAAAAGTATCCACGCCAAACCGGGTGTTCATGAGGATGGAAGTCCGAACGAGCGGAACCTCAATACCGCTCTCGAATTTATCGGTCATCGGACCTTGACACACCACCGTCGCTGTCCCCCTGTGCGCCAAGAAGACCAGGATCAGTGCAAGTGGACTTGAAAAAAACTTGTACCCCTTTCCTTGCCTTGATGACATTTAGTGTGTTTTTTTTCTTAATCTTTATTTATATTCATTTGTATATATTGAACAGACTTGTTTTATCATTTACTAAGCGGTCTTCATTTAAGGTCGAATGGAAAGGGGAAATAAACTATATCCAAATAATGTGTTCAATACTGGAATTGACCAAAATCAAGTTATGAGACTTCAACTTGAACTAAATCGAACATATAATTTTAAAGAAAAGTTATGTTTTGGTCAATTTTAAAATGCTTGTAGCAGTCCAGGATGATATCAACATGTGTCATACAACGACACATAAGAATGGAAGAAAGACCTTTAGAATGATATAAGGTATGTACCTATTCGATGGGAAAATCCTAGTTGTATGCAACTGTATGCAAAGCGACAAATGTTAGATTTTTAAATTCACTAAGTTTTTTCTAGCCCAATTCTTTAAAGACATGTAGCTCTCTAGTTTATATGTCATACATGTGTCATACAATACAGACACATTAGAATCAGCATGAAAAGCTGCATTCGAATGATATATTGTATGTACCCATTTGGATGAAAAAATCCTAGTTCGTATGCATCTGTATGCAACCTCTTGAAACAATTCCAAGTTTTTTTACAAAAATGACTAAGGGTACAAATTTTCAAAGTTAAAGTTTTAAAACCAAAAATGACCATCCTATAGAAACCTCTACACTTGACCTTGACCTTAGACCTGACCTGACCTTTGACCTTCATCACACTTCATAACACGGCGGGGGGGCCTCAAAAATTTCTCGGGCGCTTCGGCGCCTCGAAATTTACCCGGATTATAGGGTAAATTACATTTTTCGAGTGCGCTTCGCGCACTCGAAAATTTATTTACCCATGGGTTCCGGGTGCCATAGATACTCTTCTTGCTTCCCCTAACCCTAACCCTAACCCTAACCCTAAACCCTACCTTAAACCTAAACCCTAACCCTAACCTAATCTTAAACCCTAACCCTAACCCTAACCCTAACCCTAACCCTAACCCTAACCCTTAACCCTAACCCTAACCCTAACCCTAACCCTAACCCTAACCCTAGTAATTTTTAATTTTGGGCGGCGAAATTCAAAATTTTTCGAAAAAAGTCTTTAAATTTGATTATTCCAATTTTGGCGCGAAATTTTGAATTTTCGAAATTTTAGCGCTTAATTCAAAATTTAATGTTTATTCAAACTCACACACGTTTTATATCTTTCAAATATGAATCATTATGATGACTCTTAATAATGAACATGTATATCAAAATAATACATCAGTCCATCAGTTCCATATTACTTTGAATTCACTCTACTGTTTACATGTAGAAATCTTTCAAACCATATGATGGCACTTTTTCCATGTTCTAAGGTTAAAAATAAACCGAGCTGGTCCAATTCTTGTTTTGAGCGTTTATCAATTTTGTTTTAACCGTACCAATTCCAGGATTGTGATGTCCATAAGGTCTTTGTTCATAGTTGGCGTTGGTCAAATTATCATATATAAAGAAGTTGCAACACAACGAATTTTCACCTCATTTTCAAATTATTTAGTGTCCATAACAGACGTCGTATTCTTCGTTCCTCCGTTCTTCTCCGGTTTCCTTATTACAATTCTAAAAGTGAGTTTCATTGTCAGGTTCTGCTACTTATAAATAGGATCATTCCGGGTAGTAGGAACATTATTAAGTTTTTATAACCAAATAGCTTTCAAATATAGACAGCTTGGGTTTTTAGGATATGGAACACTTTATGTGATATACTTATCTTAACCATGTTTTTTTATTTTCTTCTATATTAAGTCATCCAAGAAAGAGACATGGACTGTATAAGTCTGAGTAAAAGTGCAATTGACATCCGTATTTTTACACCTTCATTCTAAATAAAAAAGATGTTTAAATAAAAATTCAATGTCATCTGATAGTTGATGTATGAATTCAAATTTGTTTAATCAAACGAATTGATCAACGGTTGAAATTTTCGAAAATTTTAATTTCGTTCTATTATGTCTATTTCATTTCTAAAGAATAATAAATCGTCTGCTTCCCCTTTTTTTTTTTTTAAAAAAAAAAAAAAACGTTCAAACTTGTTTTAATTAAAAAAAACTAAAAAAAAATTTTTTTAATGGTTGAAAATTTTCGGAAATCTCATTTTCATTCTATTATTAATTTCGTAATTAAATAATGATTAATCAGCTGTATTCCAAATTTAATGTCTTTTTATAAAAACAAACCCTTTGAAATGAAATTAAACTTTCGAATCTCAGTTTCTATTGTCATCCATAAAATTTATTTCTTCTTAAGATTTGTCTAATATTAATCTAGTAATTAATAAAGCTTTGAAGGGTTGGTACCATAAATGATTTCTTATTTAATAAGGGATAAATTATAATAAAAGTTTTTTATCCTCTACAGAAATGGTTTCGACATGAGGCGTATCCGCACCGACAACGTCTCGTCTTCCATTTTTGTGAGACATGGTCACTGCCCGTTCGACAGTGCCAACAAAAGCGGGCACAAGGACGTGCACCTTCCGAGAAGACTGCTCCTACATCTACTGGCCTTTCCTGTAGAGACCGTATGAATGGAGATGTAATGTAAAGGCTAACAACCGATTCGGCGAAGGCCATCATGTTCGTCATACCCCCCATGTGCTAGCGCCTTCCCCTCCCGCCGAGCCACCCAATATGGGCCCGGGTCACAAATTTGATCATCAAGTAATGAAAAGAAGAAGTTGCAGCTTTTTTCGAAGGAAGGCCGGTGGAAGGTGTTTTATCCATTTGGACGAACCTCAACATCCTACCAAAGAAAGGCCCTCTAAGTCTCGCGTCCCAAGAAGGCCCCTAGTCCGAGCATTTTTCGACGCGACTTTCAGCGATTTTGAAGCGTATTGTTGTTTATAATGTAAGGTGATGTCAATCCTAGTTTAATCGACTAAACTGATCCACTGGGGGATAGATAAAATGCTACTTCAATTAAGTCAATATACGCGATATGTGTTTACACATCGCGACAGGATTTGGTGCTGACCCCACAGAGAAGGACAACGAGTAGGTGCCTAAAAACTCATCGTATAAGATGTGCGAATCTATTTACTTTGGGGTATTATTCTTGCATAAATAAATAAATGTTGTCAAAAATTTCAGACTGAACCACCTCAAGCGATGACAGTCGGGTTTGAAGATGGAAAACGTGGTGGAAAACTTGCGAAAGGGTAACAAATTATCGCGCGCTCTTAATAGTTTCTAAGACGAAATCAACTATGAATCTCTTTTTAGTGTTTCCACGTGTTCAATCAATCCGCATTGCCGAGGCTGTCGAGGGACTTCCCCAAGAGACAAAAACTCGATTCTAGCCGTAAGTGTTGATTGCTGTGGTCTGGATATCAGATCTGGCGGAGTGGGAGATTCTACGCGCTCTATGTGGCTTATTGCGCTCTTCGCTCGCTCGCTCTCTACAATTAGGTCGTGTCCACATTTTTTCCGCTTGCAGGCTGTTGTGCTCGATTCTTCCCTGTTCAAACGAATCAGGATTTTGGAAGGTACTGCCAGCGACAACCGTCAAGTTGAGGACATTGAGGAGACGCGCACACCTACTCATACTATGCCGATTCATCCTCATCTGGAGGATTCTGAACATCATCTCTCATCCGACGCATCTCAACTAACTTGTCAACGCTGATGACAAGAATCTGTACGCGTAATGTCAGTATGAAGCTTGGATAATGTCTTCAGTGTAGAAATTTTGATTAAATCTTTTGAAATTACTGCGCGCGAGCGCGCTCCAATTATCTAAAAAAACAATTGTTTACTTTGTTACAGGAGTCCGTTCATGTTGTGCCTCACTGGAAGAGGTGTCCTTTCAGCCACAACCGGGATCCCAGTGGAGCGTCCGCAGCCGCTGTCCCCCGATGTGACGTTGCTCCACCGATCCCTGTGCGTCCTCTATCGGCCCGCAGTTCCTCTCTTGTCCGGCCACTCCGATTCACCCCTCCAACGCCCGCAGCTCTGCCTCTCGTCACCTCCGATCCCAGCCGCAGCTCCTTCCTCCGCGACACCTCCTATCCCCGCCGCAGCTCCTGCTACAGTTCCCAAGGCCCCTCTCCCAGTGCGAGAGTATGATGTCGTCCTCGATGCAACGACGGATGAAGACATGTACTCAAAACTACGCCGTTGTCAAGAGCGTCTAAGGGAGTCAGAGGCCCGTGAGGCTCAACTAATAGAGGACAACAGAGGTTTGGTTGAGTCCTTACAAAATATAAGTAATGGTCAAAAGACCGTTCCAGGACACCATAAAATCAAAAAAATAGTACTTTTAAAAACGACATAAATTTATGAATTTAATCCCTTTTTCAGGTTTTTAAGACTTAAATTCATGAATTTGGTTCATTCAAAAAGTACCATTTTTTTCAAAAATGGTACTTTTAAAAACGACATAAATTCATGAATTTAGGTCTTAAAAACCTGAAAAAGGGTCTAAATTCATGAATTTATGTCGTTTTTAAAGATACCAATTTTTTTGATTTTTCAAAATCTCAAATTTGAGAATTACTATTTTTACCTTGAAAATCATGACCGTTCTAGGACACCGAAAAAATTATAAAAGTTAAGAATCTCAAATTTGAGAATTACGATTTTTACCCCCGCCAAAATCATGACCGTTCTAGGACACCGAAAATCATAAAAGTTGAGAATTTCAAATTCATGAATTTTATCCATCTTTCAGGTTTTTAAAATATATCATGTGACTAGAACGAATGTCTTCAGGTTGCGTAAAATATTCTTTAAAAATGGAAGAAACAAAAGTGGAAGGAACTTCAGAAATGGATGAAACAAAAATGGAAGGAACTTCAGAAATGGATGAAACCGCAAGAATATATCCTTCGTTATCTCAATTAAAAATAAGTGAAATGGTTCTCAATTATTATTAAGATTAGAGCACTATGATAAATTAAGAAGACGCAATTATTACTTAGTCATTCTTCGTTATTGTATGCTCAACATTATTTAAAGTACTAATTGTGTGAACTAGAAGATCATTGTAACTCATAAACTCAAAATTATTCAATGAACCCGTACACTGCCTGATAATTGAAGAGAGACAGAGATTGAAGAGACAGAAATTGAAGAGAGAGAAACGTCTAGCAGCTTTCCCCTAAAATTATCATGCTATATCTTGTCATTTCAATTTACCCATCGGTAAACTTTTGACATTTCAACTTACGCGTGCGTAAAGTTTTGACATTTCAATTTACCCCTACGTAAATTATTTTCAGAATCTGTTTTCAAAATCTATTTTCAAAATCCATTTGCAAAGTCTATTTTCAAATTCAGTTTTAGAAATCGATTTGCAAAATTCATTTAGCGTTTGCCAAACACATACGGGTAGTAAAGTACTTCCCATTGTGAAGACATGAATAGATTAAGCACATAAGAGTGCATTGACAATAAAAGCAAATGACAATAAAATTCTTCTTCTAAATTTAGAACGCATGGACGGCGACATGCGGGATAGTTGTTATGACAATTTTAAACAATCATTTTAACGATGAAACATATTTTACAAATGAAGTTCATGAAGAAAATTGAAATATATAAAACAATATAGATTAGAATCGGCTAAAGCCAGAGGAGCTTCGCTCCGATAATTATAATATAATCATTTCAAAATCGAATAAGTAGTAAGGAAAGACATCATTAGAGAACAGTTTTAAATCAATACCCCCTCCCTTCTGTCTTCTAGGGGTCCCTTAAGAAATTTTTTTATTATAAAATGAGCAACATAAATGAGTTTTTTAAATTATATGGAACACAAACGACAACGAATTTCGACCTAAAGAAAATCGCTAATCGATTAGGAATAAAGAATTTTCATGTTCTAATGAGAAACGAATTACAATTCCTAAAAAATAGGCCAACAGGAACCTTCAGTTCCCGGAACAAAGTTCCATCAATAATTGTAAATTTCATAACGAATCTTCACACTTCAGACCAAAACGGCGTACATTGGTCAGCAGGTATCTTTAGTAAAAACGGAGATAATTATTATTTTGACTCATACGGGCTTCCACCTACAAATGAAGTAAAAGAATTACTTGGAACGGGAACATACAATACGTTTCAAATTCAAAAACCGGGAACAACTTATTGTGGACAATTATGTCTTTATGTTTTATTTAAATTACAAAAAGGAGTACCATTTCTAGATATTATGTTAGAGTTAAACAATCTATAACTCAAGCGAAGCTAGCTAAAGCGCCACCTAAAGGTTAAAGCTCTGTTTTCTGTAATTCATTTTGATAAAAACGGCCTCTGATATCCTCATTATCTAAATCTTTAATTTCATAAGTAATCGGATAACTTTGATTTATTTTGCAAACTTCAAATATTTCTTTAGTCCAATAGCCAACAAAGCCTTTTTCAAATTTGTTCTTATATTTAAATATTCTAACTCTATCTCCAATTTTAAATTTCGGCTTAAGTTTCTGCAAATTCGGATTACTCTCATTCAAATTATTATTCTCGAATATTTTCTTTCGTATTAAATCAGGGTCGTCAGAAGCATTCTTTGGGGTTTCTTCAATACCTGAATGAACTTTATTATTGTACTGCTCTACAATTCCTGGTAATATTTTTAACCATTTCTGATTTCCTTGCTGAGTAAATTTTTT